>CAJHNH020000042.1:110000-194344 GCA_905116865.2 Candidula unifasciata
GTTGCTGAGAGGGCCTCGAGCTGGCTCTGGACACAACGGAACGTCGTGGGGGACAGGCCTCGGTGAGCTGGTCCGGGTGTCTAGTTGAAAAGAATGTCTTATCCCTCAAAGTCCATCGTGTCCAAAGTGTCTGCCGGTGTCCCTCTGCCACCTACCAACAAAGCCCAACATGTGTCCAGTAAACTAAACGTAAGCTTGCCACTTGGTCGTCCAGGTAAGCTGACTGCTCTAATTATGCTACCGCAACGACTTCTTATCTCACAGTAACTTTTGCAAAGTCACCAATTCGTCTTGTCTCTGTCCGATAACATCCGGTAATACGTGCAGCACGAGAAAATCAACCCTGAGCCTCGTGAACTCAGGTGGGCTCACTCTCTGAAAATGTCTAGGAGCTCGTGGGCCGAAACATTTGTCGACAAGAGATTACTTCTACTGATGATTGGTAGACCCCTGCTGTATGTACATGCTCCCCTGTGGAGTTTCTTCTTATTAGACATCGCATGTGAAAGCTATATGACCGTTTCTCCTCGTGTGAATAAGGTGCCCAAGTTTCACTGATGTAAAGCAGAGTGATGAGAACACAAGTCTCACAGACACTGGTTTTTGATTTTAGTCCTGAGCTTTCTGTTCTCCCAAACTCTTTCTATTAGTCTGTTCATTGTTGTTGCTGCCTTAACTATGCTGCTGTTAATTTCTGGGTCCAGTGATATTTTGTTAATCACCGTGGATCTCAGATCGTTAAAATGGTCAACTGTCTTGTTTTTCGATAAAGTAAAATTTTTTTTTAAAGACTGTAGGCCCCTAAAGGCAGAAGTGCTAATGGTGATCTATAAAATATAGTAAAAGTAAAATAAGAGACCCTTTCAACGCCATCAGGCGTATTGGGCACATAGGGCTATACCTGTTTTGTATAAAACAATAGACACTTAGAGGATGATATGGTCAACATCAATCCGACCGTCTTCTTCTTCTTCTTTCGTTCGCCTGAAATAGTTGTCTATATCAGCAATTTTGTCTCTTGCATAAATTGATTTAGACATATTTCCATGGCATCCTGATTGCTGTTGTACTCCTCCTAGCTGGTTGCCTCCGACTTCAGCACCTTGTTTTGCTAGGGTAGACTGTGATCATACTCGAGGAGAGTAGACTCATCCCTTCGTCTTTCGCCTTTACCTCGTGTGTTGCCCCATCCAATTTCCTGCCCGGGGGTTGAGACCCTAAACTTCAACTGGATTGCTGAGAAGAACAGGATCCACCACGTGAAGGTGAGGTAGGCTTGAGCAAGAAAATCTAATAGACATTAGAAGTCTTGTATTTCGCATCATTGCTCCATTAGGAAACCTCCGACCGCCTTTACTTCCCACGACTACACCTGGTACCCACTCAAGGTTGGATCCACCTGGGAACCAAGATAGTTTTGGAGAGAAAAAAGAATGGGTCTGTCTGGATTGGAACCAACGACCTTCAGATCCCCAGCTGAGCGCCTAGCCGCTACACTAGAGTGGCTCCCTGCATACAATAAATGTCTAGCCCTATATGCCCAAGTAGGCATGAGGGCGAGGAAAAAGAGTCCTTTACTTACCTGTATATGTCTGTTGTACACAACACATCAGAATACACAATCTCATTATCATTAATATAATTTCTTTTAGAATATAAAACTACAATTATATTAAATAGAGTTTTGCGGGTGTTTCAGCGTCATTTCTTTATCTATCTCACAAATACACACACACACACACACACACACACAAGCAAAATGTTAATTTAATTTGTTTTAATTGGGGGGGGGGGGGGTATTTCTCCGCGCTGTTTGCTGATGAAGGTTGGTTGCCGCAATGCTCTTTGTTTATTAATTGTGTTCTGTTAAGCTGACATGTCGTACATTGCAGTGTACAAGTCCACTTGGCAAACAGGGCCACCTGAAGATGTTGAGTTCCAAATTCTGGCTTAGCGGCCTACCTACCCTAGGTATGTATTGCCCGCTCTATAAGTTTTTTTTGTTTTAATTTGGCGGGGGTGGAGGGAGGGGAGGTGGCTGGGGGAGGGTGGACAACTTTATGGTTTTCCAAAAACAACAACATCGACAAGACAATTTTAAACAACAGTGGAGAAACCACAAAACCTAAAATATCATCGTAAAACCACTAAAATTTAAAAAAAAACCTGGTAAAACCACTAGACCTGAAAGAAACTGGCAAACTAATAAACCAGAAACAAGCTGCTAAAACCACAATCCCTAAAAGAACCTGGTAAAACCACCAACCCTGAAAGAAACTGGCAAACTAATAAACCTGAAACAAGCTGGTAAAACCACAAAACCTAAAAAAAACTGTTAAAACCACAAAACCTAAAATAGCATGGTGAAACCACTAAAACTGAAATAGCCTAGGAAAAAAACCCCCACTAAACCTGAGAGGACCTGGTAAAACCGCTACACCAAATAAAACCTGGTAAAACCACAAAACCTGAAATAACCTGGTCAAACCACAAACAGGCAATAAACGCTAGGGGTTTTGTAAATAATATACCATAAACTAACTCGGAATACAGGCATATTGGTGGCCGTAGTAACGTGATCATAATTTCAAAATAAATAAATGCATGGGTGATTTAGAAGGTGTGAGAGCTGACGGGGTTTCACCGATTCTGTATTTATGTGCCGTCCAGCATACTCTATTATTTTTAATATTATTGCTATCATTATTATTATTATTTTTTAGGCATTCATAGGAAATACTCTTCTTCTTTGTTCACCGGCTGGAAGCTGGGGCGGAAAGTCCGGGTTGTTCGTCCATTTGGACTTTCGCTTCGTGACAGAGTCTGAGTGTACATCCAATTTACTGGCTTATTTTTGTGCAGATGGTAGATCATTGTCGCTCGGACAGAAGCACTCCGAATACGAAGGAAGTCCCCAATTAGTTGACTCCTACGACATGGTTGTTATGGAGGCAATGGGTCTATTCTTGTTTTCTCCATACGAGGCGCGGGAAAACACACGGGAAATTTGAAGGAATTTGTATCAGAGCTGAGCTCAGCTTCGAAATGTTTTGTGTGTGTGTGTGTGTGTGTTTGTGTGTTCGTGTGTGTGTGCGCGCGCGTGTTTGTGTTAGCGCTTCTGTCATATTTTTTTTTGCAGGCAGGTCATTGTGATAATAATGATGATGATGATAATGATGACAGTGACGATGAGAAAGGACAATGATGCTGATGATGAGTGTGACGATAATGATGATGCTAATAATAATGGTGATGACGATGATGATGATGATGATGATGATAATGATGACGACGACGATGATGATGAAAAAAAAAAATGCTAATGAAAATAATAGCGATCATGGTAATGATGGCGACGATGATGACGACAAGGATGGCGATGATAATGACGATGATGATTATGATGAGAATAATAATAACGATGCTGAAATAACCATGAAGATGATGGTGTAGACCATTATGATGATTATAATGACGATGACGAGGATGATAATGACGATGATAATGATAATGATGACGATTATATTAATAATGATGATGGCCATGATGGTTTTATAAATGATGATGACGACGCTGATAATCAATACAGCTATTATCATCAGCATCATCGTCCTGTTGTATCGTGGATACATAACTTTGACCTCGCTGTCATTTCCTCCATTCACCTTTCTAATGTGCGTTTTCTCTGTTCCCGATTTCTGATCTACGATATCTTTCCATGAAATTAAGTAAAGCAACGGACATTTCTACAACGCATCTGTACACGAGATGTAAATAAAGGTGTGCCGTCTCTAGAATAATGGTTGGCTAACAGTAATGTCCGAAAACCTCGTGAAGTTTTTTCCCCCTTTGTAGCCGCCTACCAAATGGAATTAATTCCGGTGGTGCAAGCTCTTGACTTTTTTAGTCGCATTCGCCAACATCTGAGCCGAAGTGATTCAGCTATCAGCCCGCGGGCCAAATCAGGCCCACATTCTAGAAAATGGCTCGCGGATGGTTGCCAGTTTTATAGTATTACTAGCTGTACCCGGCCACGCGTTGCTGTGGCATAGTTTGGCTAAATGGAAATGAAAGAAAATAGAAATCGCACGTGTCTAATACAATCATTGTCTGCTCAGATATAGAGATAGTCTTTGATCCCCACCCCCCCCCCACCCCCTCCACCCCCAACTAAATCCACCTACTACCCTCCCCCTTATCAAATTTATGTCATTACCCCCCCCCTCCCCTCTTCCACCGACTACTGCTTTCTCCCTCTTCGAAATATTTGAAAATCATTACCTGGCGATATTTTTTTGTTGCTGTAACTGACATTGACATCCCTGTCCATCTGGACTAAAATGGGGAGCAGGAATTGTAATAGGTAGTGAATGGGGCTAGTGTAATATTTACCACATCATCCTTCAAGTACCAGTACAACTACTAAAATAATGTCACTGCTATCTGTGTTACCATCGGAGTAGACAGAGAATCGTGAGCCAGAAGATTTGGTTCCGCATGGCTAGTGCTGTCGCCACAGACTGGTCAGGTTAGGATGTATAATTTCACTTGCCGACAGAAGAACGCCATAACCTTACCGGCGGTCTTCACATGAGAGCACTATAGTGCAACAGCCCAACCACAACTATTACTACTGCTGCTACTTTAAGTGGGTAAAAGCAGTTACTGTGACTTAAAGCTCTCTCAGTAAATAGTTTGCCCCCCCCCCCCCCAAATTCACCGACAACTCTTTCCCTCATTGAAGTAGTTGGGAGGGGAAAAAAACACTTGAAAAGCAAATGAACACAGCAAAATAAAAACACCATAATTAGGAAATGAACGCCATGGTAAACAGCACAGCTTAAAATTCCAACGCAGATGAAATAACTAAATCTAAATGAAAATAAATGAAAATCTATAAAAATTTCAGCGTAACCATTTTTTTTAAGGCAACATGGCTAGTGCTGTCACCACGACAGAGCAGATAAGGATATTATTTTAGTCCGGGGTAAAAAAAAAATTAACTACTGCGGATTCGAACCCAGGTCTCCCGCACAGGAACCCAGTGTTCTAACCATTCGACCAAGCAGCCACTTAATCGGATAAAGGAAAAGAGAACTTAACAATTAGAGATGTGTGTCCCTACTTCTGTGTCCTGATTAAAACACAATTCAAAACCGCAGGCAATTGTTTTCTTGTAGACAGATACTCCAGATATATTAATGAAACGGCACAACAATAGAAATCGCACGTGTCTAACACGGTTAATGAAGTTAATGTCGCAGTCAATGTCTGCGCCGACGTCGAGATAGTCCTTGATTTCCCCCCCCCACCCCCCATCGAAGGTTGTTTGAAAAAAAAACAGAAAATAGAAATCGTGTTTAATATGGTTATTGTGGCAAATATAGAGATAGACTTGTTTGCTGTACCTAGACCTACTCTATGTATTAGAGAAGGCGTTGGCTGCATGTAACTCGCCGGCGAATGGCGGAAGCCTTGCGTTCCGAGTCTATAGGGGTGAAACAAACACACAAACATTGATTTTTATATATATAGATTGCTCTTTCCATGCTTGGGCTAAGCTACTGGCCTGTGACGATCTACAGGTCCAAAATGTTGCCTTCTGAGTTAACTGTCTCCCCGACCTTAAGAAAGAAAATAGGAGCTTTTGACCTGAAACTATAGAAAGATTTTCAGAATACAATGGACAAAGAAGAGAAGAAATACTGACATTCCAAATTAATTTAACAAAAAAAATCTAAACATCAAGGATATTTGGCTAATTAACAGCACCTTGTCTTCGAGGCTCACATATTTTGGTTATATCAAGCGCCATGGCGGATTGGAAAAGATAATATAAGAAGGCATGGTACCAGGAAAGAGACGCAGGGGTTGACCAACACGAAGATAGGCACAGGATATACGAAGCTACTTCCTGAATATGCGCCGTCCGTGGCTTAGGCGTTGCGAGTCTGACTCGTAATTCCAACATACCGCGATCAAAACCCACTGCTGGGTGCGTGAATATTTTATCATGGTTTGGGGCATCGCAGGTCAACCCAGCCTCAAATGGCTACCAGGATGTAAGTCCTGGGGAAGTAAAGATGGCCGGCATAATGCTGACCACATTACCTACCTAGTGCCTATTGGTCTGTACAAATATGCGTGCTCTTCCCATGTGCCAGATGCGCCTAAAGGCGTGAAAAGGGATCTTTTTTTTTTTTTTTTTTTTTACTTTCTGAAAATGAAAGCACACGAACCGGAAGAGCTGGCGAGAGACGCAGTTTCTTTCACGTAAACCGCGATGAGAGCGACGTTCTGCACTGGACCTGCTTCATGATGATGATGAGTAAACTTAGTTCAATAGCCCTGCACTTCAAGCCAAGGAACCGCCGACACATGATGCTAGTGTTATATGCTATAGACCAAGTGTCACTCGGATTGTGATGTTGTCAATGTTATGCCGACCCCCTTGTCCTCCCAGGATATTACCTAATACCCATTTTCCTACTGGGGCATCCTGGAAGCCAAGGTCAGTTTTGAAAATAAATCTGCCTTGTTGTGAATTTGAAGTCTAGAACTTCGGGTCTACAGGCGAAGATCTCACCATTACACTGTCACAGCTACACATAAACAAGGAGCTTGATAACTCTACAAGTGATTTCTATATTGACGGCAAACTCTTAACTCTGAACCAGTTGGTGATAGATATAGAAACACCTTAACTATGCCACCCATAAATTCTGAGCCATGTTTGTCCATTACACAATTTAAAAAGCTGAAAATAATAATCAAAGAAAACTACAAAACAAAGCACAACAAAGACTACTTAACATTGACTTTCAATGAAGCCTGGCAGGCGTATTCTCTGAATCAAATATAAGCTTAACACCGGATTTTCGCAGGGATTCAACTGCTTCTGTTTAAACTGTCAAGCTCTCTTTATCGCAGCTTGCTATCTGAAAGGGAAACAAATCTTTAATTCAAAATAGACATGCAAGTCTCAAGAATGATATGTCTGCATAAGTGTTTTTTCTTTGTCAGTTAGTTAGTGACAAATTTAAAAAATATATGGTTCATTAATTCATCATCATCATCATCTTCACTATCATCATCATTATATTTATGTGATCATAGGAGTTGGAATTTGGGAGCTAAGTATCTTGAACGTGCCACCCCCTTCAATACGTTTTAGTGGAACTGAGCCTCCGCCCTTAGAACAAATGCAAGGTGGTTAAGTGGTTAATGGGAACCATGTATAGATATTCTCGTTGAAGTATTTGTTTCTTAAAGTTTATATTATTCCAGACACAGTATTATATTTTTTAACCATTTAAAAAATTATTATTATTATCATTATGCACTCAAGCAAGGTTAGTACCCTTAGCAGGATATCGCAAGCCGCGTTGGCAATGATGAAATGTCGCAAGCTAGTGTGGTTCGGGTAGTTAGTGAGACATGATTCGATTGCAAAGATTATATACTTTAAGGAACATTCGAGATGGGGTCAACGAAGAGAGGGGGGAAAAAGGGGCGGGGGCAAATAAGAACCTGGAATGAAAACATCAGTAAACAGACAGAACTAAATTACTATGCGCATGTTCAGCAAGCAGAAGACATAGAAAGATATGTTTTTGCTTCCATCACTACACCTCCAGCACCCTTGTGCACGACTCTTCACTATGGGAAAACATTGTTGCGTCAAGTGGAGGTCAGCTATAATCTTAGGGGACTGACAGAGAACGAGCTCCTCAAACCTTATTCGATGGCAACAGATGTCTTGCGATCTCATTCCATTATTATGACGATTTTCCCTAACCGCTAGCTGGTATCGCAGGATCCTCGCCGGTGCTACGGAGCTTGTGCACTGCGTTGAGATTCTTCGGGCTCAGACTTTAGTTAAAAGTAGAAAGGAGCGCTTATGGGTTACTACCCTTGTACCGATATGTCGATCTGTTGTTTAAACATAAACTTAAACATGTTACTGCTAGCTAGCGCTCTTTAGGTTCGTTTCTTTCTTAGTGGGTGATACGGTCAAAGTCACGCCAGCCGCCTTTACTTTCCATAGCTATACCTAGTACCCACTCAAGGTTGGGTCGACCTGGGAACCGAGATAGTTTTGGAGAGACTAAAAGTCCAACGACCTTCCGATACGCAGGTGAACGTCTAGCCACTATACTAGAGTGGCTACCTGTATGAGAGAAAGGTCTAGCGCTAAATGCCCTAAAAGGCCTGGTGGCGAGGAAAGGGGTGCTCTTCTTTATATGTCTGTTGTACAGAACACGTTAGAATTCCGAATCACTGGGGTCCACTTCTGCAGATATCGTCTGCTTCCACTCATCCATGTCATCTGACTTCGATGCATAGATGTGGCTGACGCTGTGAAATTAGGCTTTATAATGGTAGAAGGTGTCGGCCTTACGCCTCAGTAGCAAAGTGGCAAGATGCTCCTCTCTTGATCTATGGATCCCAGGAGTAAACACAAGGAAAAAAAAAAGGGGGGGGGGGGGGGGTTATCAACAGAGCCTAACAAGGTTTTCATCTTTTCGCCTTTTCAGACGATAGTATTATACTGTTCTTTCCGAGGAAATGAAACATAGCCTATGGAGATGACGAGTGTGACTAGTAAGACCAGTCATTGTAAAGAACAGTTTACCACAACAAGAATATTTTCTTCAGGTCATGCCGGTGGTTTGGGAAATTAGCAGGCAGATATACTGACTGGCTCTGCATTAGTTGGTGTGAATTGATGTATGACAGGTTAAATATTGTGAGGGCCCTTTGGGAACGGGTGAACAGTGCGGAGGCGCATGTAGATTATTACGGTCTGAGGAGAATGGCGCTGCGAGGAGTTACCAGGGGATCTGGCCCACGCTCAACACTCAGGAAAAGGATGAGACCGATATACAATCAGACAGTTACTGGTACCCTCGGAATGGGAACTTTGTGCTTGCTGCTGAAGATAGGGACTTAGCACTTCTGGGAGTGTCCCGAGTGCTGTAATGTCGATTCTTATTTCAACATTCAACAGTCTATCACAACTAGAACATGAGATTTCAGGGTCGTTGTTGCCAGCATATGTGTCTAGTGAGCTTCTTTTCTTATCAGAAGCTCAGCTCTCAACCTTTCTGCAATACCCCCCCCCCCCCCCCCCCCCCATTCCCTCTTTTCTCCCCCAATTTCGTTTTCGCACAACACGGTCCTTCACATTTTGTTCCCACGAATCTACCACAATACATGTATTATTCATGTCCCGAGTATACGCATATTTATATCATAGTAGAGGTCAACCCTGACATCTTCTATCCATCTGTAATTTATCACAAAGAAGGTCCCTAGAGACTCTAGCAACCTCCATTCTCCGAGTGTGACCCAGGCACCTGAGCCTTTGGAGAAAACAATCGCATAAAAGTTAGAACCCTTTTCACGCCTTCCCGGGTATTGGACGTTTATGACTAGACCATTATTTTATAGAGCACTCGGCACTTTTTGCGTGATGTGGTCAGCATCACGCCAGCCGCCTTTACTTTCCACTCAAGGCTGGGTCGATCTGGGAGCCAGAACCTTTTTTTTTTTAGTCTGGTTCCGTCAGGATCCGAACCCACGGCCTTCCGATCCGCAGGCAAGCGTCTAGCCACATGGAGGCGTATGGTCTTTACAAAAAACGGTCTTAGCCACGTTAGCGCAGTCGATAGGAGGCTCGCTTTCAAATCCAGCTGCGACTCGCTACAACCACGTTAGGTGTTCGAAACCTGACGGTTCCTTTGGGTTCACCCAGCCTTTAGAAAATATCGCTATAGCTACGTAGTTAAGTGCGGACGGTGACACAAGCGGCCAGTTTCTAATCAGCTGTCCGTACTGGTGGGAGAGCACTTATGGTTTATAACCCTATGCAAAGACGCTGGTTCACATCTCCCGACTTTACCTTTTAGCTTTTTTTTTAGCATCGTATGCCTGATTCGTCAGTTCGTAAAAAAAAGGCCCTTTGGTTACATACTTACATTCCAATAGGGACACTAACCTAACCTAGGTCCAAAATAGAACGCTAAATAGCGCGGGAGATCTTCACATCTGCACCAAGCTGCGACCTACAGCGGTGTCGTGAACATAAACTAACACAAATGTTTTGTAGCTTTGTTTTGCTATATCTGTAACCTTCTGCCGCCTTTGATTTCTAGTATTCCCAGCACGAAGCTGATTTCCGCTGGGCGGCGTCACCTGCACAGAGTGTAGACAAGAAATTCCATCACCCTGTGTTTGTTTAGTGCGGCCTCACCTGTAGCAAGTAGTAGAGAAGATGGGCCCGGAGCTGGTCTGGATTCGGGTACAGGAGGGGAATACTTTGGGCCCTTTGATAAAGTTACCCGTTCCTAATATCAGTGTCAGACGGAGTGACGCTCTAAACATTTAAAACATCCCTTGAGGTGAGTCCTTCAGGTGGTGAGTTATAGGAAAGACAAGGGAGTTGCATCACTGTACAATAATACTGTTATGATTTCTTGACATTGTTGTTCTTTTCGTTATTGTTTTTTTATCATCATTATCTTCTTTTCCTTCTTCTTCTTCTTCTTCTTCTTCTTCTTCTTCTTCTTCTTCTTCTTCTTCTTCTTCTTCTTCTTCTTCTTCTTCTTCTTCTTCTTCTTCTTCTTCTTCTTCTTCTTCTTCTTCTTCTTCTTCTTCTTCTTCTTTTTTTTTTTCCCCCCCTCTTCTTCTTCTTCTTGTGCTCCTCCTTCTCCTTCCTCCTCTTCTTCTTCTTCTTCCTCTTCTTCTTCTTCTTCTTCTTCTTCTTCTTCTTCTTCTTCTTCTTCTTCTTCTTCTTCTTCTTCTTCTTCTTCTTCTTCTTCTTCTTCTTCTTCTTCTTCTTCTTCTTCTTCTTCTTCTTCTTCTTCTTCTTCCTCCTCTTCTTCTTCTGCTCCTCCTTCTCCTTCCTCCTCTTCTTCTTCTTCCTCCTCTCTGAAAAAATATTCATTCATCTTGTTTATACGAGTATGTCTCATCTTTTTGTTTCACCATTTGTTTAGTTCTGCAAAGTAACCTCTCGTGATAATATTTACTCCCAATACGTACTGTTGATTTCATGTTACCTATCGCTGTTTATAAGCTCTGTGTTTTTGTCCGTTGAACGTTCTAATCCCAGCTTGTTTTTATATTTACTTGTCACCATTGTCGTCTTCCCGTACCACTGCTTGTGGTAAGTTCATCAGTTGCTGTTGACTGTCAGATCAGCTCCTTCCACTTTTGATGGTCAGGTGCGAGGGTCTTGGTGGTTTCTTGCCTAAGGCCTATCCAGTAAGTCTCGTTCCCCACAGACCTGTCCACTTTACACACAACTTCGAAAAGACACCTGGCCTCAAGAGCTAAATGTGCAGAGCAAGCTATGGGGAACCATGAACGACTTGCTACTGACACGCGAGTTCATAAAGGTCACCCACTTCATGGTCTGATCTGAGCATACAAAACCGAACGCAAAGAAGAAGAATCCGGGTTTCAAGTCACTCTTAGTCTGCCTTTTCTCCTTTCCCCCTTCGCTGAGCCCTGTAATATTATTTTCTGGAGAGGCCCTTGTATCTATTGAGGTTTAGGTTTAGACGACGGATCCACATCATGGCACAAGGGTAGTAACCCATAAGTGCTCCGTACTATTTTGACTCACCCCGGAGTCCAAAGAATATAGGCGCAGTGCACGAACACCGCAGCACCGGCGAGGACCCTAAATTATGTGGGTTGATTTTTCAACTCTAGAGTTTGCCTTGTCAGCGTCGTTAGGCTAACATTTTTCGATGTATAACTACCAAGGAATATTTTACCTGCGCAACAATACACACGGGCGTCCAATTTTACTCCCCAGAGATCGAAGGGAGTTACTAGAAGTTCACGTTAAAAAATCCCAGGCTTTACAGGGGCTTAAACCTGGGACCTTTAGCACTCGAGGCGGACGCTATACCTCGAGACCACGCAACTACCTGAGATCTTATTACATGTCCATACCATTACATTTTCAGTCCTTTTACTGTAAATAAAAGTTGTTCATGGTTGCAAATGTACGGGGTTATATTTAATGTGTGTTGTTTGTCCATCACGACTGATGAAGACCACTTCATCCAAAGTAGTAAAGATCATTAATTATGAGTACGAAGGTGGCTGATTAGTTCAATATGAGCCAGGAAAAAGAAGATAGATAGATAGAGACTATGACCGAAAAGTGAGAGGCTGCGTGGTATAAGGAGAGGGAGATATGAGATCGTGCTTCGTGCTCTTTTGGCTGCTTCGACCATAGACACATCTTGGTGCTGTAGAGTTTCTCTAATGTTATCTTTCCAACTTGTTCTTGATCCAAGTCCTTCTCCTCTTTTGGTATATGCCTTGTATGGTATAGCATCAGAAAAAATTCTACCTGCGTCGGCTAACCATATGATTTGCTGTCTTTGTATGTACTTTAGAAATGGTTCTTTGCTGACTTAATGTCGTATGACCTCATTCCTAATTGTATCTCTTCTGGTCACTCCTACAGTCTTTCTCAGGCACCTCACTTCTATGGTTACTAATTTGCTTTTATGTTTTCTTGTGAGTGACCACGTCTGGCACTTGTAGCATAAGGTGGGAAAGAATATGGTTTGTATGAGATGTCTCTTTTTGCTGACTGGGATTGCCTAACCCAAGAATGAAAACCAAAACAGTAATGTAGTTTATAGACACTTCTCCATGCCTTCATGCGTGCTAGACACATCCAACTAAACATATGTTCTATAGACCAATCAGAACTGGATGGATGATGCGGTAAGCAGCACACCAGGGTCGCATTTACTTCCCAGGACTGTACCTAGTATCACTCAAGACAGGGTCGACCTGACAGCCAAAGTTATTTTCGAAAACAGTCCGGTTCTGTCAGGCCCCTAACTTTTCAGGACCCGAACCCAAAACCTTCCTACCCGCCGGCGAGCATCTAGCGGCTACACCACAGCGACTCTACAAAACCAAAACAGAAAGCGGGGTTGGGGGGGGGGGGGGAAGAAAGTTACCCAGATTAGGCCATTCGAAATGCAACAAAAGATTAATATACCTCTTCTTCGTGGTTATTTTTAGGCAAACTTAGGAACCCCCAGAAAGTGTTTTTTTTTTTTTTTTCAAGTCTGTAATCCTCAAGAGGATTAGAGCCTCAAGTCGCGCGTTTGAAAATAACAATATATTAAACAAGATCTTAATAGCGCATTTTTAACGCTTATTCGCCAAGCTGTTTTTCTTAGTGGTTGTTTGGGGGAGAGAAAAAAAAAAAGTAAACTTCAATGCGGAGATTCTGTCGGCGGTAGGGTATTGCTTCTCTGGCAAACTAATACAAGAAAACAGACAACGACCAGACAGGAAACTGTTTGCCGAAAACATTTTTATAAGCACTTGAGGATGCTTGACTGAATATTTCACAAGATTTGCTTAAGTGCTGAAATGTATGTAAATCGTTTAGAAAGTTGTAAATTGTTCGGAAGCCGAAGGTGAAGGTTGCAAGCTTTTATTTGTAAATAAAAAGGTGGAGGGAATGGGAGGAAAAGATGGGTGTAAGGTGACAAGATACGCGGTTAGGTATCATATACTTTGTTACATATATATATATATAAAATCAAAAGTATTTTTGTTCCTATTGTTTGTGGTTTCACGCTCTCTATGCTTAATCATGGCAACTTCCGCACATACCAGGACTTTTTACAAGTTTTTGTTGTTGTTTAATGGGACACCCAAGGTGTTTTCTCGCCTGAACTATTCCTGAAATTTCCTTTTGATAGAATATAATAATGCGCATTTTGTTTTCTCCTGCTTATGTTTCTGCTCGTTCTCCTTGTAGTTATCCTCTTCGTCCTTCTTCTTCTTCTTCTTCTTCTTCTTCTTCTTCTTCTTCTTCTTCTTCTTCTTCTTCTTCTTCTTCTTCTTCTTCTTCTTCTTCTTCTTCTTCTTCTTCTTCTTCTTCTTCTTCTTCTTCTTCTTCTTCTTCTTCTTCTTATTATTATTATTATTATTATTATTATTATTATTATTATTATTGTATTCTTCTTCTTCTTCCTCTTTTGTTTTTTAAACTCGGGTGAGACTTTGCGTTGCGGTCTACATCCAAGCTGCATATATCCGCGTCTTTCGGCCCATCAAATCCGATTTGAGCAATAATGTTTCTAGTCGTCTTCTACGACATATTTGCGAAGGGTTAGTGAGTCTACTCGCCTAAAGACAGACAGGAAGACATACAGTCAGACAAATTGACAGAAAGCACAATTTTTCAGTAGGCGTCTGTGGCTTAGGCGTCTAGAACGCCTTCGTAATGTCGGGTTGCCGGGTTCGATCACAGCTGCGGGTTGTTCACCTTGTGTTGGTTTCGATAGTTATATCGAAAAGCCGAACATCTAGAAAGCAATGGCAAACTATTGGGCGTAAATTTGTCAAGAAAAACCACCACAGCCACACAAAAAAAAATGTTGGGGTTGGTTCTGAAAAGTACTGTAAAGGATACGCAACAACTGTTCTTTTTTTTTTTTTTTTACAGTTCTCCACCGCCTGATGCTAACATATCTCCGAGAACCGAATCACCACCCGAGGTATAATCCACCCCGTTTGGCGCCCCCACCCCATGCCCCCCTCCCCCTCCACACTCTGAAATCTCCCATTAAGACTCAATGCCCATCTTGAAGTCTTCATTCACAATCATCCTTTGTCTCCGCAAATGTCATCGACACTTGTATGTCTTTATTGGCAACTGAAATCTTAAGTTCAGTTAATTAGAGTATCACCAAGATTATCGAGTTATTCAGAGTTTCACTAAGGCCCATCATGTTGATTAGAGTTTTAACATCCGCATCGTATGGATTAGTAAGTAAAACATCCCTACACTCCAGTGGCGCACAAGCATATCAGGCTAAACCTATAATTTTACAGACTACTCGGCGCCCGTTGGATGACGTGGTCACCGTTACGCGGGCTATGGTTGCTAGAGTTAACTGTGTAGTGGCCGAACATACTAGTCACGAACAAAATGTAATGTAAACAATTGCATAGTTACATATTTCTACATCATCCTCAACAAATGCCTGGCCAGCTGGCGTAGGCGTTCATGCACCTCCAAAGATCTGGGTCTATGGTGTTCTGGGCAAGATATTTCGTTATGGGCACAAGATGTTTCATTGATCAACACAGAATGGGCCCAATCAGCCGTTCTAAGCTTAGGGATCAGTTAGTTAGTTAGTTAGTTAGTTAGTTAGGTGGGTTATCATCATTGCACTCCGGACATGTCCATAGGTGCTCAGATCCTCCCCTCAGTATGAACCCCAACGTCCGATGGCTAATAGTACCAGTTCTATGTTGATTAACAAGTCTTCTGACGTGTCCGGTGTGCGTCTCGTTTTTTGCTGTGCCGATCTTAATTCCCAAGTCTGCCATTCTAGCGAGTGATGTGGATTCACTGCCACCAAAGTCCTCTATCCTTCCCATTTCTCTGAGGGCATTGATAATATCAGCGTGATCCATAGGCAGACCGTCGGTAGTGATAGCGGATCCAGCCAACCTGTCAGCTCTTTCATTTCCATCGACGCCTTAGGGATCAATTAAACTGAAGAGAAAATCAGAGCATCTATAGGTCTGTTTGGAATGCTATGAAGATATTATTCACTTTTCACTTATACTTTGCAGATTCAAGGAGTTCCTGCAAATTATGTACTGTTTACAAATAAGTACCAATGCAACTGTCTATGCGAGAGTTTGTTCAAAATTGTTCTCTTTGGCCACTGTACACCCCCGTGTAGGTTCCAGGGCCTTTATAGAGGGAAAACTAGAATAGACCCACTGCCTACACAAAAGTATGTCGTGAGAGTCGACTAATTGAAACCTTCCTTCGAGGTCGGGGTACACATGCCTGAGAGGCGAGGAACCACAAATCTGCATACAAATAGGCCAGATCTGTGAAACGGATGTGCACGCAACACTCGGGTTCTGGAGCAAGACTAAAATCCGGAGGTAGACGAACACCCAGAACTTTCCCCCAGAGTTTACAGCCGGTGAACGCGAAGAATAATAAGAGAATACTTTTGCCATCGATCGTACAGTTGTTGGAAACACTTCTAAACCTGTTCGTTGACACCTTCTATTGCTGCTTTGTCGCACCGTTGATCAGCATGCCTGAATCGATCGCCGCCCTTTCAATGCCGATCTTAGACGAGGGAAGAAGAAACCAACAATTCAGCCGGTGTGTGGTCTAGGTTGGCTATGTGGGGTCGTAATGCAGGGATGCCAGCTGCAGGCCATGCACCTTGCGTTGGTTTCGACAGTGGTATCAAGAAAGCCGAC
The DNA here is from genome assembly GCA_905116865.2 of Candidula unifasciata. Lineage (NCBI taxonomy): Eukaryota > Metazoa > Mollusca > Gastropoda > Stylommatophora > Geomitridae > Candidula > Candidula unifasciata. The sequence continues at coordinate 126,297 of CAJHNH020000042.1, forward strand.
CGTTCATCAAGCAATGGCAAACTATTGGACGTAAATTTGCCTAGAAAAACCACACAACAGCCAGGGGCTGTTGGGGTTGGTTCTGCAACGTCCTGTAAAGGATACGGAACAACCTGATTCGTATGGTCTGGAGAATATGGAGAATGTTCCAGGGCAGTGTCTTTCCACGCTGCGAGGTACTTCTTCAGCAGTAGGGAATCAATTTGATGGCACATTTTCATGCAGCAGAAACTAACATTTGTATCTCCACTTAGAGCGTTTGCTGTTGATCGCATGCGTTAACGCGTGTGCCCCACAAAAACGCGATTTCTCCAGTGAGGTTTCACCAGCAGGGATGCAATGGGATTCTGAAAAAAAAATGTTCTTAAATCCCAAGCTAAGCTGGCCCAAAAAAAAAAAAAAACAACAATACAGAAGCAAAGAACAATAAACAAAAACAAAAAACCCAAGATTAATAAAAAGTGGAAATTTTAAAGTTTCGAAACGGAACATTTACCCAAAAATATATTTTGTTAAAAAAAAAAAAAAACCAAGATTCAAAATCTTAACCCAAGGCGTCAAATAATAACCCAGATCTGGGGGTAAAACCCCATCATCGGCAGCCCTGATCACCATCTGCTTTATTTCACGCAAATGTTCTGTCTCAGAGCGTGACTTCTCCAACAATCGGACATTTGTGCTTTGCTCAACAACAGACAGCTTCGACGATGCTCGCTGCACAAAACCCACACAAACTTCTGTTAGAGAATAAATACGAAGGTCATTTCAGCCATGTCGTTCGTCAAGGTCACTATCAATTTATAAAACTATAATCATCATGTCATAATTACTTATTGAAACATTGTTCGCATATTCTGCGAAATTATTTCAGCAGCCTGGTAACTGATTTGTAATCTAACTTCTGATGTTTTTTTTTTTTTTTATGTCATTGCTTTTCTTAACATAACAATCTCATCTGCAGACTTTATATCTTCTAACTGTGTTTATCCACCGATTCGATTCAACAGTTTCGGTACGTTCTTTTGTCGCCACGCAATCAATTGCTATACTAAACCATTCAAGAAATAAAAGCAGATCCCCTTTTCACTATAGTTTAAAATGCAAACCTGTCACTTACACCAAACTCTGTGCGCACTTTACACTCTGAGCACCCATACATTGCTTTTACACTATCGTCCGGAAAGACGAAAAGGTACAAATCAATCACATTGCTTTAAAATTGTTCACTTTGTTTACTGAAAAAACATAAAATTGCAAGATTTTTCATAGCTATGAGATTTAAAAAGTACTTTTGGCGATTTGGGTTTAAAATAAGTCGTTAATGTTTTACAACACACTCGTCTTAGGTCAGTCTTGGGGTAATTGTGTGGACCTAATATCTTCCCCGAATTTCTTAGAAATCAAACTTGTTTGAATAGTAGAATTACGTCTTGCTTTTACGTCATGTAAAACATTTACCTCCTGTTAAACTTTTACCTCTTGTAAAACTTTTACATCCTGTAAACTTTTTACGTCCCGTAAAACGTTTACGTCCTGTAAAACATGTGCGTCCTGTAAAACTTTTACGTCCTTTAAACCTTTACTAGCCTATGTAGAATATTTGGTATTACACCGAATGATAGAATCAGAAACGCGGAGTCTTTCAGGAAAATGGAACAACGTCTAGCAAATCAAGATGCCCATGTTGGTTAGGATCACGACCGGCTCCGTCAGCTAGAGCCGCAGTCGGTTAGGATCACATCCGGCTCAGTCAGCTAGAGCCGCAGCCGGTTAGGATCACAACCGGCTCAGTTAGCTAGAGCCGCAACTGGTTAGGATCACGACCGGCTATGTCAGATAGAGCGCAGTTGGTTAGGATCACGACCGGTTCTTTCAGCTAGAGCTAGCCGTGGTTAGGAAACAGCTAAAATCTGTTCATGTCACAACAAAGGTGTTCTTGCGATGTCAACTGCATAGCTAAAGCAGTAAACAGAGGCTTTAAAGTACATGAAGGTGAGAAGGGATTGAAAGTTTTGTGGCAAGAAGTGTTCACAACCTTTACACCATCGGAAAGAAGAGAGGAAGTAAAAAAAAAAAAAGAAGAAGAAGAAGAAGAAGAAGAAGAAGAAGAAGAAGAAGAAGAAGAAGAAGAAGAAGAAGAAGAAGAAGAAGAAGAAGAAGAAGAAGAAGAAAGAAGAAGAAGAAGAAGAAGAAGAAGAAGAAGAAGAAGAAAGAAGAAGAAGAAGAGAGAAGAAGAAGAAGAAGAAGAAGAAGAAGAAGAAGAAGAAGAAGAAGAAGAAGAAGAAGAAGAAGAAGAAGAAGAAGAAGAAGAAGAAGAAGAAGAAGAAGAAGAAGAAGAAGAAGAAGAAGAAGAAGAAGAAGAAGAAGAAGAAGAAGAAGAAGAAGAAGAAGGAGCAGAAGGAGCAGAAGAAGAAGAAGAAGAAGAAGAAGAAGAAGAAGAAGAAGAAGAAGAAGAAGAAGAAGAAAAAGAAGAAGAAGAAGAAGAAGAAGAAGAAGAAGAAGAAAAGGAAACAAAATCAGCAAAAAAACAGCATAAGCAACAGCAACAAAAACATCCGCGACAACTACAGAAACAAAAACAAACAAAAAACTAAAACTACAACAAGAAAGGGAACTAAAAACAAGAATAAGAAGAAAAGTTAAGGAAAAAAAAAGTAAAACGAAAAAGAAAACAAGAAGACACAGTAAAGAAGAATAAGATGCAGAAAAAGAAGAAGAAGTGAAAGTCCTAAGCGTTTTTACCCATCTGGCAACAGCTGTATCGGAATGTCTTACTTATATTTCAAAGCAATCTCATATCCGCATACATCAAGTCTCCGATATATTTGTCAGAGACTGCTTGTAGTCGATTACACCTTCCGAGTAATCAGCTAATGAATAATTCCGCTGGGCGTTTTCAAACCGCCACCGAGGATACCACCCCCACCGAAGATACAAGTTTATCTCCTGGACCACCTGTACAGCCACCGGGGGACATTCGACACCTGCCTCCCACCTGCGGTACTCATGCAGCCCTTGTGTGCCCTCGGTTGTATTTCACGTGTGAGGAGGTTGACATCGCGGGAAAGTCCCCTTGTTGTCTTGTTGTTTCATTGTTCTGAATGACGGATGCTCCCGCGATTGGCCAATTTCCTCTCCTGGCAATGCGTGTCCTCTTTCCCCCTGCTGAAATTCAATTCGACCACTCTATGCAAATTCAGGAATGCGAACGCTAATTACTGATTGGACCGACACTGAAAGACGAATGATAAGGTTAACTGGGCAACCATTCTAAGGTCGGGATGTACGGGTGGTAGGATACATTCAGCAGCAATATCCCAAACACAGCGCCCCCCCCCCCCAACCTGTAGTAAAGCGAGGCGTCCCGGCGGGCCCACCCTTCGCGAAAAGCTCCCTTGTCACAGGGGCGACCCTGGGGCTAATGATCCGTAAAGCAGTCTATCCTCAAGACAAATAAAGCAAAGACGGTTGATGCTTTTGTCATGTGCGCACTGGATGTTTCCGCCTTGGACAGCCTCCCCCAGGCCCTATTGTCTGAAAAGAATGTGTATTTTCCTTCTGCACTCATGTTAACTAACTTGCAGTTCGCCCAAAGAATACGTGGCTGCGTTTTCTTGAGAGTGTCTTCTTGAAAGGGAATGGATAAGAAGACGTTAGATTTGTTACAAAATTAACTATATTAAGGTTACTCTTTCTGTTTATTTTTTAATTATTTTAGTCGTTGTAATAAGTTAGTCGTCAGCACCAACCGGATTTTATATCATAAACAACTACTGCCCTTACTACTACTACTACTGCTGCTGCTGCTACTACTACTACTACTACTACTACTACTACTACTACTACTACTACTACTACTACTACTACTACTACTACTACTACTACTACCACCACCACCACCAATACTACTACTACTACTATTACTACTACTACTACCACCACTACTACTTCTACTACTAGTAGTAGTAGTACTACTGCTACTACTACTACCACTACTAATACTACTAGTACTACTGCTACTGCTGCTGTTACTACTACCACCGCTACTACTACTACTACTACTACTACTACTACTACTACTACTACTATTACTACTACTACTACTAGCAGCACCACCACTACTACTTCTACTACATCTACTAGAAGTAGTAGTAGTACTACTACTGCTACTAATACTACCACTACTAATACTACTAGTACTACTGCTACTACTAATTCTACTGCTACTACTGCTATTACTACTACTACTACTACTACTACTACTACTACTGCTACTACTATTACTACTACAAAAACAACTACTACTACTTCTTCTTTTTCTGTTTTTCTCTGTATCACCCATTGGAACACAGACCCTCCACCAACTCACGCCAGATTGTTCGATCCTTTGTTGTTGCATACTGCTCACTCGTGTGCTCCCAAGTAAGGTTAAACTCTCTAGCTCCCATCTCCATGTGTGTTCTGGTCTGCTTTAGTTATATGCCCATGTGGGTTCCAGTGCAAAGACATTCTAGTTATATTGTTCTAAGGCTTTTCCAACGTGTGCCCTATCAAACGCCAGTGTCTTTTCTTCATCTATCGATACACTTAGTTCTCTCCGAAAGCTCAACATTAGTTAATCGGTCATACGATTTAGTTCACTCTATTCTGCGCAGGCATCAACCCCATTACCGGTCCCAAACGTGGATGTTTAGAGTTTAGTTAGTTTGGACGACAGATCAACATGATTGCACAAGAGTGCTTCGTTCTACTTCTGACTAAAGTCTAAGTCCGAAGAAACTCAGCGCAGTACAAGACCTCTGTAGCACGACGGAATCCTGAAATACTTTGGGTTGATTTATAACTCAAAATTTTGTCCAGACAGCTCCGGTAGGCTAATCTTTTTCGATTTCTAACTGCTGCAGGATTTTCTTTTTACATGGAGACTAGGTGAAATTACTAGAAGTCTGCGTGAAAAAAATTCCAGCCTTCACCGGGGCTTGAACCCGGGACCTCTAGCACTCGAGGCGGACGTCATGCCTCAAGACCACAACCTGGATGAGAAAGGGGAAGGGATAGGCGTTGACATCGATTATGATTCTGCATAGGCACCGGTTAATGCATGTTAGAAGACACAAACTTAAACACAAGTGAAGCAGTGCTAAAGGTTGCATACGCTAGCGAATCAGATAGTCATCCCGTCATCTCCCTGTGAGATGCAATTTGTTCCTATTTTAAAGCCCCACCCTGGGACTTGTCAGGGGCCGCAATATAGCCAGACCATGAATATGGTCTAATGGCGGAACACGGTTTCTGGGACCTCTCCATGGTGATCCTAATCCATATGGTGGCACTTTGTGTCATCGGGTGTTTATCGCTTGTGTGATGTCCTGGTGGGGTAAAAATACACTACTACTGCGAATCAGATGTTATGTCTGAGACAACAAATAGAAACATCTACGTATTGACACCAACCCTTTCACTTGATGCCCATTCAAATCCTGACACTGAACGACAAAATGTTACTTTAATTTCAGACGACCCCCAATCAAACGAAAAACCGGAATCCTCAGTCCTGTTATGGTATGTTATCACAATCGACGCCACGGCACATTGGGCATTCCCATGTTAGCTCAGTAATCCGATGCAGCAACCACTCCAAGGTACTACTTCTACTAACTGTTCAAATAAGAAGTTGGTTATAATACCCCAGTCCTGTAGACTATTTTAGGGGCGTTGTGTGTTACTGACAAAACTGGGCTAAAGAAAGGAAGAAAAAGAATATGGTAAAAGTAAATTCTTTTCTTGGTACGGTGGTGGTTACTACTCTAGCCATTTCAATGCTTAATGCTCAGTATAAAGTCCTTCTCCTTAATTTCTTGTCATCCCTTGGTGAGATGCAATTTTTCGTTAGCTGAAGCCCTACCCTGGCTCTTGCAAGGGGCCGCAATATAGCCTGACCATAAATATGGTCTAATGGCTGAACGCGGTTTCTGCGACCTCTTCACTGGTGATCCTTATCCACATGGTGGCACTTTGTGTCATCGGGTGTTTAACTCTTGTGTGATGTCCTGGTGGGGTAAAAGAAGATAGATAGACAGACAGTATAAAGCTGACCTTCTAAGCATTATACCGCCCTAAAAAGTGGTATAATCAAGGCAGTAAAAGACAGTTTAAAGACAGTAGCAGACAGACAGATTCACGGACGGACAGAGAGAATCGTATACGTGATCTGCCCCGGTCTCCGACATCATTGACACCACTGTTATCTGATAAGGGAATCAACTACGAGGCGTCCCAGTCAGCAACGACTACTCCTGTCATCTCCTTATAAATGCAATGATTAATGATGTGGTTGAGATTGTATCCCTTTCATGTTAATCACAGGTTTCATTGAGACGACATGAGCTATAATTATCTTTGTCCTCTCCTCCAAATTCTCTATGTGTTTGTGTCAGGATGTAATTATGAAGATAAATGCAAATATTTTTCGAGAACACTAAAGAAGGAGAAGAGTAGCGGGTGGCCAAAAGTGTTTAGTTACTGTGGTACCTCGGAATTCGAACACAATCCGATCCTTGACGGTATTCCAATTTTAAATTGATCGAGTTACAAACCATTTCTTCCCAATAAAGTTACCGAAAACTGAATTAATCTGTTCCAGGTTTAAACAAACAGATTTTAACATTTATTCTTCTTCTTCTTCAGCTCTCTGAGCCTTTGAGGTTCATTGCCGCAGTATTCACCTGCCTCCACTCATCTCTCTGGTTGGCCTTCTCTTTCCAGTTGGAGACACCAAGTGTTTCTAGGTCTGTGTAGACATTATCTCTCCATATTTTTCTTGGTCTGGCTCGTGGTGCATGACTTATCATCTCCCTTCTGTATAGCTTTTACATCTCGGTCATCTGACATTCTTTCAATATGCTCCAATCATTTTAGTCTATTAGCTCCCATGATGCCAGATGAATTTTATTATTGCTTCTCACTCTCCATTACCCGCTGTCTGCATCTTTGATGAGTCCAAAGATACGCCGAAAGACTGTTTTCAAAAACCTGTAACCCGGCTTCATCTCTTGTAGTTGTGCTCCAAGTTTCAGAGCCATATAAAATGACTGGTCTTATCAAATTTGTATATACTTTAATCTTGATGTTGTTAGTTATTATCATGTATTATGTCTTATCTTGACTGATAACTAGTCCAAGCTTCTGAGCTGATTCTTTTAAGAGAGTCAGTGTTTTAGCAGTCTCTAGTTCATTTTCTCCAACGATATCAATGTCATCTGCACATGCAAGTAGTCTTGTAGATTCTCCTTAAGTACACTCTTGTTTCAAATCCCTTATAATTTTCTCTAGGGCCAAGTTGAAAAGAAGTGGGGACAGAGCCTCACCTTGCTTTAAACCAGATGCAGTTTGAAAAGGGTCCGACTTTCTGCCTTTATATACTGCCATATTACTAGTGTCTTCCATACACAGATTTTAACATTTATTTTCATAAAAACAATGCACTTGAAATATAGGAAGACTTGATGATCACAAACAGGAAAATAGAACAGAAAATAACTAAATTTGAAATGCGCTGTCTCCACGAACAACACAAGGAGAGGTTAGGTTAGTTGCGTATCCTTTACAGGACGTTGCAGAACCAACAGCAAACAGCACCTGGCTGTTGTGTGGTTTTTCTAGGCACATTTACGTCCAGTAGTTTACCATTGCTTGCTGGACTGTCAGCTTTCTTGATACCACTGTCAAAACCAACGCAAGGCGCATGGCCCGCAGCTGAGATCGAACTCGGCATCCCAGCATTACGAACACAAGGAGAGATAGGTTACAAATACCCGGATTATAGAGAAATTTGGAATAAAATCATGTCTAGATCATACTGACAGTCAAAGAATGAAAAAGTTCAGCCATTTAGTAAAAATGCAGATTGACCAAACTGTAAATGAGACTTTCTACAGCAGAACATCTGGAAGGAAGGCGAGAGGAAGACTAAGAAAGCCATGGGCAAATGGTGAAGCAGAAGTCTGCAAAAAGATGAATAAATCCATCACCAAGGCCACCGGAGAATGGCAAGACCAATACATAAAACCACGCATGTGGGCTACAACTGGTATCAGTGAGACAAAACAAAAAAAAAGTCGTTGGCTAAGTGGTATCAAGGCATGGTGTCTACCTCGAGTGCTAGAGGTTCCGGATTCAATCCCTGTTAAGGGCTGGGATTTTTTCACGTGAACCTGGACTTCTAGTAATTTCCCGTGGTCTCTGGGTAGTGAGATCGGACGTCCGTGTGCACTGTTGCGCACGTAGAAATTTTAAAAAAGTCACTTGGCAGTTGGAAATCGAAAAGAGTAGCCTAACGGCGGTGCCCGGACAACATTTGGAGTTTAAAATCTACCCACAGTATTTCAGACTCCTCGCCGGTGCTACAGAGCCTGTGCGCTGTGCTAAGCTTCTTCAGACTCAGACTTGAGTTAGAAGAAAAACCGATTGCTTACGGGTCACTACCCTTGTGCCATGATGTTGATCCAATGTTCAAACCTCCAAATGCCAGCCCCAAACTTCACGTCCTAGTCGTTAACCACATGCGTTGAGGGTTTGGTATCACGTGCTCTCGTGTTGGTGACAATTTTTATTTGTTCTAAACTGGTCGATAATGTTATCATTGAATAAGTTAATACACCTCTTAACTAGGGCTCTATCAGGATGTCACTTTTCAACCATTTAATGTGTTTTCGACCACATGTTCAAAAGATCAAAAGATTATGGATTTCGGCAGTGCTAATCCTTCTAGTTTTTTCTCCTTATTCCTTTCCGGAATTCCCACCCCCCCCCTTTTTTTTTTGCAGCTTCTTCTGCTGCTGATGAAAATACTGAAGCTTTTGCGTTGCCAGTTCAGTCGAGTGTTCAGCCAGAAGTTCGGTTTCCAAAGCGATGTTCGAGTTCCGAGGCAAAATTGTCTCAAACATTTTATTCACATTCTAAGTTGTTCGAGTTTTGAGGCGTTCGAATTGCGGGGCAGCCCTGTACTTGTAAGTCTGACGTATCTAGGTTCAGAAAGTACGGATCGTTACCGAGCGTGACAATCCTGGTTTTCTGACTTGTCTTCTTCGTCTTCTTCTTTTTTGCCGGCTGTAAACTCCGTCGGAAATTTCTGGTTGTTCGTCCACCTCTGGACTGCAGTCCTGTTCCAGAACCTGAGTGTTACGTGTGCATCCGTTTGACAGATCTCATTAATTTGTATGCACACTGTTGGTTCCTTGCCTCTCAGGCAGATGCACTCTGACTTCAAAGAAAGCTCTCAATTAGTCGACTCTTACTACGTGGGGTAGGTTTGAGGTAGGCAGTGGGTCTATTCTTGTTTTTTTCCCTATAATAGGGCCCTAGAACCCACACGGGGATTTGTGACTTGTAATCAGGGCCGGGTTTAGACCGGATGGGAGCCTAAGCTTTATAAAACCTCTACCCTTTTACATTACACCTGCTAATCTCAGACAACTTCAAAATATATAACGTCTTTTAAATGTATGGATAATGAAAATATATTGATGCTGTTGGTACCTTTCCCCACCCACCGGCTTTTGCCGGGGGCCCTAAATATAACCGGGCTATAAATATGGCATAACGGCTAACGGGGTTTCTGAGACCTTCCCTCAGGTGATCCTCATCCGCATGGTGGCACTTTGTATCACCTCGTGTTTATTGCTTTTTGTGGGGTACAACTTATATACATAAAACACACAAAATTATACAGATTATTACATAATCAGCCCCAAATGTTAACTAGCTAAGTTAATAGAAAGATTATCCACATTGCACATTGAAAAAGTTCCCACCCTCAGTATCTCCCTCAGCGTGTAGCTATTGTTAATGATAACACCAGTTCTGGGTTGGTTTACTACTCTTCTTCGGCTACCTGTGTAGTGTTCATATTTGGCGACACCTCTTTTGAGCTAGAGTTCGTGTAGTTTTTGGAGGTGTTGCCGATTCAGCATCGTCTCCTGAATCATCTTCTCGTCCCGCCTCCTTGAGAGTATTATGAATGTCGTTCCAGTCCATTGCTTTACCTGTACCTACCGTGACCCTGCAGCTTCTTCATTCCCCTGTACCCCAGAGTGTCCTAGCACGAAAGTGAAACAAATTCCTCTCAGATGAGGTTTCTTCGTTGACTTCAATAATTTTCTTCGAATCCATCGTGTCTCTATCTTCCTAAGCATGCTCGTGGAATCACTAGGAAAGCAGACATGGGGAAAATGCTGTCTCTAACCACATAATTGCTTTTAATATCAGCCTAAATGTTTTTTTTTTTCCAAGCATATTTGATTTGTGAATTAAAACAAAAGTGGGAGTTTGCCTAGGCCCCTGTAGATTGTGGGTGCCTATGCGGTAGCGTAGTTAGCTAATGACTAAATCCAGCCACTGCTTCCACTAGAAATCCAGCCACTGATTACACTGGAAATCAAGCCACTGATTATACTGGAAATCTAGCCACTGCTTACACCTGAAATCTAGCCACTGCTTACACTAGAAATCCAGCCACTGCTTACACTAGAAATCCAGCCACTGATTACACTGGAAATCAAGCCACTGATTATACTGGAAATCTAGCCACTGCTTACACCTGAAATCTAGCCACTGCTTACACTAGAAATCCAGCCACTGCTTACACTAGAAATTCAGCCACTGCTTACACTAGAATTCCAGCCACTGCTCACACTAGAAATATAGCCACTTCTTACACTGGAAGTCTAGCCACAGTTTACACTAGAATTCCAAACACTGCTTACACTGGATATCCAAAAACTGCTTACACTGGAAAACCAGCCACTGCTTACACTAGAATTCCAGCCACTGCTTAGACTAGAAATCTAGCCACTGCTTACACTGAAAATCTAGCAACTGCTTACCCTCGAAATCCAGCAACTGCTTACACTGGAAATCTACCACTGCTTACACTGGAAATCCAGCCACTGCTTACACTAGAGATCCAGCCACTTCTTACCCTGGAAGTCTAGCCACTGTTTACCCTAGAAATCCAACCACTGCTTACACTGGAAATCCAACCACTGCTTACACTAGAAAATCAGCCACTGCTTACACTGGAAATCTAGCCACTGCTTACGCTTGAAATCCAGCCACTGCTTACACTAGAAATCTAGCCACTGCTTACACTAGAAAGTTAGCCACTGCTTACAATGGAAATCCAGCCACTGCTTACGCTGGAACTCCAGCCACTGCTTACACTGGAGATCCAGCCATTTCTTACACTGAAAATCTAGCCACTGCTAACACTAGAAATCCAGCCACTGCTTACACTGGAAATCCAGCCACTGCTTACACTGGAAATCCACACCCGTAACACTGAAAATCCAGCTCTGTTACACCGGAAATCCAGCTCTGTAAAACTGCAAATCCAGCTCTGTTACACTGGAAATCCAGCTCTGTTACACTGGAAATACAGCTCTGTTACACTGGAAATCCAGCTCTGTTACACCGGAAATCCAGCTCTGTTACACGGGAAATCCAGCTCTGTTACACCCGAAATTCAGCTCTGTTACACTGGAAATCCAGCTCTGTTACACTGGAAATCCAGCCACTGCTTACACTAGAAATCCAGCCACTGCTTACACTGGAAATCCAGCCACTGCTTACACTAAAAATCCAGCCACTGCTTACACTTGAAATCCAGCCACTGATTACACTAGAAATCTAGCCACTGCTTACACTAGAAATCTAGCCACTGCTTACACTACAAATCCAGCCACTGCTTACACTGGAAATCTAGCCCCTGCTTACACTGAAATCCAGCCACTGTTTACACTAGAAATCCGGCCACTGCTTACGCTAAAATCCAGCCACTGCTTACACTGGAGATCTAGCCACTGCCTACACTAGAAATCCAGCCACTTCTTACACTGGAAATCTAGCCACTGCTTACACTACAAATCCAACCACTGTTTACACTGGAAATCCAGTCACTGCTTACAATTGAAATCTAGCCACTGCTTACACTGAAAATCCAGTCACTGCTTACACTGGATAACCAGCCACTGCTTACACTGGAAATCCAGCCACAGCTTACACTTGATAACCAGCCACTGCTTACACTGGAAATCCAGCCACTGCTTACACTGAAAATGCAGCCACTGCTTATACTGAAAATCCAGCCACTGCTTACATTGAAAATTCAGCCACTGCTTAGACTGGAAATCCACATCCGTAACACTGGAAATCCAGCTCTGTTACACTGGAAATCCAGCTCTGTTACACAGGAAATCCAGCTCTGTTACACTGGAAATGCAGCTCTGTTACACCGGAAATCCAGCTCGTTACACTGGAAATCCAGCTCTGTTACACTGGAAATCCAGCATTGTTACACTTGAAATCCAGCTCTGTTACACCGGAAATCCAGCTCGATACACTGGAAATCCATCTCTGTTACACAGGAAATCCAGTTCTGTTACACTGGAAATCCAGCTCTGTTACACCGGAAATCTAGCCACTGCTTACACAAAAAATCCAACCACTGTTTACACTGGAAATCCACATCCGTAACACTGGAAATCCAGCTCTGTTACACTGGAAATCCAGCTCTGTTACACTGGAAATCCAGCTCTGTTACACTGGAAATGCAGCTCTGTTACAATGGAAATCCAGCTCTGTTACACTGGAAATCCAGCTCTGTTACACCGGAAATCCTGCTCGTTACACTGGAAATCCAGCTTTGTTACAGTGGAAATTTAGCTCTGTTACACTTGAAATCCACCTCTGTTACACTGGAAATACAGCTCGTTACACTGGAAATCCATCTCTGTTACACTGGAAATCCAGCTCTGTTACACCGGAAATCCATCTCTGTTACACCGGAAATCCAGCTCTCTTACACTGGAAATCCAGCTCTGTTACAATGGAAATCCAGCTATGTTACACAGGAAATCCAGCTCTGTTACACCGGAAATCCAGCTCTGTTACACTGGAAATCAGTCCGTTTCTGTAAAGGTTGAACGGGCTATCTGTGGTCTACCCTTCCGGTTTACCATCCGGACAGAGACTTTTGAATCTCGGGGATGGTCAAATCTTCAGGTAGCGGTTCAGGAGGGTGGGGCGAGTAACAGAAGGAACGAACCAACGAACGACGAAGAAACCTTTCATGTATATTGAAACGTACACATATACTCTCAGGAAGGAAGATAAAGTGTTGAAGAGGAAGGAAAAGACAGAGGAGGACGAGAAAACAAGGGGTTGGAGGTAGTGGAAAATAATGTGTCGGAGAGAGAAAAAAAAAAGACTTAGAAGAGCGAGGTAAATACATAATTTAAAAAAAAATCGTGTAAGATAAATATACGGTTTGAGCACCGGCCATGTAGAGAACATAGAATGCTTCCACATACTCAATAAAGGTGAAGTGCGATTGCCTAGAACAAACCGACATGACTCAAAATTCTAGAAAGATTTAAATATCTGGTTAACGGTCACTAAATAAGGATATAAGCCCTGAAAAAAATTTCAAATAATAACAAAACAAATAATAATAATGTCAGTCTGAAAATAAAAGTCGATGAACTCTTTTTTACACGTTTACTGCCTGTTCATTCAAGTGTCTTTGAAAAGAATAGTTGTCACTCTCCTAAAACCGATTGTACTATGACAAACTGGACGTTTGATAAGCTCTTCATGGAACACAACTGAGTGTGTTTTTGTTTTCTTTCTGGAAGCAACTTGTGCTTTTCTTTAAGCAATATGAGCTACTAATTTCCCTTGCTACTGTTTATCGTTTTATTATCGTTTCTGTTCTTCTTGTTTTTCCTTCCTCTTCCACCTATTCCTCTTCCTCCTCCTCTTCTTCTTCTTCTTCTTCTTCTTCTTCTTCTTCTTCTTCTTCTTCTTCTTCTTCTTCTTCTTCTTCTTCTTCTTCTTCTTCTTCTTCTTCTTCTTCTTCTTCTTCTTCTTCTTCTTCTTCTTCTTCTTCTTCTTCTTCTTCTTCTTCTTCTTCTTTTTCTTCATCTTCATCTTCTTTTTCTTTTTCGTTTTCTTCTTCTTCTTCTTCATCTTCTTCTTCTTCTTCTTCTTTTTCTTATTCTTCTTTTTCCTCTTCTTCTTTTTCCTTTTCTTCTTCTTCTTCTTCTTCATCTTCTTCTTCTTCTTCTTTTTCTTATTCTTCTTTTTCCTCTTCTTCTTTTTCCTTTTCTTCTTCTTCTTCTTCTTCTTCTTCTTCTTCTTCTTCTTCTTCTTCTTCTTCTTCTTCTTCTTCTTCTTCTTCTTCTTCTTCTTCTTCTTCTTCTTCTTCTTTTTCTTCTTTTTCTTCTTTTGTCCTCGTCTTCTTCTTCTTCTTCAACTGTTTATGTTGCGTTGGTACATTATAGTGTGGTTCACAGCAAGGAAGCGAAATATTTGCCATTCAGCACAACACATTCGGTTTCAGCAAATCAATAATTAGTTGCGTTTTGATGTGCATGCCTGTTGGGGGACTGGCACAGTGGGGCGATTCCCTACCCCCCCCCCCCCCCCCCCCCATTAAAAATGTATAAAACTAAATAGGATCCACGCTGTGATTATTTCGTTATTTCCGGCTTCTCTTTAACTTTTTTCTAGAAACCCAAACGTGGATATATATACACACAGTGCCCTATAAATTTCTATACAAATGACAACTATAGCTTAAGCTGCTTTTTTATGTGTTCTTTAGCAGTCAAAGGTAAAGTAAAGGACCTCTTTACACGCCTTTCAGGTGTATTGGGTATATAGGGATAGACTTATATTTTATAGACCAAACGGCACTTGGTGGGTGATGTGGTTTGCATCACGACGGCCGCTTTTACTTCCAAGGACTCACTCAACGCTGGGTTGACCTGGGAGACGAGATTATTTTGATAAAAGTCCGGCCCCCGTCAGGAACCGAACTCACGATCTTCCGATCCGAAGGCTAGCGTCTAGCCGCTAGACTACGATGGCAACTTTTTTCCCCCAGTAGTAAAAAAAATGTCGGCTCTGTGGCTAAGTCGATGCGAACGCTTCGAAATGCCGTGATGCCGGGTTCGATTCCAGCTGCTGGCCATGCGCTTTGTGTTAGTTTCGACAGTGGTATCAAGAAAGCCGACCGTCCAGGGGAAATGGCAAACTACTGGACGTAAAGTTGCCTAGAAAAACCACACAACAGCCAGGGGCTGCTGGGGTTGGCTCTGCAACGTCCTGAAAGGATACGCAACTAACCAGTAAAAGAAATAATCTTGTAGACAGTGCTTTTCAACTAAGTTAACTCTGAGATTTGAAGGTTTACACAACGGATTAACATCATGGTACACGAGTGTTAACGCAAAAGTGCTCCGTTCTACTTCTAACTCAAACCTTGGTCTAAAGAATCTTAGCGCAGTGCACGAACTCCGTAGCACCGGCGAGGATACTAAACTACTTTGGGTAGATTTTTAACTTCAAATTATGCACGGGCAGCGCCGTCAGGCTACGCTTTTTGATTTCCAGCTGCCAAGGGATGTCTTTCGTGCGCAGAAATACACACGGGCGTCCGATCTCCATACCCAGAGACCAGACGAAATTACTAGAAGTCGGCGTCAAAAAAATCAACCCCAGCCTTCATCGGGCTGGAACCCGGGAGCTCAAGCACTCGAGGCCGACGACATGCCTAGACACCTCTCAGCCCCACCCTCTCCCCCCTTTTAATTTCACCCAGGGGTCAGAATGCTGAAAAATGTATGTCCACAGACCAAGGCCACAGCTCCGGCGTAGAAAGATCAATAATACAATACAACTGGCAGTGATCTAGGTGCCACTAGCTAGGTCGCGATGAAGAGCATATTATATAAATTGAAATATTTTTTGTTTTTAAAGTGTTTTTTTTCCCCTAAGTTTGCAAACTTTTAGGTCACCCTTTTATAATTCAAGGTTATTAAGGCCGTCGGCTCTGTGGCTAAGTCGATATGAATGGCGGGGTGCCGGGTTCGATTCCAGCTGCGGGCCATGCGCCTTGTGTTGGTTTCGACAGTGGTATCAGGGGGCCGACCGTCCATTAAGCTTTGGCTAACTACTGGAGTTAAGTTTGCCTAGAGAAACCACACAGCAGCCGGGGGCTGCTGGGGTTGGTTCTGCAACGTCCTGTAAAGGATACGCAACTAACCTTTTAAGGCCAACATTGCAGAAGGTCTCCTCAAAAGCACTGCTTATGACACATCGTCCCCCCAACAACAAAAATACCGTGACTCCTGTTTTCACCCAACCCACTCTCTATGGCCAATGCATTTCATTAATTACACGGCAATAGGACTGCAGCTGTAAGGAGAGGAGATGCCAACATGTGGTCTGTTTTTTTTTAAAGTGTGGGATTAGCATCTGTATGCGAGGAACACGTGCTGCTCCAGACGCCACAAGACCTAAACATGGGGGTCTTCTGCACAAGTCAATCTCCCCGAATGGTGTGCATGTTTTTAATTGCTAGCGAGTAAACGAGACAAGAGATGGGAGATTTAAATAGGTGCATCTGGGAATGAAGGCGCTTCCTTATTTATGACCTCTTGACACCCCCCACCCCACCCTCTCCACCACTAGATTTGCATGCATAGTTCTAAAATGTAAGAGAGCCGCTGTGGTGTAGTGGCCATACGCTCGCCTGATGGCAAGAAAATCTTGGGTTCAAACCGGATTTTGTTTCCCCTCAAATTCGCTCCCAAATCGACCCACCTAAAGCGGGTACTGGGTAAAGTCTTGGCAAGTGAAGGTGACCGCTGTGATATTGACCATGTCACCACTGACTACCGATTGGTCTATAAAGTAAAGGTAGAGAATTGTATAGACATCATACCTAAAGTTCGGAGAAGGGTTCTTTTACTTTCACTTTCTGAATGTCTTCTTCTTCTCTTCTTCTTCTTCTTCTTCTTTTTCTTTCTTCTTCTTCTTCTTCTTCTTCTTCTTCTTCTTCTTCTTCTTCTTCTTCTTCTTCTTCTTCTTCTTCTTCTTCTTCTTCTTCTTCTTCTTCTTCTTCTCTTCTTCTTCTTCTTCTTCTTCTTCTTCTTCTTCTTCTTCTTCTTCTTCTTCTTCTTCTTCTTCTTCTTCTTCTTCTTCTTTTTCTTCTTCTTCTTCTTCTTTCTTTTTTTTTCTCATTCTTCTTCTTCTTCTTCTTCTTCTCTTCTTCTTCTTCTTCTTCTTCTTCTTCTTCTTCTTCTTCTTCTTCTTCTTCTTCTTCTTCTTCTTCTTCTTCTTCTCTTCTTCTTCTTCTTCTTCTTCTTCTTCTTCTTCTTCTTCTTCTTCTTCTTCTTCTTCTTCTTCTTCTTCTTCTTCTTCTTCTTCTTCTTCTTCTTCTTCTTCTTCTTCTTCTTCTTCTTCTTCTTCTTCTTCTTCTTCTTCTTCTTCTTCTTCTTCTTCTTCTTCTTCTTCTTCTTCTTCTTCTTCTTCTTCTTCTTCTTTTTTCTCATTCTTCTTCTTCTTCTTCTTTTTTTTCTTCTTCTTTTTTTTTTCTTCTTCTTCTTCTTCTTCTTCTTCTTCTTCTTCTTCTTCTTCTTCTTCTTCTTCTTCTTCTTCTTCTTCTTCTTCTTCTTCTTCTTCTTCCTCTTCTTCTTCCTTTTTCTTTTTCAATTCTAAAGGCAAAGGTAAAGTCTTCTTGTGTCATTGTCTTGCACACGGTTATTCTTCTAAGTGCTCTTCTTCTTCTGACAGCTGATTCTTCTTCCGCCTCTTCTTCGTTCGCACGTAACTCTCTTTCTTCTTCTTCGTTCTTTTTTCTCATTCTTCTCACTCTTCTTCTTTTTCCTTTTCTTCTTTTTTTTCTCAGCCGCCCTTTTCGAACTTCGATCTTCTTCTTCTTCTTCTTCTTCTAATCTTCTTCTTCTTCTTCTTCTTCTTCTTCTTCTTCTTCTTCTTCTTCTTACTGCTTCTTCGTTCTCTTCTTCTTCTTCTTCTTCTTCTTCAGCTTCTTCCTGATGTCTGTGGTACCTTCTTCTTCTTCAAGTTCTTCTTCTTCTTACTTCTTCTTCTTCTTCTTAGAGCTCTCTTCTCTTCTTCTTCTTCCAACGGTTTCCTTTTTTAATATTTAAATCAGCAATTATAAAGGTAAAGGTAAAGTCGGGAGTAATGTGAACTCGTTCAACCATTGCACACAGTACATCCATGTAATGATATGTGCTCTGCCACCAGTACAGTCCGAGCTGATCCAGACGATTTATTGTCCTCGACCTGTGTCGCCGTTCGCACGTAACTCTGAATGTAGTGCTACAGCGACTGTTCCTCCATCTTTAATCCAGAGTATCACTCTGGTATCCACTTTCCTACGTTTGCTTCCGTGTGAACCCCGGGAGCCGCCCGGTTTCGAACACCGATCGTGGGCTGTAGCGAGTCGCGTAATCATAAAAATATATTCTTTTTATACATGGTGGTTAAAGCATAGAGAGATAGCCTGTTGAATAATCCTTGGGTACTGGAATTTTCTGGCAGACAGTTAGACTTTGAAATATATCTTTTATACTCATGAGAGAAAGAAGGAAAAGGAAGAAACAGAAGAAAAGGAAGAAGGAGGGAGAGGGGGGAGGGAAAGTGGCCTTAGAAGAAAGTTCTTCTTCTTCTGCTGTTGCTTCTTTTTCCTGTTTTCCTGCGTTTACCCCTGACTGACTGACTGACTGACTTTCTACCCCACCGGGACACCACACAAGCGATAAACACCTGATGACACAAAGTGCCACCGTGTGGGTGAGGATCATCGTGAAGAGGTGCCAGAAACCGCGTTCAGCGCTTTAGGCCATATTTATGGTCAGGCTATATTGCGACCCCTGGCAAGAGCCAGAGAAGGGCTTCAAAATAACGAAAAATTTCGTCCTAAAAAGGACGGAAAATACGATGATAAACTGACTGACTGACGTTCTACCCCACCAGGACATCACACAAGCGACAAACACCCGATGACACAAAGTGTCACCATGTGGATGAGGATCACCGTGAAGAGGTCCCAGAAACAACGTTCACACAACTGGCCATATTTATGGCCTGCCTATATTGCGGCCCCTGACAAAAGCCAGGGTGGGGCTTCAAATGAAAAATTCCGTCCTAAAAAGGACGTAAGGATGATATCAATGATAATAAACTGTAAAGTTTTGACCATTTATCCAGTTCTAAAATTTAGTCTTATTCCAGAATTTCAGTGTTGCGTGAACATCCGTTTTTCAGACCTAGCTTATTTGTATGCACACTGTTGTTTCCTCAGTTCTCAAGCAGAAGCACTGCGACTTCAAAGGAAACAATGGGCTGCAAAACCGGTACTGGGACTGTATTTCCCCAACACCCCCCGTCCCTGGATATCAGAGATCTCAACGCCCATGGAGCAGAAACGCCTACGAACAAGGGGAAATAACTGCATACCTCTGTCAGCAAGGGAAACAAGCCACATAAGAAATTGAAAGCGAAATAACTACCGACTTAACAGAGACTCACCTGGCGAGGAAAACGCCGAAACTACTTGCCCGCCTCTAGGTCGCCCGTAAACAAGGTTTTTGTTCGACGCGTGTGGTCTATCGTTGCTGATCGACAGGTGAGAAGGGTGAGACTGCTTAATGATTTCTGTGCCGTTTCAACTTGGGTGGTCGGACGTTTCGGGAGCTGGGGAACAGGGGGCCGCTGCTTTCTCATTTCATTTCCGACGACGGGTGCACCGTGAGGGCGAGACTGCAGTTCTATTTCATACTCCCGTATATTTGTCGCAGTTTTGGCAGCTGCCGCAACGCTCGAGAATTGAAAAGCGGGAGTTCACTTTTGAGGTCTCAATCACTGCACTGATTTTTTTTTTTTTTTCAAACCCACTTTCCCTCCTGCGATACACAAATTACTGACAACTTTCCGGATGTTAAAAAGCTTTCCTGACACACACAAATAAGCTTGTTAGCTGCTAATGAACTAAACAATTTGTTCCCAAAATCCGTACAAAATAATTGAGTCGTACCCATTTCTTTCTGCGTTGTTAACTTTTCTTTTAGTTGTGTCCCCTTCCCTCTGTGTTGTGTCCCATCTTTCTGAGTTGTGTCTCCTATCTCTGAGTTGTGTCCCATCCCCAATGTTTTTGAACCCGTAACAGCTAAATTTTTTTCGACCTACACATCACTCACACATTCCTAAATCTATTGCGATTTCCACATTTGATGTCAATTATTTTTTTCTTCCCCCAAATGCACTCAACACAACAATACCAGGAAATCAGTCTTCCAGATTGCTTTGAAGAGATTCTCAATAAAATGGGAAATTAAGTTTCATTTCTTTCATTTGGCTTTTGGGATCTCGAATCAATCTTAGTAAACGTTGGCGCTTCTTCATGATAAAATCGTGCATTTATCTTCATTCAAATGCGAAGTGGCTCTTTTGAACAAACTACCGTGACGTGCGAAAATCTAGAGCTTAAATCAGAGTTCAAAGACAGAAATAAGCAGCAATATTGTTATTTTAATGGGCAGGAAACGATGAAAGGGAAGTGGCAGGCTGGAATAAAGATAGTGCGAGGAAAAAAAGACGGAAAAAGACGCAAGACAAGCAAAGGTTTCAGTGGCTCTCAACCGTCCTCATGTCGCGATCCTGGAAAATAAGTTCCCTCATGTTGTGGCGACCCTTGAATACAAGTTCCCTCAAGTTGTGGCGACCCTTGAATACAAGTTCCCTCATGTTGTGGCGACCCTTGAACACAAGTTTCCTCATGTTGTGGCGACCCTTGAATACAAGTTCCTTTATGTTGTGGCGACCCTTGAACACAAGTTTCCTCATGTTGTGGCGACCCTTGAACACAAGTTTCCTCATGTTGTGGCGACCCTTGAACACAAGTTTCCTCATGTTGTGGCGACCCTTGAATACAAGTTCCTTTATGTTGTGGCGACCCTTGAACACAAGTTTCCTCATGTTGTGGCGACCCTTGAACACAAGTTTCCTCATGTTGTGGCGACCCTTGAACACAAGTTTCCTCATGTTGTGGCGAACCCTTGAACACAAGTTTCCTCATGTTGTGGCGACCCTTGAACACAAGTTTCCTCATGTTGTGGCGACCCTTGAACACAAGTTTCCTCATGTTGTGGCGACCTTGAATACAAGTTTCCTTTATGTTGTGGCGACCCTTGAACACAAGTTTCCTCATGTTGTGGCGACCCTTGAACACAAGTTTCCTCATGTTGTGGCGACCCTTGAACACAAGTTTCCTCATGTTGTGGCGACCCTTGAACACAAGTTTCCTCATGTTGTGGCGACCCTTGAACACAAGTTTCCTCATGTTGTGGCGACCCTTGAATACAAGTTCCTTTATGTTGTGGCGACCCTTGAACACAAGTTTCCTCATGTTGTGGCGACCCTTGAATACAAGTTCCTTTATGTTGTGGCTACCCTTGAATACAAGTTCCCTCATGTTGTGGCTACCCTTGAAAACAAGTTTCCTCATGTTGTGGCGACCCTTGAATACAAGTTCCTTTATGTTGTGGCTACCCTTGAATACAAGTTCCCTCATGTTGTGGCTACCCTTGAAAACAAGTTTCCTCATGTTGTGGCTACCCTTGAATACAAGTTCCCTCATGTTGTGGCTACCCTTGAAAACAAGTTTCCTCATGTTGTGGCGACCCTTGAATACAAGTTCCCTTATGTTGTGGCTACCCTTGAATACAAGTTCCATCATGTTGTGGCTACCCTTGAAAACAAGTTTCCTCATGTTGTGGCGACCCTTGAATACAAGTTCCTTTATGTTGTGGCTACCCTTGAATACAAGTTCCATCATGTTGTGGCTACCCTTGAAAACAAGTTTCCTCATGTTGTGGCGACCCTTGAATACAAGTTCCCTTATGTTGTGGCGACCCTTGAATACAAGTTCCCTCATGTTGTGGCTACCCTTGAAAACAAGTTTCCTCATGTTGTGGCGACCCTTGAATACAAGTTCCCTTATGTTGTGGCTACCCTTGAATACAAGTTCCATCATGTTGTGGCTACCCTTGAAAACAAGTTTCCTCATGTTGTGGCGACCCTTGAATACAAGTTCCTTTATGTTGTGGCTACCCTTGAATACAAGTTCCATCATGTTGTGGCTACCCTTGAAAACAAGTTTCCTCATGTTGTGGCGACCCTTGAATACAAGTTCCCTTATGTTGTGGCGACCCTTGAATACAAGTTCCCTTATGTTGTGGCTACCCTTGAATACAAGTTCCATCATGTTGTGGCTACCCTTGAAAACAAGTTTCCTCATGTTGTGGCGACCCTTGAATACAAGTTCCTTTATGTTGTGGCTACCCTTGAATACAAGTTCCCTCATGTTGTGGCTACCCTTGAAAACAAGTTTCCTCATGTTGTGGCTACCCTTGAATACAAGTTCCCTCATGTTGTGGCTACCCTTGAAAACAAGTTTCCTCATGTTGTGGCGACCCTTGAATACAAGTTCCCTCATGTTGTGGCGACCCTTGAAAACAAGTTTCCTCATGTTGTGGCGACCCTTGAATACAAGTTCCTTTATGTTGTGGCTACCCTTGAATACAAGTTCCCTCATGTTGTGGCTACCCTTGAAAACAAGTTTCCTCATGTTGTGGCTACCCTTGAATACAAGTTCCCTCATGTTGTGGCTACCCTTGAAAACAAGTTTCCTCATGTTGTGGCGACCCTTGAATACAAGTTCCCTTATGTTGTGGCGACCCTTGAATACAAGTTCCATCATGTTGTGGCTACCCTTGAATACAAGTTCCCTTATGTTGTGGCGACCCTTGAATACAAGTTCCATCATGTTGTGGCGACCCTTGAATACAAGTTCCATCATGTTGTGGCTACCCTTGAATACAAGTTCCCTTATGTTGTGGCGACCCTTGAAAACAAGTTTCCTCATGTTGTGGCGACCCTTGAATACAAGTTCCTTTATGTTGTGGCTACCCTTGAATACAAGTTCCCTCATGTTGTGGCTACCCTTGAAAACAAGTTTCCTCATGTTGTGGCTACCCTTGAATACAAGTTCCCTCATGTTGTGGCTACCCTTGAAAACAAGTTTCCTCATGTTGTGGCGACCCTTGAATACAAGTTCCCTTATGTTGTGGCGACCCTTGAATACAAGTTCCATCATGTTGTGGCTACCCTTGAATACAAGTTCCCTTATGTTGTGGCTACCCTTGAATACAAGTTCCATCATGTTGTGGCGACCCTTGAATACAAGTTCCCTTATGTTGTGGCTACCCTTGAATACAAGTTCCATCATGTTGTGGCGACCCTTGAAAACAAGTTTCCTCATGTTGTGGCGACCCTTGAATACAAGTTCCCTTATGTTGTGGCGACCCTTGAATACAAGTTTCCTCATGTTGTGGCTACCCTTGAATACAAGTTCCCTTATGTTGTGGCTACCCTTGAATACAAGTTCCATCATGTTGTGGCGACCCTTGAATACAAGTTCCATCATGTTGTGGCGACCCTTGAATACAAGTTCCCTTATGTTGTGGCGACCCTTGAATACAAGTTCCATCATGTTGTGGCTACCCTTGAATACAAGTTCCCTTATGTTGTGGCTACCCTTGAATACAAGTTCCATCATGTTGTGGCGACCCTTGAATACAAGTTCCATCATGTTGTGGCGACCCTTGAATACAAGTTCCCTTATGTTGTGGCGACCCTTGAACACAAGTTTCCTCATGTTGTGGCGACCCTTGAATACAAGTTCCCTTATGTTGTGGCGACCCTTGAATACAAGTTCCCTTATGTTATGGCGACCCTTGAATACAAGTTCCCTTATGTTGTGGCTACCCTTGAATACAAGTTCCCTTATGTTGTGGCTACCCTTGAATACAAGTTCCCTTATGTTATGGCGACCCTTGAATACAAGTTCCATCATGTTGTGGCGACCCTTGAATACAAGTTCCCTTATGTTGTGGCGACCCTTGAATACAAGTTTCCTCATGTTGTGGCGACCCTTGAATACAAGTTCCATCATGTTATGGCGACCCTTGAATACAAGTTCCATCATGTTGTGGCGACCCTTGAATACAAGTTCCCTTATGTTGTGGCGACCCTTGAATACAAGTTCCATCATGTTGTGGCGACCCTTGAATACAAGTTCCATCATGTTGTGGCTACCCTTGAATACAAGTTCCTTTATGTTGTGGCTACCCTTGAATACAAGTTCCCTTATGTTGTGGCTACCCTTGAATACAAGTTCCATCATGTTGTGGCGACCCTTGAATACAAGTTCCCTTATGTTGTGGCGACCCTTGAATACAAGTTCCATCATGTTGTGGCTACCCTTGAATACAAGTTCCATCATGTTGTGGCGACCCTTGAATACAAGTTCCCTTATGTTGTGGCGACCCTTGAATACAAGTTCCCTTATGTTATGGCGACCCTTGAATACAAGTTCCATCATGTTGTGGCTACCCTTGAATACAAGTTCCATCATGTTGTGGCGACCCTTGAATACAAGTTCCCTTATGTTATGGCGACCCTTGAATACAAGTTCCCTTATGTTATGGCGACCCTTGAATACAAGTTCCCTTATGTTATGGCGACCCACAAACAATCAATTTCCTTCATTTCTTCAATGAATATGTGTTTTCCGATGGTCTTAGGCGACCGCTGTAAAAGGGTTGTTCGACCCCAAAAAGGGCTGCCAACCACAGATTGAGAACCACTGCTCTAAGAAGTGCTGACCAGCATAAACTGTTGCAGATCCCCGTGTGGGTTCTAGGGCGCCATTCTTGGAAAAGAAAAAAAAAGACACTTTGTCTCCAAATAAGCATGTCATAGAAGGTGACTAGTTAGGGGTGTTTCTTTCAAAGTCAGAGTGTATCTGCGTGAGAAGCAAGGAACCAACAGTCTGCATTTAAATACGTCAGAACTGTTTTAAAAAAAAAAAAAAGATTTATATGCAAAATTCAAGTTCTGGATTGGATCGAGGTCAGATCTCAGAAGTTGACGAACAACCAGAACTTTCCTCTGGAGTTTAAATATGGTAAACGTTAAGAAGAATAAGAATAAGATCTGCAGAAAATGTGAAACCATCTTGTCTGTTTAGACGTTAATGATTATTTATTTAATAACCAGTAAACTAAAAACATTCATACCAGTAAACTAAAAAAATTCATACCAGTAAACTAAAAACATTCATACCAGTAAACTAGAAACATTCACACCAGTAAACTAAAAATATTCATACCAGTAAACTAAAATCATTCATACCAGTAAACCAAAAACATTCATACAAGTAAACTAAAAACATTCATACCAGTAAACTAAAAACATTCATAACGGTAAACTAAAACATTCATACCAGTAAACTAAAAACATTCATACCAGTAAACTAAAAACATTCATACCAGTAAACTAAATACATTTATACCGGTAAACTAGAAACATTCATTCCAGTAAACTAAAAACATTCATACCGGTAAACTAAAAACGTTCATACCAGTAAACTAAAAACATTCATTCACTGGTGCCTATTTGGGAGAGAGAGGGTAATAAATGGTAATAAATGGTATAAGAAGGTCACCAGTGTAGATCCTTGAAAAGTAATTAAGCAAATTTTACTAAATCAATAGCTCACGAAAAGACGCTGACGATGGAAAAAGACGTTGGTGAGCTGCCGGTCGAACGATTAAGAAAGTTTGTTTGTTTGTTTGACGGCTCAACATCATGGCACACGGATGTAGCCCATAAGTGCTCCGTTCTACTTTTAGCTCAAGCCTGAGTCTGAAAATCTCAGCGCAGTGAACGAACTCCGTTGCACCGGCGAGGACGCTGAAATACTTTGGGATCAACATGGCACACAAATAATTTGGGAAAGTTTTTTTTTTACTCCAAACTTTCGCACGGGCAGCGCCGTTAGGCTGCTCTTTTCAATTTCCAACTGCCAAAGAATTTGTTAACGTACGCAAGAATACACACGGGCGTCCGAACTTAACCACTGAGAGACCAAAAGAAATTATTACAAGTCCACAATAACAAAAATCGCAGCCCTCACCGGGGCTGGAACCCAGGACCTCTAGCACTCGAGGCGGACACCCTACCTCAAGACCACTCAGCCCGCCTATGGCCTATGGCTCTCAAGCAAAAAAAAAAAAAAAAAACGAGTTCGAATCCTCGGTAAAGTGAGAGAATTTATTCCTTTCGTTTTTTTTTTTCTGTCGAGGGCCAAAAAATAATCATAGCCTGCACAGTCAGTGGCGACAGGACTGGCAATGCGGCCCTAAATCCTCTTAGTATTTTTGCTCCTATTTCTATACTTCGATTGGTGTTGTAGTCAAAATCATTCCGGCCGCCTCTCCTTCCAAAGACTTTACCTGATATCTCTGTAAGGCTATGACGACCTGGATGTTAAAGTCATGGATGAAAAAAAAATATCTAGCTCAATGAGGATTTGAACCCACGACCACCAGATCTGCAGGCGAGAGTCTAGCCGCTAAAGCAGGCCTGTTCTCATTCGATCTGATAGTGAGACATTTTTTTCTTGCCTTTCTGTATAGACTGATTTGCATCTACCGTTTTTTCCCCCCACCTGACAGTTTTCCACTGTGCTATATGGAGGCATAGAGATGACAGTATTCCATTGTGCTATTTCAATGCACAGAGATGACAGTATTCTATTGCTCTATATGGAGGCATAGAGATGACAGTATTCCATTGTGTTATATCAATGCACAGAGATGACAGTATTCTATTGCTCTATATGGAGGCATAGCGATGACAGTATTCCATTGTGCTATAGCAATGCATAGACATGACAGTATTCCATTGTGCTATATCAATGCACAGAGATGACAGTATTCCATTGCTCTATATGGAGGCATAGAGATGATAGTATTCCATTGTGCTATATCAATGCACAGAGATGACAGTATTTCATTGCTCTATGTGGAGGCATAGAGATGACAGTATTCCATTGTGCGATATCAATGCACAGAGATGACATTATTCCATTGCTCTATGTGGAGGCATAGAGATAACAGTATTCCATTGTGCTATATCAATACACTGAGATGACAGTATTCCACTGTGCTATATCAATGCACAGAGATGACAGTATTCCATTGTGCTATATCAATGCACAGAGATGACAGTATTCCATTGTGCTATATCAATGCATAGAGATGACAGTATTCCATTGTGCTATATCAATGAATAGAGATGACAATATTCCATTGTGCTATATCAAGGCATAGAGACGACAGTATTCCATTGCTCTAAATGGCGGCATAGAGATGGCAGTATTCCATTGTGCTATATCAATGAATAGAGATGACAGTATTCCATTGTGCTATATCAATGCACAGAGATGACAGTATTCCATTGGTCTATATGGAGGCATAGAGATGACAGTATTCCATTGTGCTATATCAATGCATACAGATGACAGTATTCCATTGTGCTATATCAATGCACAGAAATGACAGTATTCCATTGTGCTATATCAGTGCATAGAGATGACAGTATTTCATTGTGCTATATCAAGACATAGAGATTACAGTATTCCATTGCTCTAAATGGAGGCATAGAGATGGCAGTATTCCATTGTGCTACACAGAGGCATAGAAATGACAGTATTCCATTGTGCTTTATGAAGACATTGAGATGACAGTATCCCACTGTGCTATATGGAGCCATAGAGAATACATTATTCCATTGTGCAATACAGAGGCATAAAGATGACAGTATTTCATTGTGCTTTATGGAGGCATTGAGATAACAGTATCCAACTGTGCTATATAAAGCTATAGAGATGAAAATATTCCATTGTGCTGTATGGAGGCATATAAATAAGGGTATTACGTTGTGCTGTATGAAGGCACAGAGATGACTGTATTTTATTGTGCTATATGGTAGTATAGAGATGACAGTATTCCATTGTGCTATATGGTGGAATAGAGATGACAGTATTCCATTGTGCTATATGGTGTAATAGAAATGACAGTATTTCATTGTGCTATATTAAAGCATAGCGTGACAGTATTCCAGTGTGCTGTATGGAGGCATAAAGATGACAGTATTCCGGTGTGCTGTATGGAGGCATAGAAGAACAGTATTCTATTTTGCTATATTGAGACACAGATATTAAAGTATTCCAGTGGCGCGGTGATTTTAGTCACAGACATGAGGGAAAGTTAGGTCCGGTGTGATGTGTATAATGAGATACTATGTACATCACTCGGGCGCCAGTCCTTCACTGTTCTGGTTTTACAGAGCCTCATGCAAGACATGGTGACGATGGCTACTGGTAGTCTGGTCTGATTGTCTGGTAGTCTTAGTTTCAGCTCCATAGCAAACGGGTCACTCAATCTTTGCTCTGCTCCTGTGCCAACGAAAAACACACAGAATGTTTATCAAAGTCTTTTGTGGAAAGATTGACAGACTGCTGTCTCAGCATATCTAGCATTAAAGCAAACGGTAGCCATCCGAAGTGCTAACACAAACAGTCCAACATTAGAAATGCAGTTCATTATTGATGATAGCCGAACTTGTCGCCAACAGATCAGCAGTTGCCCACGCGATCAATTTTAATCACACACGGTCAGTGCACGACAGGCATCGCGCAATTTTCTGAATCTACAATTCACACCACCAGGTTGGTCACAGTCGAAAAAACATTCCAAACGCAATCCGCAGCTCACAGTCTAACGCCATGCATTCAACTCAGAAGCTGGGCTACGAAACTATATCCAGTCTACAAATTGAGCAAATATGCATCGGCCACCGTCCGGCAGAAGCAAAAAATTTGCCTCTGCTTGTAACAGTGCCGCTGTCTAGCGTCCATTTTAACCGTTTTAACGATGTCTACGATGATGATGAATACGGTGACGATGACTACGAGGATGACGACGATGATGAAGAATACGGTAAAGATGACTACGATGATGACGACGATGATGATGATGACGGTGATGAGAACGATAATGATGATGCTGATGGTGATAATGGTGATGATGATGATGATGATGATGATGACGACGACGATGATAATGAGGAGGAGGAGGAGGACGACGATGATGATAATGATGACGACGATGATGATGAGGACCATGTTGATACGGATGGTGGTAAGGGCGATGCTGATGATGACGATGATGATGATGATGACGATGGTGATGATGATGATGATGATGACGATGATGATGAGGACGATGATGATGATGACGATGATGATGATGATGACGATGATGATGATGACGATGATGATGAGGACGATGATGATGATGACGACGACGACGATGATGATGAGGACGATGATGATGACGACGACGAGAATGATGATGAGGACGATGATGATGATGACGACGATGATGATGACGGTGATAATGACGACGACGATGATGTTGATAATCGTAATGATTACGACGATGATGACGACAGTGACGACGATATTTCCAGGGAGAGGGGACACTGGACGAGTCTTTCCCCACTGAAAATGAGGTGGTA
Organism: Candidula unifasciata; assembly: GCA_905116865.2. NCBI lineage: Eukaryota > Metazoa > Mollusca > Gastropoda > Stylommatophora > Geomitridae > Candidula > Candidula unifasciata. Next base: position 155,655 of record CAJHNH020000042.1, read on the forward strand.
GGTCAAACAAGTTTGTGGAAACACTGGTATAGAGTGTCTCTAAAAGTATATCTTTCATCTTGCGCCTCGGGGCTATATTGTACTATACGACACGTAACATATGTGTATGATAGGCCTTATACAGTACCGACGGCAGGGTTGCCACAATGGCATTTTTTGATGCCAGATTCCACAAATTTGGCATATTTGAAATTGAACTGGCATAAGATAATGAACTGGCATATTTTGGCATATTTGGGTTTTCCTGGCTTTTCTTATCAAGATGTGCTCACATTTTCTTCATGGTTCCTCCGTTAGAAACATGCAGATTTAATCAAAGCAATTTAGACCTACAGTCTTCTTCTTTTGCCTTTCTATCCCCCTATGGAGCAGAGTCCCTCAACCAACTCACGCCAGGTCGTTCTATCCTTCGCCATTGCATGGTGCTCTCCCCATGTCCTCCCTACAGTAAACATCTTTATTTCAGTTTGACTCTGTTGTAATGTCCTGGTGTGGACTAACGGAAATTCGCGCTATGTCTTTTTGTATTTGTTGTCTTTCTAAACGGATCGTGACTTGGATAAACCAAGTCCCTCTGTAATTTAAGTCCCTCTGGACAGAAAATAGAGAGGATATAGACCTAGTTCTATCTGTAATAGATTTTATTATTTTTTTCAATGGTCCCTCTCCCCAAATGGAAAGGCATCTAATGACATCGCAAGAATAATAGTAACTGGAAGAAAACACCCACGACTCAAAAGATCTTCAGACGGATCAGAGGCAGCATATTGCAAACTGTGTTAGTGCACTGTTGCACCCAGAATTAGTAGCATATCAAATCATTGGAGCACATACAGTTGCATAGAAGAACTAAATGGTCATGTCTAATAAAAAATATTATATCGCCTGCACTTAAGGATGACCTTATTGATTATTTTCGGAACAAGAAATATGCCATCATTATAGATAAGTTGCAAAGACTTCATCCCATCTGAGAAAATGCTTAAAGATTTTACATCCGAAAAGGTCTAGACTGTGTCTTCCACTGGTTCCAGTGAGGATGACAGTGAAAACAAAAATGCAATCTAGGGCTTTTGATGTGAAGTGAGTACAATGTTACACTTTATCTGGCATTTTTCTGGCATATTTTGGGTAATGGTTTGGCATAAAATAAAGTTTTTTAATCTGGCAACCCTGCTCAACGTGATGTTGGGTACGTCACTCGCCGAGTGTCGGTCGCCTTAGAAAATAGAGTTAATCAAGTAGAGATCTAGACTAGCGGTTCTCAACCTGGGGGTCAAAAGACCCTTTCACGTGGGTGGCCTAAGATCATCGGAAAACACATATTCACTGGAGTTATGAAGTAGCAACGAGAATAATTCTATGACTGGGGTTCACCATAACATGAGGAATTGTATTCAAGGGTCGTGGCATTTGGAAGGTTGAGAATCGCTAGTCTAGACCGTTTAACGCCCTATATGAAGACATTGCAAACGGTTCCTAACTTTTTTTTAGCTCATAAGATATGGCGTCGCATGTCATTCTCTCCAAGAGGGAAAATCATTTCATTTCCTGTTTGTTTATTTTTGACCTAAAGATAAAGTCGAGGTATGTGAACCACCGTTATTAAACACGGTTATAAACTGTAAGTGGCAGTCGCCGTGGCCGAGCAGCTAGACGCTCGCCACGGATCAAAAGGTCGTGGGTTCGCTCGCTAGCGGAGCCGGACTATTTTAAAAAATGACCTTGGCTCTGTATCATTACAGAATCAACACACCTACCGCAATAGGCAGGCCCACAGTCTGAACACCCCCAAAATCGTCTTTGTAACTATGATATCGGATGGTCCGACCGTAGTTATATAGTTCGTTTGTTGAGGGGGGGGGAGAGGGAGTCCAGATGTGAGAAATCTATATAAATCACTATTGGATTGTTTCTTTTAGGCGTTTAGTGTCAATTTGCATGTTAGGACACATTTTCTACGCCCGTTTAAGATTAATTGTGTGACCGCTTCACAGTGTAATTGAGCCATATTCTCACACCAACTGTCGTAGATAGGGACTATAATTGTATACGTCACTTCTTCGTAGTCCGTTCAAGTAAGCGAACGTGTTGCATTTTTGTAGCCACTTGACCGTTAAAAAAGACAAGCTTCTTTATTCTCTTTATCCAGTTTCATGGGTGAGTTTTCCTAAAAGGATTTAATTGAATATTTGTGCTCAGTGCCTGTATGTGTGTGCAAGAAAGGTTGGCAAATTGATAATGCGAATCTGTTTGTCTACGATCGCCTGCGATGAAAGACGACAGATAGCGATCCTGGTTGGATTACACTTTCGGCTGAAATTTCTCTGTAAATTCTTCGAGCCGGCTTTCTAAACCTCTTCGGATCAATCAATCCACCTATCTGGAGTGTATTTATGGTATTGTTAACTTTGTATGATCAGTTGTTATCTTTTATTCGGTCTCTAAATTTGTTGAGTCGCTGGACCGTTAGGAAGGACAGGAAGCTTCGGGCCAGGCATGACGTCATATCCGCTGTTGCTAGGAGCTACTGTAACCACAACAAGCTTAGGCTCTAGGAATGCTTTCGGAGCATATTTCCTTCTATCTTGGTTTTGTCTTCATCTCCTATGCCTTATCTTTCCAACTAGTGAAAAGGGTATATTCGGAGGGATGGGGAATGATAGAGATCCGTCTGACTTTCGCTACAAGACTGGATTAAGAAACGAGTTAATAGAAACGTACGTATGACTCTAATGCTCACTCTGGGAAACTGCAGGGGTTCCAAGATATAGGAAGTCAACCTTCATGGTTTGGACTAGCCCTCATTTACGTCTGAGCATGTGGAGAGCGTGAGGAGAGTGATTAACAGGGTACATTGGGTACGGTTTGCTCATGTGTGTTGCCTTGTTAATTTCAGGATATTGGAAGGTCCAACAAGCATCCGTGGCGTAGTCGTGCTCTTCCACCAACCAACACCGGGGAAGCGACCGACCTGCGTTGATCAGCCATTGTCTGATATGTTTGGCTGTCTGTGAAGACTACATCCACCAGTCTCTGGGAAGTTGATTGTTATTTAATCAATCCCAGGGGTAATCTCAATCGTGCGGAGACATTCTGAGAAGCGAGACGTTGCAGAATCCCACCTTCCGACACCCTGAGGAGCTGCAGCATCCGACCAGATAAGTCAGAGCTCGAGTCACCTCATTCCTAAGACAGTTTGAATGGAAGTTTGAACCGAGGGTTAAGCCTCTAGACGAACGAGAGCCACCATTCAAAACACCCCTGTCTCAGAGCACCTGAGGGATTTGCGAAAATAATCCTTCAGTAAAGGTGCGCGACAAAACTGCTATATGACAGTCATTATCGTAAAATGTGGTCTCAGATCCGGGAATCTTTGTTTAATGTAAATGTAATTTTTCAACAGTTTGTTAGAGTGTTCAGTGGTTGTGCTTGATACTTGACCAGCAGTTTGTTCTATTGATAAGCTGTCTGGTAGAATTGCAGACTACTGTGGGTACATTCTTTTTACTCTTCCTGGAAAGAATTAAGAAGTTGTTCCAGTAGTCTTTAGCAATTACTTTTTCCTGTTTTCACCTTGTAGGATTTTATTGGTCCTGGTGAAAGGTGGATTGTCTTTCTGACTTAGTGACAATTGTTCTTATAACTTGTGTACAGTCGTTTTGGCTGCAACACCACTGGTGTTTTGTGAATAATATTTATAATTGTCGTAAATTGTTGCATATTTGTTGGATCTTCTATTAAGTATATTTACAGCTCAACATGGCGCAGTCGAGAATTTCTATTCAAGAGCTGAAAGAAATGGTGGTCCAAATGGGACTGGAAGGAAAGGAGTTGACCGATTGGATTAAGACCACAAAAAGAGAAATGAGAATGGAGGCCCGTGAATCTGAACGGCTCAAAATTGAGGCTGAAAAGGAATCCTAACGGCTCAAAATTGAGGCTGAAAAGGAATCCGAGAGGCTCAGGATTGAATCCGAGAGACTCGTGGAATCCGAAAGACTCAGAATTGAAGCCGAAAAAGAAAAATTAAAGTTAGAACAAGAAGTAAAGATGAAGGAGCTGGAAATTCAGGCACAGAGAGATAGCCAAGTGTCCAGATCTCAGTCTTCAGAAATGGAGACTATTTCTACTCACTGCATCTCTGCACCTGCCATGAATTTTCCAATGCCTGCCTTTGATTCGAAGTTGGAAACGATTGAACAGTATATTGATAAGTTTGTTAAACTTGCTACATTATATAATCTTGAGAAAGACAGATATACATTAAAACTGGCGCAGGGATTGAGAGGAGAGGCATATGAGATTTTTCAGCGGATGCCCACTGGCTCCGACACTGACTTTGAAGCCCTGTGCCAGGCTTTATTGAAAAGGTTCGAGTTGAATGCTGCTAGTTATAGGCATAAGTTCAGGAATGAAAGGAAAATGATTGGGGAAACTTATCCGCAGTTTGCAGATAGATTGAAAAGTTATCTTGTTAAATGGCGTGAAATGGCTGGCTATGAAGCTTCCTTTAAAGATTTGCAAGAATTGTTTTTAACCGAACAATTAAAGGACACTCTACCGAAGTCAGTGCAAACATTTCTCACCGAGAACGGTGCAGAGAAATTGACTGACATTTTGGTTCATGCCGAACGGTACGAGTTAGCCCATAAGGATGATAGTTCTGGGAAAGCTAAGCCCCATACTCATAATGGGAATGGTCAGAACGGTCAGAAAACTCCCACTCCATGTTCACCCAAAAAGAGCACATCCAATGTAAATCACCAGAATCCTTCTAAATTTAGCAGTTCGCAACAGAAACAGTTGTACAATGGTTCTAGAAAACCCTACTGTAGGAATTGCAAACATAATTCCCATCATACTAATGATTGTAAGGTGAAGTCAGCTGGGGGAACTCAATTGTCAGCTTTGTTGACGACTGTTGGTTCGTCTACCGCAGAGAAATTATATAATCGTTCCAATAGGCCACCTGTGGTGGAGAAGGTCTGGACTAATGGAAAGATAATTTCTTGTCTCTACGACTCGGGGTTGTCCTACTCAGCGGTTTGCTCCCCTGGGGTCGTTAGAGCTGATCAGTATACAGGTAAATTTATAGAGCTCAGATGTGCAACTCTTGATGCTCGACCATTGAACTTGTCGATAGCAAAGATAGAGGTCAGGTCTAGACACGTTGCTGGGGTGATTGAGGCAGCCGTATTGAAACGGAGTACGTTCCCTCTTATTTTAGGAGCTCGTTATGTTTATTTAGCGAGTGCACCTACACCTTCAGAGCAGCTTGCGGCGATGACCACCCGTGCGCAACATAAAAGTGCCGCGGAAGATCAGAGTCACGTAAATCCCTTACCTGACGAGATCAAGGTAGCCCAAGAGACTGACCCTACTCTTATAGCTTGTTTCAAATAGTTACCTGTAAGTCACACTCCGCCGAAAAGAAATGATTACTTTATGAAAGGTAAGTTACTTATCCGCATTGGGGGTGACAAGTATACTGAACATAGTCAGTTGGTCGTGCCTCGACCATACCGACAACAAATTCTCCAAATGGGTCACACGATCGCGTACAGTGCCCTTATGGGAATAAATGCCACGACTCAACGCATTTCCTGTTATTACTTTTGGCCGGGTATGACAGCTGACGTAACGCGTTTTGTCAAATCTTGCCCGGAGTGCCAAAGAGTCGCTCCGAAAGGCAAGATTGCGCCAGTCCGACTGGGAGAAACTCCCATAATGTCCACTCCCTTCGAGAGAGTGGCAGTCGACTTGGTGGGACCTCTTCCCCTCACGAAAAAGAAGAATGCCTATATCTTAACCCTCGTAGATAGTTGCACTGCCTGGGGTGAGGCTATACCGCTTCGTAAGATAGACAGTCAGAGCGTGGCTGAAGCACTGATTGGCATCTTCACTCGTGTAGGATTTCCCGAACAAATATTGACTGATAACGGATCTCAGTTCAAGGGGAAATTGATGGAGGAGGGGTTTCAAATTCTTAAATCTCATCATATGTGCACTAGTCCATATCGACCCCAAGCGAATGGCCAAAATGAGCGATTCAACGGGACGTTGATTTCACTACTGAGGAGGTTATCCCAAGAGAAACCGGAGAAGTGGGACGAATACGTAGCTGCAGCACTATTCGCTTATTGCGAAGTCCCTAATGCTTCTACCGGCTTTCCGCCAGCAATGTTGGTTTTTGGGAGGCCCATATCGGGACCTTTAGCCATACTCAGAAAAACGTGGACGGACGCAAATGCAGATGAGACCTTGAGGACCACGTCACAGTACGTGCAAGAACTCAAAGAAAAACTGAAGCTAGGTTGGGACCTAGCGAATAAGAATTTGAATCGTGCTCGTAAACGTTACGCAGCACATTTCAACAAAAAGACCAAGGAACGTAGTCTTGATGTTGGAGATAAAGTTCTGTTACTTTTGCCAACGGTGAGATCCAAGATAGATTTACCTTGGGCAGGCCATTATTCCGTTTTGGAAAAAGTATCTAGAATGCACTACAAGATATGTGTGAAGGGTAAGTCGAAAATTTACCATATTAATCTTTTCAGAAAGTATAATTAGAGGGAGGTAAATAACCCTGAGACTCTGTTAACACTGTCTGTAGCAATTGAGGTGGAAGGAGGAGAAACCACTGCGGTAGAATATCCTCTCCATCCCGGGGAAACATACAAGGATGTAGAGATTAACCCTGCTCTCTCCTTGTCCCAAACTGAACGGCTCGCACGTCTCTTATCGGAATATACGTCCGTGTTTACAGAGAAGCCGGGGCGTACTTCGTTGATCGAATACGATATGAAGTTGGTGAATGACGAACCCATTCGCCAGCGCCCGCGTCAAATCCCCCTTTCTAAAGAAGAGTCTGTGAGAAGGGAGGTTGATGGCTTGTTGAAGGAAGGAGTGATTTCGTCCTCAGAATCCTCTTCCTGTGCGAACGTCGTTTCACTAAGGAAGCGTTCGGGAGAACACTTTTAAATCTCCAGAACGGGGTTATTCATTCAGCTAATCCGGTAACGAAGATGGAGGCAGTGTTATTTCGTGGAAAAGATAACGTTATCTAGATGCATACTTCATGTAAGTCACGTCCTTTGACGCATTGAAATAAAGGAATTTTTATATATCTTATTCAGTTCTCGAAAGAGCCAGGTTTCGATCCTGGTGGGAGACTCCGCATAGCGTAGCCAATCCCTGAGTGAATTAAATATACCTTCTATTATAAATGAAGGAATGTTGAGTCACGAGGTAACTTAAATATTATATTAGTTTACCGACTACAACTTTATGATATATAAAATAGTTCTAGTACATTCCGGTCTCACATTAGCAGAAACAGGTACCTTGAGAGGAGGCTCTGCTAGCTAGTCGGTAATCCTCCCTGACTGTATTTCGGTTCTCGAGCGAGCTTGGTCGCGTTTCTTGCTAGAGATTTGTCGATTGACCTAAAGTCTTCCTTAACCGAATGAGATGTTCTAGATGCACATATCAGTAACTGAATTCCAGCAATCTATTTGAAGTACATGTAAGCTCCTCCAAGTTGCCATTTTGGCTGAGGAATTTCCGTTTGCTGTGAAACTTTACTGGGACTTGATGTCCACAAAAACAAATTTTTATACACAAACATTTTTATATGTGTATAGTGTGAAATTCACAGTGCAGACCGACCATCAACCTTTGGTGTCCCTGGCCTTATCGGCGCATTTGAACCCAAGATTGATGAGATGGTTGTTGTTGTTGCAGCGTGGGACCTGAACCTATTGATGGTTAGGTGTATTATGCTGTTGTTCGATTCGCGTGACCGCTCATCTCTTTGGGGGAGCCCTGTCACATTTCAGAATCAACACACCTACCTCAATAGGCAGGCCCACAGTCTGAACACCCCCAAAATGGTCGTTGTAACTATGATATCGGATGGTCTGACCGTAGTTATATAGTTCGTTTGTTGTGGGGGAGTCCAGATGTGAGAAATCTATATAAATCACTCTTAGATTGTTTCTTTTAGGCGTTTAGTGACAATTTGCATGTTAGGACACATTTTCTACGCCCGTTTAAGATTAATTGCGTGACCGCTTCACAGTGTACTTGAGCCATATTCTCACACCAACTGTATTAGATAAGGACTATAATTTTTAACGTCACTTTTTCGTAGTCCGTTCAAGTGAGCGAACGTGTTGCATTTTTGTAGACACTTGACCGTTAAAAAAGACAAGCTTCTTTATTCTCTTTATCCAGTTTCATGGGTGAGTTTTCCTAAAAGGATTTAATTGAATATTTGTGCTCAGTGCCTGTATGTGTGTGCAAGAAAGGTAGGCAAATTGAGAATGCGAATCTGTTTGTCTACGATCGCCTGCGATGAAAGACGACAGATAGCGATCCTGGTTGGATTACACTTTCGGCTGAAATTTCTCTGTAAATTCTTCGAGCCGGCTTTCTAAACCTCTTCGGATCAATCAATCCACCTATCTGGAGTGTATTTATGGTATTGTTAACTTTGTATGATCAGTTGTTATCTTTTATTCGGTCTCTGAACTTGTTGTGTCGCTGGACCGTTAGGAAGGACAGGAAGCTTCGGGTCAGGCATGACGTCATATCCGCTGTTGATAAGAGCTACTGTAACCACAACAAGCTTAGGCTCTAGGAATGCTTTCGGAGCATATTTCCTTCTATCTTGGTTTTGTCTTCATCTCCTATGCCTTATCTTTCCAACTAGTGAAAAGGGTATATTTAGAGGGATGGGGAATGATAGAGATCTGTCTGGCTTTCGCTACAAGACTGGATTCAAAAACTATTCGAGTTAATAGAAACGTACGTATGACTCTAATGCTCACACTGGGAAACTGCAGGGGTTCCAAGATATAGGAAGTCAACCTTCATGGTTTGGACTAGCCCTCATTTACGTCTGAGCATGTGGAGAGCGTGAGGAGAGTGATTAACAGGGTACATTGGGTACGGTTTGCTCATGTGTGTTGCCTTGTTAATTTCAGGATATTGGAAGGTCCAACAAGCATCCGTGGCGTAGTCGTGCTCTTCCACCAACCAACACCGGGGAAGCGACCGACCTGCGTTGATCAGCCATTGCCTGATATGTTTGACTGTCTGTGAAGACTACATCCACCAGTCTCTGGGAAGTTGATTGTTATTTAATCAATCCCAGGGGTAATCTCAATCGTTCGGAGACATTCTGAGAAGCGAGACGTTGCAGAATCCCACCTTCCGGCACCCTGAGGAGCTGCAGGATCCGACCAGATAAGTCAGAGCTCGAGTCACCTCATTCCTGAGACAGGTTGAATGGAAGTTTGAACCAAGGGTTAAGCCTCTAGACGAACGAGAGCCACCATTCAAAACACTCCTGTCTCAGAGCACCTGAGGGATTTGCGAAAATAATCCTTGAGTAAAGGTGCGCGACATAACTGCCATACGACAGGCTCCCAGGTCGACCTAGCCTTGAGTGGGTCCCGGGTGAAGTCCCGGGAAGTAAAAGCGGCCGGTGTGATGCTGGCCACATCACCCATCTTGTGTCGATTGGTCTATAAAAATAAATGTGTAGCCCTATATGCTTTATACGCCTAAAGGAGTGGAAAGGGTCCTTTACCTTCTTTACTTATAAACTATAGGTGCTCTTCCACCAGTACAGAGAGGTGATAAGAAACTGTCCGCTTGTGTCGCCGTCCTAACGCAAATCCGTAGCTACAGCGACGTTCCTCCATTTACCCCAGTGTGGTTAACTCTGGTACCCATTACCTAGAGGCTGGGTAAACCCCCGGAAACCGCCTGGTTTCGAACACCGGCCCTGGGCTGCAGCGAGTCACAGCTAGATTTAAAAGCGATTCTCATATTGACTGCCCCACCTTCTTCTTACAATCTCGTAGTTATGACATCTACGGTCGACACTACGTAATTAATCGGTCTACACTGCGTAATTAATCAACCTAATACAACACGTGTATCTCATTAGCAACAAGACCGTAAGTTGAGATATTTGAAAACTCTCTCAGAGATAGTGTCATCTTAATACTCAAAATGTGTCAAGATAAACAGCTGGTATGCATGATCTACTCTTTCGCCGCGTGCCTGTTTCATAAATCGGGTAATGAGGTGTGTGGCCACTGCTCTTTGATGGTGGGTGTTCCAGTCTTAAGAGAGAAGCTGGTCCACCGTGTGAACAGAATTTATAAAGGAAAGGAGAAAATATCAAAGTTTAATATATAATATGGCAGAGAAACATTTCCTAGAATACTATTGACAAAGAAGAAAAACAAGGAAACCCTGTATGAACTGAGCATCGAGAAGAATTGGCTCATAAACAGCATCCTGTCCCGAAAGCTGATATATTTTAGCCATGTTAGATGTCATGGTGGCTGGAGAAAACACGTCTCAGGAAAACAAGGCAAATGAAGTCTTTTGCATAGGAAATAAAAGATAGTGAAAATGCATTGGCTGTGAAAGCACGTAGCTTTGCGGAATTGTTTAGTGAAAGAAAGAAAGAAAGAAAGAAAGAAAGAAAGAAAGAAAGAAAGAAAGAAAGAAAGAAAGAAAGAAAGAAAGAAAGAAAGAAAGAAAGAAAGAAAGAAAAAAGAAAGAAAGAAAGAAAGAAAGAAAGAAAGAAAGAAAGAAAGAAAGAACGGAAAGAAAGAAAAAAAGAAAAGAAAGAAAGAAGAAAGAAAGAAAGAAAGAAAGAAAGAAAGAAGAAAGAAAGAAAGAAAGAAAGAAAGAAAGAAAGAAAGAAAAGAAAGAAAGAAAGGAAAGAAAGAAAGAAAGAAGGAAAAAAGAACGAAAGAAAGAAAGAAAAAAGAAAAGAAAGAAAGAAAGAAGAAAGAGAAGAAAGAAAGAAAGAAAGAAAGAAAAGAAAGAAAGAAGAAAGAAAGAAAGAAAGAAAGAAAGAAAGAAAGAAAGAAAGAAAGAAAGAAAGAAAGAAAGAAAGAAAGAAAGAAGGAAAGAAAGAAAGAAAGAAAGAAAGAAAGAAAGAAAGAAAGAAATTAACAAGATTATTTTCTCTGAAGAAGCATTTGTATGACCAAAAACAAAAAAAACAAAAAACTAAAAAAAAGTTTAGACATGCCGCAGTAACAAACGAAGGTATCTGGCCATATTTGGCAGAAAATAAGTTATCATTAGCAAACTTCTAACAGCCGTTGCACTGCGATAAATTCTCAATAGGCAGACCGACATCCTGTATGACGACAAAATCTGCCACCTTATAGAAGGTTATGCAGTACTCTCTACTTCTCCAAAAGATATCTGCACCTTCCAGATGCCAGTGTTAGTGGCCTGTATCTCCCATTTGCCAGGAGTGGGTGACAGTAACCAGAATGTTAAAGAGACATCAAAGAAACGGTAAAAAGGGGTAACAAAATCTCAAAAAAGCACCCTTAGGGAAAGACCAGGTATTCTTTTTGATTTCTTGTGTGAGATAATTCAAGAAGTGAATAATGAAGAAGGTTGGCTGTTAAAGACGATAAAACACAGCAAATTGGTCACTTGAAACGTCACGAAAGTTCGGAAAGAACAATAATGAAGGGGTAAATGAAAAAAGAAAGAGTGAAGGGGTGAATGCCTGGAAAGAAAGGAAGAGGAAGGCCAAAAAGAAGATATGTGCAGGATGCGGCGGATGATCTCCAGATGGGTGTATCGGGCGCGGGACATCTTGCTTGTGATCGAGAAGTTTTCCGGAGGGTTGTTATGGAAGCAAGGTTCCGCAAAGGACATGCTACTGTCTAACTGATACTGAAGACAGAAAGCCGATACATTAACTGTTAGTGCTTTGAAATTGCCAGCCTCATGGTAATAGGTTCTTGACTGGCTCAGTACATATCAACTGAATATACGTTTGCGTGTTTCAGCTAATTTTATTTGGTTTTGAGAACACTGTGAGACCTCCTGTCCCACAAAGCTTCTTTTTTTTTTTTAAATGTCCTCAGACTAAGCGTGGATCAGGTACTCCCCCCCCCCCCCCCTTTCCATCACCTCTTCAAAGTGGTTCTGCAGCCCCTTTGGAGATAAAAGAACAGTTCCTCTGACTCATGACATGTCTGTAGTAACAAGTGACTGTGTAGAAGTTCGTGACATTGGATATTGTAAGCCGACAAGCATAAATTTCGCAGCCTAGCTTTAATTACAAAACAAAGTACCACCTGCCTTTTTACGCGCGAATTCCAAAGAAGAAGAAGAAGAAGAAGAAGAAGAAGAAGAAGAAGAAGAAGAAGAAGAAGAAGAAGAAGAAGAAGAAGAAGAAGAAGAAGAAGAAGATGATGAAGAAGAAGAAGAAGAAGAAGAAGAAGAAGAAAAGAAGAAGAAGAAGAAGCAGAAGCAGCATAAGAAGAAGAAGAAGAAGAAGAAGAGAGAAGAAGAAGAAGAAGAAGAAGAAGAAGAAGAAGAAGAAGAAGAAGAAGAAGAAGAAGAAGAAGAAGAAAGAAGAAGAAGAAGAAGAGTAGAAGAAGAAGAAGAAGAAGAGAAGAAGAAGAAGAAGAAGAAGAAGAAGAAGAAGAGAAAAAGAAGAAAAAGAAGAAGAAGAAGAAAAGAAGAAGAAGAAGAAGAAGAAGAAGAATAAGAAGAAGAAGAAGAAGAAGAAGAAGAAGAAGAAGAAGAAGAAGAAGAAGAAGAAGAAGAAGAAGAAAAGAAGAAGAAGAAGAAGAAGAAGAAGAGAAAGAAGAAGTGGTAAAGAAGAAGAAGAAGAAGAAGGAGAAGAAGAAGAAAAGAAGGAAGAAGAAAAAGTATAAGAAGAAGAAGAAGAAGAGAAGAAGAAGAAGAAGAAGAAGAAGAAGAAGAAGAAGAAGAGGTCTCGAAGAAGAAGAAGAAGAAGAAGAAGAAGAAGAAGAAGAAGAAGAAGAAAGAAGACCTAAGACGCAAGAAGATAGAGAAGAAGAAGACTAAAAAATAAAGAAGAAGAAGAAGAAGAAGAAGAAGAAGAAGAAGAAGAAGAAGAAGAGAAGGAAGTGGTAGAGATGATGAATGTGAAGAAAACGGGGTCAATAAAGAACAAGAAGGAGAAGGGCAGGAGGATAAAACAAGCCAGGAGTATAATCTTGTATTTTAATTACATTTTTGAAGCCAAATATACACTCCCTTTCTAGTATCGATGTTGCATGAATTTGTCCTGAAACAACACCTGCTTGCGGATGGATCAAGCACTCTCTAGTTCTGCACTTGGATCACTAGGTCTCGATAATAAAATTCCAAAGTGCTGCTATTAATGAGGATTTTGTTTATCGAATGCGCAGTTCTGCTTTGAATTCTTTTTGTTTTCACGGCTTAGTCATTTTAATTACCTATTTTTTGATGCAACAAATACCAGCAAACTGAGCTGGGGAATTCAAGAAATTACTAACACAATTGTTTGTTCCTATCCCTAAACGCTGTTTTGGCTGTGGGTGCGATATTTGAAGTATTTGAGAAGAACTCACCTCCCAAGAAGTCTGGTTGTCCTGGGTTTGTGACCCGAGATTGGAATTTGTTCGGGAAATTACTGGGATCGAAGCCCGGTATTTGTGAATTAGGATCCTTCTTGTGATTTTAATTGCGTGAGGGAAAAAAGACGTGCTGAGGTACCACACAATAAAGTAAGAAGAACATTGTGAGAAGCTACTGGATATCAGTCTTCTCATTTTTCTTCTCATTTTTACATTCTTCTTCTTCTTCTTCTTCTTCTTCTTCTTCTTCTTCTTCTTCTTCTTCTTCTTCTTCTTCTTCTTCTTCTTCTTCTTCTTCTTCTTCTTCTTCTTCTTCTTCTTCTTCTTCTTCTTCTTCTTCTTCTTCTTCTTCTTCTTCTTCTTTTTCTTCTTCTTCTTCTCTTCTTCTTTTTTCTTCTTCTTCTTCTTCTTCTTCTTCTTTTCTTCTTCTTCTCTTCTTCTTCTTCTTCTTCTTCTTCTTCTTCTTCTTCTTCTTCTTTCTTCTTCTTCTTTCTTCTTCTTCTTCTTCTTCTCCTTTGTCTTCTTCTTCTTCTTCTTCTTCTTCTTGTCTCTTCTTCTTCTTCTTCGTCTTCTTCTTCTTCTTCTTTCTTGTTCTTCTTATTCTTCTTCTTGTTCTTTTGTTCTTCTTCTTCTTCTTCTTCTTTCTTCTTCTTCTTCTTCTTCTCTTCTTCTTCTTCTTCTTCTTCTTCTTTCTTCTTATTCTTCTTCTTCTTCTTCTTCTTCTTCTTCTTTCTCGTCTTCTCTCTTTTCTTCTTCTTCTTCTTTCTTCTTCTCTTCTTCTTCTTCTTCATCTTCTTCTTCTTCTTCTTCTTTTCTTGTTCTTTTCTTCTTCTTCTTCTTCTTCCTTGTTTCTTCTTCTTCCTTTTCTCTTCTTCTTGTTTTTGTTCTTGTTCTTGTTGTTGTTTCTTCTTCTTCTTTATCTTCTTTCTTCTTCTTTTCTTCTTCTTCTTTCTTGTTCTCTTCTTGTTCTTGTTCTTGTTCTTGTTCTTCTTCTTCTTCTTCTTCTTCTTCTTCTTCTTCTATCTTCTTTCTTCTTCTTCTTCTTCTTTCTTCTTGTGTTGTCTTTGTTTTCATTCTTCTTGTTCTTCTTCTTGTTCTTGTTCTTCTTCTTCTTCTTCTTCATCTTCATCTTCTTCTTCATTTTCTTCTTCTTCTTCTTCTTCTTCTTCTTCTTCTTCTTCTTCTTTTTCTTCTTCTTCTTCTTCTTCTTCTTCTTCTCTTCTTCTTCTTCTTCTTCTTCTTCTTCTTCTTCTTCTTCTTCTTCTTCTTCTTCTTCTTCTTCTTCTTCTTCTTCTTCTTCTTCTTCTTCATCTTGTTCTTCTCCTTGTTCTTCTCCTTGTTGTTTTTGTTTTCTTCTTGTTCTTTCTTTTGTTCTTCTTCTTCTTCTTCTTCTTCTTCTTCTTCTTCTTCTTCTTCTTCTTCTTCTTCTTCTTCTTCTTCTTCTTCTTCTTCTTCTTCTTCTTCTTCTTCTTCTTCTTCTTCTTCTTCTTCTTCTTCTTCTTCTTCTTCTTCTTCTTCTTCTTCTTCTTCTTCTTCTTCTTCTTCTTCTTCTTCATCATCTTGTTCTTCTCCGTGTTCTTCTCCTTGTTCTTCTCCTTGTTGTTTTTTTCTTCTTGTTCTTGTTCTTCTTCTTTATCTTCTTCTTCATCTTGTTCTTCTCCTTGTTCTTCTCCTTGTTGTTGTTTTCTTCTTGTTCTTGCTCTTCTTCTTGTTCTTCTTCTTCTTTCCCTTTTTCTTTCCCTTCTTCTTTTTTCATCTTCTTCTTTTTCTTCTTTTTTTTCTACCTAAGATGCGTAGAGTCAGTGTGCACACAAATAAGTCAGATATATAATAAACATGTATGCGCAAACTCAAGTTTTAGAACAAACTAAAGCTATACGCTACGACCGATAAGAGCATGAGGAAGGAGTTCTAAAACTTGTTCCAAACTTAATACCAAGCAGTGAAGTACATGTGAATCTCAAATAACGGGTCAGAAGTCATGGGCGTTGATATCGTGGTAAAGGAGGAGACAACAGAATATACAACTTAAACAAGGAGGAGAAAATCAGAACAGACAACTTAAAAAGCACCCCCCCCCCCCCCTTTTTCCACACAAAAAAAAATTAAAAAAACTCTTGCACTTTCAAAAATGGAAATAAATAACACAAACTATACAATAGTTGTATACTGTAAAAGCCACTAAAAAAGACAGGGATACACAGATACAGACAACAGAGGAGATGTTGAAGTGGAAGACTGGGAAATAGACTCCAGTCTCCATTTAATCAATAAACCAGAAGACAAACCCAGCTTCTACTGTAGAAGATGGTGTAATACTTCCAACATTGACCTTGCCTTCTGCACAGGGGACATTCTTTACAAAACCGATCGCAGTGTACTAGATCAGTTAGCAGGCAGCGATCGCCGACCAGTGAAATTTGTTAATTTAAATTGTATTCCACAGGATTGGGATAAATCTGCTTTGCTTATAGACGAGTTCTGTAAAAATATAAAATACACGATATGGCAGCATGAAGACAACAGTGGAAAGTCTAAAAGAAGCAATATTTCAGGCAGCATATGAGTGCATTCCACGAGGTGCATGGAAAAATTACAAACTATACTGGAACAAAGAACTACACATTCTGGAGGGAAAAGTCGAAGATGCCAGGAAGATAGCAGAGAGAGAGAGAGAGAGAGAGAGAGAGAGAGAGAGAGAGAGAGAGAGAGAGAGAGAGAGAGAGAGAGAGAGAGAGAGAGAGAGAGAGAGAGAACAGACAATTGAAGCAAGCATCTCACTGAACGCCCTCTCAGCAAAATACAGAAGGACATTAAATGAAACAACTAGAAATTCCTGGCGAGAAAAACAAACACAAAACCTGAACTTACACAAAGGTGGAAACAAATTGTGGAAAATATTAAAAGTCATGAACGATGAAGAGCCCAGTAACAAACAAATAACTATTAAACAATAGCAACTTACTATCAGGAAAAAAGGCGGCAAATGCACTGATGGAATACTATGCTAGTGCAAACAACATTGATGTCACAACAGAGCACACAAAAAGCAATGAAAGAAAAACAGCCATGTCACAGCAACATAGAAAAATCAGAACTTATGATGCAAAATTTAAACGGAAGAACTGGAATAGGCGGTGAGTTCCTTGAAAAAAAAAAGAAGAAGAAATCACAAGGGGAAGATGGGATCACACATAAAATAATTATATAACTGGGTACTAAGGCAAAAATGCAGTTACTAGCCGTCTTTAATTACAATTGGAAGAGAGGAATAGTCCCTCAGGCAAGTAAGGAAGCTGTTCTGATACCAGTTCAGAAGAAAGGAAAAAATCAACAAGCACTAAATGCCTACCTACCAATCAGCTTATATAACTGTGTAGGGAGATTATGTAAAAAAAAAAAAGTAAAGTTCCCTTTTTCACGCCTTTCGACGCATAGGGCATATGAGCAGAGCGTCCCATATTTTTACAGACCATCAGCACTCTGTGGGTAATGTGGTCAGCATTACGCCGGCTGTCTTTACTTTCCCAGGACAGCCCATCCTGGTACCCATTTTAGGCTGGGTCGACCTGCGACCTCCCATATGTAGCGCAGTACAAATAACAGGTTATTCTGTCATCTCGAAAAAAAAACACCTTTTGACTCCACAATAGCATGATTTAGAAAGTACAGATTCACTGAAGACCAAATAACATATATTGCCGAGGAAAAAAAGGATGTCTTCCAAGAGAAGAAACATACACTATCAATCTGGGTAGACCAAGAGAAAGCATTCGATAAAGTATGAAACAAGGGACTGAAGGTAAAACTAAAAAGAAATGCTTGTTTGGAGGAAACTATATAATTGGACCATTCACTGTCTTGAGAACAGAACTTCCAGGACAAAAGTACACGGACAAACTAGCAAAAAATGGTGTTAGAGTAAGGTGTAACCCAGGGGTATTTGACATTTCAAACTAATTTTTTCAGCCAAAGGTTCATACCTCGTCCTTTCGCAGATGAGATAGCTACATGGACTAGCGAAGAACATATAAGTGTAGCCAACAATAGGATGCAGCAAGCCTTATCAGTAAGAAGAAATTCCACAGGGGAGCATGTACAGCAGGAGTCTACCAATCATCAGTAGAAGTAATCTCTCGTCGACAAATGTTTCGGCCCACGAGCTCCTAGACATTTTCAGAGAGTGGGCCCACCTGAGTTCACGAGGCTCAGTGTTGATTTTCTTCTGCTGCACGTATTACCGGATGTTCTCGGACAGGGACAAGACGAAATTGGAGACTTTGCAAACGGTATTAGAGGAATGGTCAGAAAAAATGGCAAATGAATACTAATAAAGAGAAAACAACATGCATAGAGTTTCTCTTTCAAATAAAATACAGCCATCCAAGTCAATGGAAATTCCCGTTTTTGTTCAACTCCAAGGGGCCGGTCTTCACTATGTTTATCCAGTAGGACTGGCTCTCGCGTTGGCCCTTATCACTGCTTGATCCAGAATGTCCGCTAACTTTTTCAGGATTTTTTTGTGGCGCCATATATATATTGTCCCTGGCTTTTCTGCACGCGGACGATACGTGCTCAAACGTCTGCTTAGATCTGCATAGTGGATATGTCGGATCAGTGGTCGCCCACCATTTGGCCATGTTAGCACCAGAGGGTAACACACCGTGACCTGATCTAATCACAAAGCTTAAATCGCAGCGGGACCATTCGCCAGATCTCACTCCATGTGAGATTTCGTGGCAAGGCGCCCTCCAGGACGATCCACTGGCCTTGCTGCGACTGTTGTGCTGCTTTTTTGGACACGAGTCTCCTTTTCAGTGTCGCTTATCAGCCGTATTACCATGTCTCTGTGCTCTTTAGCCAAGGCTTTGGACCACCAAGTGACTTTTCCGTGCCATAGGCCGCGTCTGTCAGTTTGAGTGTAACCCATGACTTCTCGCAATGTTGTGTGCTCTGAGCAAACCTGTCTTTAGAGCGGGCTGGACAGCTGCCACTATATGGTCTCAAGACTCGCGCAGCATTATCGCTAGTCTTACCATGACGACTTTAAACTCTACAATTTTCGATTTTAACGGAAGTACCAGCTATGCCTGCTTACAATATAAAGGCACATTGGTCAGACAAGGTGGTGCTTCAAGCCACTTCCTCATGGCGGTGTTAAATCTTTTTTCTCCATAGTCTCCTCTGCTCAACTTGTATACGAGCAGTGGCTGGAGGAGCTTTGGAATCAACATGCACTGGAGACCCCAAACCTTGAACTTCCTGATCAGCCTACGTTGCTCGATAGCAAGCAGGTTTGTTGCAAGGGCTCTTGATTACCCCGTACCTTCATCCTATCAGAAAACTTTGAATGGTGGACGCGGCGGAGACTCTTCGCTAGTTCATCAAGAACCGTGGGAATCCTTTTCCTTGCCACAGTGAAACTGGTTGCCGCGACAGACTGACAGACTTCTAGATTTCTGTGGCTTGAATTCCATGTTGCACCATTCGACCACACACTCAAGCCTCTTCAGAATAACGCCGGCATGATCATCGCTGCCCGTGTGATAGCTGTGTCATCCATAAATGCTCCAAGTGGTGGCGCCCAGTGGTCCCCAAATCTGAAGGCCTTGTCCATAGCCAGCAGCACCATCAAACATGGCCTGCATAGCCATAACGAACAATATCGTAGAAATCGTACACCTTATACCTGTGCCAACCTGGAGTTCAGTCCATCTCGTAGTAAACATGGGAGTAGAGAAGGGTACAGCAAAGTTTGAGAAGTATTGCTCGATCATTTCAGTGATCTGTGTCGGTACGTGGAACACGAAAAGGGACTGCCATATTAGCGTATGGGGTACCGCCCCATAGGCGTAGGTGAAGTCAAATTATATCACATGCAAAACGGTTGTATCTTTCTGGATACTCTTCAAGATCAAAGTTGCTTGGAATGCCAACTTTCTGCGCCGTTGTGTCAATGTTTTTGTTCTCCATCAAATACCGTTTGAGTCTGCGTGCCATAACCGAGAATAGTATCATGCCCTCAACGTTCAACAGCGAGATAGGTCTGAATTGGTATAGATTATAGGAGCCTCGCTCCTTGGGAATGTAGACTCCGTTGGCTTTCTGCTACTTAGTACATAAGTACTTTCGGCTCCACGCCAGCCTTAGCAAACGGTAAAGCATTCGAAGGGCTTTCAGAAAGCGTTTGTACATCATGTACATCATGTACATCATGTACATCATGTACTGGACACCTTGGGTCCTGGGGCAGATTTACCTCTGGTTGTTTTCACAACTTCTTCGACCTCTGACCGAGAGGGAAGCATTGTTTTAAACTTTGCCTTCGGCAGTTCAGGTCTCTGATGATTTTTGGGTTGTCATCGAGATGTTCATTCCTTGTCCGGCCAGAAAACATCTTCCCAGACTATGGTTGCTCGAACAGGCCTCAGGCAAACTGAAACAGGTGCCTAAAGAACTTTTTTTTTCGCTGCCTTTTGGTTCTTCGTCTATTCTCACAGAAACTCTCAGCACGACAGAGGCTCACGATGAATGGTATGGTTAATATATGGAAGTACGGTTAAGCAACATGAGTAGGACGCTACGATTCTTTAGGTGAGCCCAGTGCCAGAGCAACATGTAATGGTTCTTTCTGCATTTATGGAAGCCTTATTGGATGGCGGGAAATGCTCATGTTCTGCCCCTGCGTTCTCTTTTTCCTTTTGCCGGGAATCGTAAATATAGCCGGGTCTAAAATATGGCCGAGCGGTTGAACGGGGTTTCAAGAATCTTACCACGGGTGATCCTTATCCGCATGGTGGCACTTTGTGTCACTGAGTGTTTATCGCTTGTATGATGTACTGGTGGGGTACAACTTAAACACATACTTGATCCTCATCTGCATGGTGTTACTTTGTGTCACCAGGTGTTTATCGCTCTGTATGATGTCCAGGTGGGATAAAACTTAACTACTTACTTGAGGGCCGATCAGTTTTTTTTTGTGTGGCTTTTCTGGACCGGTCTGATGTGTGACCCACCTGTGACCTGGGAAACAAAGATGACCAAACAACAATGAGACTGCAATGTCCCACGAGACTAACTGGGAAGGCTAACCAGGTCAACAAAAAGCCACAGAGGTCGGATGTGTTGGTCGAAAGGCAGAAATACCGCAGCTTTGCTGTAAACGGATACAACGCAGTTACATTTTTGGATAATAGCAGCAGAAAAAGAAGAAATTTGTATAAAGCGACACCCTGTCCCGGCTCGGTAGCGCAGCTGGTTAAACCGGACTGCGCGGTGACCGGGTGACGAACTCCTTGTGATCCGGGTTTAAGCCCGGGAATAGGCATAAAAGCCATATTTCTCCCAGAATGACGGTATCTATTATAGAATGAAGGCCGAAGGGTTGCGATATACATTGTAAGGAGGAAAAAGGTTAACAACTCATGACTCCTGAATACTCGAAAATAAATAATAATAATGCGATACCCTAGGATAGCACATGCAACCTGCTGTTATGTATTGGTCCGAGCGATATAATAGTAATATTTGCCCTCTTCAACATTTTATTAAACATTTATATATTGACAGTTTTAACTACTAGAAGATTTGACCACCTGGACACTACAAACATCTTCATCCTTAATGGCAAACAACCCGGACAATTTCCAGACCCTCATGTCAACCTCTCTCCAGTTTTTTTTTAAAGGCACTGGTAACGGCTATACTCAGGGATAGGCGATGCAGACCTTTGTGAGTGGCAATTGTAAAAAAAAAAACTATGAGAAAGAAGAAACTGAGATAGTCATTTGTTTAAAATGATTTTTGTAAAGTGGGGTACAATCTGTAGGCAGGCCAAACAATTTCTGGAGGCCTCGGAGATGTGGTTTTACAGAAGAATGCCTAGAATACCCTGGACAGCCAAAAAGAGCAACCAAGAGGTTTTGAAAGAGGCGGGAACACGAAGACAACTTCTCACAGACATCAGAAGGAGACAGTCATCATGTTTCGAGAAGAGGGAAATAGAACATGTTGTAACCACTAAAAAGATGTGTGGAAGGAGGGATAGATTAAGACAACGAGAGAAGATTCTTGACAGTCTTGATGCATGGCATGGAAGTGTGTTGACACACGAACTGATATATGCTGCAGGAGATCGCAGATTGTGGAGAGGTATGATTGCCCTCGCCAGTGGGCAAGGCAGCTGCTGATGGTGATGATGAAAGTGTGGCGTACAAGTTGACCTGGCAAACAAGTTTATAAGCTCACAATTCTAAGTTAAGCCCATGCCAGATTATTGTAATTCTCCTTCTTTTTCTCCGTTCACCGGCTGTGAAGTCCAGCGGAAGGTCCCGGTTAATCGTCCGCTTGGACTTGTGGCTTTTACCTGGACCTGAGTTTTGCGTGTACAACCGTTTTACTGTTCCCTGCCTCGCGGGCAGATGTAGATTAATGTAATAAGTAAGTAAGTTCAACCCCACCAGGACATCACACAAAGCGATAAACACCCGGTGACACAAAGTGCCACTATGCGGATAAGGTTCATCTATGGAGAGGTCCCAGAAACCGCGTTCAACCGTCAGGTTATATTGCGGCCCCCGGCTAAAGCCAGGATGAGGCTTCAAAATAACAAAAAACTCTGTCCCACATCGACTTATGCTCTATGTTTTAAAGAAATTTAACTATCAACTACAAAGTGAGCTGCCGGTGTGTCACCGGGGCCCTCGCAGGAAGCAAAGAATAGTGACACTGCACCCTACCAGGCATGTCGTAAGAAGCGACTAAGGGTAGGGTTCGGCTTGAGGTTGGCTACCTCATTCTGTAAAAAACCATAGCCACAAAAACCAACCAACCATGGATAAGTCAAAAAGAGAAGCAAGTAAAATACAGCCAACCAAGATGAGGGGAGGCTCTTCAAATAGAAGAAGTAAGACACGGTGTGGAGAAAGCCGTAAGGAGTCCGGATCGTTGACGTACCTCCTCTCAGCTAGGAAAACCTCCAGAATTGTCACCTGGAATGTTAGAATAAGGGAAGGCCCAAAAAACACATATAGAAGAGAGCTGGAGAATGAAGTTAGAAAGATGGGGAGGACATGGGGAGAGCTCCATGCAATAGCGAAGGGAAGAACGACTTGGCGTGAGTTGGTTGAGGGCTTATGCTCCATTGGGGAATAGAAATCAGAAGAAGACAAAGAGAGTTTTAAAAAAACAGACAGACTTAAGTAATTACTACAATACGCATCAGTAAGTGACAATCATTGCCAATTAATTTAACCCAATATAGTAAGCGAAGTTCCCTTTTCCACCTCTTTTAGGGCTATTGGGAATATAGGACTAGACCTATATTTTTTATAGACCAATCAACACTTAGTGGATGATACCTTCAGCATCACATCGGCCGCCTTTACTTTCAAGGACTGCACCTGGTACCCACTCAAGGCTGGGTCGACCCGGTAGTCAATGCCATTTTTGAAGAAAAAAAAAGTTCGGCACTGTCAGGACGCGAACCTACAACCTTCCGATCCGCAAATTTACCCAATACCTACTTTAATCAAACATCTCACACTCCCCCTTCCCCCCATGTAGCATTACCGCCCTTGATTGCAACCACTGGTATGCTGCATTGACTCCCCATGAAGGCGAGCCAATCAAATTCTAGTTACATCAGACCAGACCCCAACAGGTGAACCCCAAAGCATCTTTGACACCTGTGGAATATTACCTCTGACACTGATACCTCTAGGTGCTCAAGATGAATTAAAATGAGAGATTTCTGATGGCAAGCTGGGGTGTTTGAGCGGGCATCATTGCGAAGCTGCCAACGCGTGGGAGGTCTTCATTGATTGTTCACCAGCAACGCATAAGCTCTTCTCCAGATACTTAACCCATTATGTGCGACATAACCTTAACATTATCATCAAGTGCCACGCAGACTAGCGTGGGGGATCGAGCCTCTCCACAATCTGCGAACTACAACTGCGTGTATCAGTTTATATATTAACACACCTCTATGCCACGACAAAAGGTTGTCAACAATTTCCTACCGCTGTCGTCCTCTGTCTTTCTTTCCACAAATCTTTCCAGTGGTCACATAATGTTAAATTTTCACTCTTCTCACTCATATAATGAGCCCCCCCCCCCCCCCCCCGCCAATTTAATGTCTCTTTCTGATGTTTATGATAGGTTGTCTTCGAGCACTCATCTCTTTCAAAACATCTGGGATGCTCTTCTTAGCTGTCTAAGGAATTCAAAGGATTCTTCTTTAAAACCACTTCTCCGAAGCCTCAAGATATTGTTCGGCTTATTTATTAATTGTCCAGGTTTCAGTGCCGTATGTTAAAACTGTCTCTAAATAGCCGTATGTTAAAACTGTCTCTATATAGCCGTATGTTAAAACTGTCTCTATATAGCCGTATGTTAAAACTGTCTCTATATTGCCGTATGTTAAAACTGTCTCTATATTGCCGTATGTTAAAACTGTCTCTATATTGCCGTATGTTAAAACTGTCTCTATATTGCCGTATGTTAAAACTAGCTCTATATTGCCGTATGTTAAAACTGTCTCTATATTGCCGTATGTTAAAACTGTCTCTATATTGCCGTATGTTAAAACTGTCTCTATATTGCCGTATGTTAAAACTGTCTCTATATTGCCGTATGTTAAAACTGTCTCTATATTGCCGTATGTTAAAACTAGCTCTATATTGCCGTATGTTAAAACTGTCTCTATATTGCCGTATGTTAAAACTGTCTCTTTATTGCAGTATGTTAAAACTGGCTCTATATAGCCGTATGTTAAAACTGTCTCTATATTGCCGTATGTTAAAACTGTCTCTATATTGCAGTATGTTAAAACTGGCTCTATATAGCCGTATGTTAAACCTGGCTCTATATAGCCGTATGTTAAAACTGTCTCTATATAGCCGTATGTTAAACCTGGCTCTATATAGCTTGCGAAAATTCTATTCCCTACCTCCAATGATATGGATTTATTACATAAAGGTTCATTCTATAAAATGCGTTACTGTTAAATACATGTGTATATTAGGTATATATTGTTCAGTCTAATCATAACAGGGCCTGTTTTCCTCTTTCCAAAACATGACCAACAAATTATGATTATCTTATTCTGTTTGTGATAAGTTATCTTCGAGCCCTTTTTTAAAACATCCGGGCTGGTTTTTCTTTCTTCTTCTTCTTCTTCTTCTTCTAATTATTATTCTTTTTTTTCTCTTCTTCTTCTTCTTCTTTCGTTCGCTGGAAATAGAATATCTATATCTGCAAGTCTGTCTTGTGTATAAACTTAACTGTCTGTTGTAATCCAATCACCGACCCGTAACGTTTGACTCGCACCGGTGATTCTCGTGACCAAATGTTTTGCCTTGATACGTTGTATTTGGGACAGTCTTGGAGGATATGATCTGCTGTCCCAGGTGCTAATCCACTTGTACACATAACTGATTCGCCAATTTACGTAAAAGTTCCCTTTCACGCCTTTCGGTGCATCGGGCATATGGGCAGAGCGTCCCATATTTTTACAGACCATCAGCACTCTGTGGGTAATGTGGTCAGCATTACCCCGGCTGTCTTTACTTTCCCAGGACAGTCCATCCTGGTACCCATTTTAGGCTGGGTCGACATGCGACGTCCCATACCACGACAAAAATCCACGCAGCCTGCAGTGGGTTTCGATCGCGGTATGCTGGCTTACGAGTCGGACTCGCAACGCCTGAGCCACGGACGCCGCTGATTCGCCAATTTAAAATATTCTGTAAATGTGGCAGCGAAATCGACCTTGTTCTTTTCTGAGGCGTATAATAATAACTTGCTCTGGTCTGTCCATTATAAAGTTTTCGCCTTTTGCCGGTTTCGGTGACTTTTCTGATTGATTTGATTATTCTCTTCTTTCGTTGATAAGAGACTGGTTTTCTTTATTTGCACCTTCCTTAGATCTTTCATTTCGGGGAACTCCACAGTGGGATGGTATCCATTAGATGGCGTCCGGCCTTAGACCGGTTGCTCGGTTCAGAGAGTAGTTTCCGAATACCTGGTAGTTTTCCAGATTCAGATGGCTAAAGTACCGCTCTTGCATCTGTCAGGAATACTACGGGTTGTGAAATATGACACATGCTTAGCAATTTCTCTGCTGCCTTTTTGCTGGTTTAAACTTCTGCATCATAGCTGTGACAGTGCTTTCCAGTAAGTATGTTAGTTGTATATCTGGTTTTCTTCTTCTTCTTCGCGTTCACCAGCTGTACACTATGGCGGAAAGTTCTTGTTGCTCGTCCACTACTGAACTGCAGTCCTGCTCCAGAACCTGAGTATTGCGTGTGCATCAGTTTTACAGATCTCATTCTCTTGAATACAGACTGTTGGTTCCTTGCCTCCCCGGCAGATGCACTCCGACTTCAAAGGAAGCTCCCCTATTAGTCGACTCTTACGACATGCTTTTGGGGAGGCAGAGGGTCTATTCTTGTTTTCCCCACAATGGGGCACCGGAACCCTTACTGGGGTATCTGGTTTTGTTTGGATGCTCAATATATACTTTGCTCCTCCCCTTCTGCTTGTGTTTTGTGCCGACCCATCTGTGTAGACACGAACCTAAAGATTCTGTGGATATTCTTCGTCAAGTACACTAAGGGTGGCTGTTTTACGCTGCACATTGTTTTGTTCTTCCTTGTCGAATACTCCTTTCACTTCTATCTGGATGTGTATTTGCAACGCATAGTACTCTCTCCGTGTGGTCCAATCAGGAATAGCATTAAAGGGGCTATCACTGCAGGCATGTCGTTGGTTTGACAGCAAAGTCGTTGGGCCTGGTGGATAAAACTGCTTCTTTTTTAGTCACCCTATTGCTAGATTTTGGAATCTTTCTTTCATCGGATGTTCAGGCATGCTAATAAACTTGTCTGCTTGTATTAGCATCTTGGTGTCTCTGCTTTCTGTCAGTGTTTAGGTCATCGCCATCTTCTCAATCACATCTGGCATGCTCTCTTCAGCTGTTCGAAGAAGTCTAAGGATTCTTCTATAAAACCACATCTCCGAGGCCTCGAGATATTGGTCGGCTTGCTTATTTATTGTCCAGGAATCACAGTCCTCTGTATACTGGTAACTGGCAGCGATCCACAACTGCGTGTATCACTTCTTGTGTTGACATCCCTCCATGCAAGGACAAAAAGTTGTCAAGAATCGTTTCGCTCTGTCTTCATCTCTCTTTCCACAGATCTATAAAAGAGTACTTTAAAAAAAAGATGGTTCTGGGGAACGAAATAATGTGATTTGCATTAATTTCAAAACATATTAAAAAAAACAATTCTGGGGCGGTTGAACGAATTAAAATAATTTGCATTCATTTCAATTAAAAAAATTCTGGGACAGTTAAATGAATGAATCTAGTTTGCATTATTTCAATACCAAAATTAAAAAAAAATTTTTTTAATTTTTTGGGACGGTTGAACGAAATAATATGATTTGCATTAATTTCAATTAAAAAAAAAAAAAAAAAAAAAAAAAAAAAAAAAAATCTGCGGTGGCTGAACGAATTAGTATGATTAGCATTATTTTCAATAGAAAACAAAATGTTTCGGAACGCGAACATTTCGACTCACGAACGGAGTCAAAGAAGGAATTTAGTTCGTGAAGCGAGGTATCACTTTAAGCACTAATGGTAGCATGATGAATCTTGAATTAAGTGTCGACATCACAGCTCTTTGGAGACCCCAGTGAGCGCCCCTCCCCATCTTCAGCAGCAAGCGAAGCGTTTAGATTCTGATGGTGCCAGTAACTGTCTGATATCCGTCTCGCCTTTCTCCTGAGTGTCGAGCGTCGGTCAGATCCCCTGGTAACTCTCTGCAGCGCCATTCTCCTCAGACCGTAATGATCTATTTGTGTCTCCGCACTGTTCACTCGCTCCCAAAAGGCCTCATAACATTTAGCGTGTCCTTCATCAGTTCACCACGAAGTGATGCAGAACCGGCCAGTCTACCTGCCTGCTCATTTCCCAACACACCAGCATGACATAGAGAAAATATCCAAAGGACGCCAACCACGCAGGACCACCAAAGTGATGCTTGCCACTAATGGCAGCAGTATTACACATATCAGTTACAAGTAGTGACATCAGCAGCAGCAGTAGCAGCAGCATCAGCAGTATCAGTAGCATCAGCAGAAGCAGCAGCAGCAAACTGTTATTGTTGTTGTAGCTTTTGGTCTAAATATCGTTATTACAATGCATACAGAGCAAATACACAAATGTACATTCATAACGGAACTTGGCGAGTTCAGAATGCTAGGCATGTCACGACTAATGGGAGGTAAGTTGCATCACAACTTGCAACAATGTGACACTCGGAATCATGGTAAACAAAAAACAAAACAAAAATATTATTGTTTTGAGTGCATATTGCTCTTTCTTTCTGACTTTTATTCTTTCTTTCCTTTGTTATTGTTGTTTTTGTAATTTTTTCTTATTTTTTAACCGCACTTCTATGTCTCTTTATTTATTTCTGTTTTCGCTTTCGGACTTGAGACCTCCTCTTCCTTCTTCTTCTAATAGTAATACTACTGCTCCCACTACCACTGCTCCCACTACTACTGCTCCCACTACTACTGCTTTCTACTACTACTGCTCCCACTACTACTGCTCCCACTACTACTGCTTCTACTACTACTGCGCCCACTACTACTGCCCGAACTAATACTGCTCCCACTACTACTGCTCCCACTACTACTGCTTCTACTACTACTGCTCCCACTACTACTGCTCCCACTACTACTGCTTCTACTACTACTGCTTCTACTACTACTGCTCCCACTACTACTGCTCCCACTACTACTGCTCCCACTACTACTGCTCCCACTACTAATGCTCCCACTACTACTGCTCCCACTACCACTGCTCCCACTACTACTGCTCCCACTACTACTGCTCCTACTACTACTGCTCCCACTACTACTGCTCCCACTACCACTGCTCCCACTACTACTGCTCCTACTACTACTGCTCCCACTACTAATGCTCCTACTACTACTGCTCCCACTACTACTGCTCCTACTACTACTGCTCCCACTACTAATGCTCCTACTACTACTGCTCCCACTACTACTGCTCCCACTACTACTGCTCCCACTACTACTGCTCCCACTACTACTGCTGCTACTACTACTGCTGCTACTACTACTGCTCCCACTACTACTGCTCCCACTACTACTGCTCCCACTACTACTGCTCCCACTACTACTGCTGCTACTACTACTGCTCCCACTACTACTGCTCCCACTACTACTGCTGCTACTACTACTGCTCCCACTACTACTGCTCCCACTACCACTGCCCCCACTAATACTGCTCCCACTACCACTGCTCCCACTACTACTGCTCCCACTATTACTGCTCCCACTACTACTGCTCCTACTACTACTGCTGCCACTACTACTGCTCCCACTACTACTGCTCCAACTACTACTGCTCCCACTACTACTGCTCCCACTACTACTGCTCCCACTACTACTGCTCCCACTACTACTGCTAACACTACTACTGCTCCCACTACTACAGCTGCTACTTTTACTGCTCCCACTACTACTGCTCCCACTACTACTGCTGCTACTACTACTGCTCCCACTACTACTGCTGCTACTACTACTGCTGCTACTACTACTGCTCCCACTACTACTGCTCCTACTACTACTGCTCCCACTACTACTGCTCCTACTACTACTGCTCCCACTACTACTGCTTCTTCTACTACTGCTCTCCACTACTACTGCTCCTACTACTACTGCTCCTACTACTACTGCTCCCACTACTACTGCTGCTACTACTACTGCTCCCACTACTACTGCTGCTACTACTACTGCTCCCACTACTACTACTGCTCCCACTACCACTGCTCCCACTACTACTGCTCCTACTACTACTGCTCCTACTACTACTGCTCTCACTACTACTACTTACACCACCACCACTGCTGCTGCTGTTACTATTACTACTGCTACTACTATTATGGAAAAATATAATGGTACTATCACTGATATTACTACTACTGCTACTATTTGTACTACTCCTACTGCTGCTGCGGCTGCTACTACTATTACTACTACTGCTATAGAAAGATGTAAAGACACTATTACTACTACCACCACCACCACAGCCACCATCACTACTATTATTACTACAACCACAACTACTACTACAACTATTCCACTTCCTCCTCATTCTCCTGCAGCTTCTGCTTCTCTTCATCTCCTCCGCCCTCATTTCCTCTTTTTCTGTGCCTTTTTGTTCTTGTTCGAACACACCTTCCTTTGCTCTCTTATCCCATCTATTTTTTTCTGTATTCAAATCTTGACAGTTAAAGGTTACGTCCTTGACAGAAATATCTGTAACGTTTTTACCGTTGTATTCAACCGATAAGAAGGGGAAGAGCTCAGCAGAAAGAATGGAAGAAAGAAAGAAAAGAAAGAAAGAAAGAAAAAAAAGAAAGAAAGAAAGAAAGAAAGAAAGAAAGAAAGAAAGAAAAGAAAGAAAGAAAGAAAGAAAGAAAGAAAGAAAGAAAGAAAGAAAGAAAGAAAGAAAGAAAGAAAGAAAGAAAGAAAGAAAGAAAGAAAGAAAGAAAGAAAGAAAGAAAGAAAGAAAGAAAGAAAGAAAGAAAGAAAGAAAGAAAGAAAGAAAGAAAGAAAGAAAGAAAGAAAGGCAGAAAAAAAGAAAGAAAGAAAGGCAGAAAGAAAGAAAGACAGAAAGAAAGAAAGAAAGAAAGAAAGAAAGAAAGAAAGAAAGAAAGAAAGAAAGAAAGAAAGAAAGAAAGAAAGAAAGAAAGAAAGAAAGAAAGAAAGAAAGAAAGAAAGAAAGAAAGAAAGAAAGAAGGGGAAGAATAAGGAAAGAGATGAAGAAGTAGAAAGAGGAGGACAGTGTTGATAACGATGATGACGACAGCAGCGATGGTAATTACGATAATAATAACGACGATGAGAGAGATCACACACAGAAGAGACAAACAGGAACTGGAAACGCCAACAGCACAACACCCGCTGAACAAATTGACTACATCTGTTCTTGCAGAGATCTGCAGACGCCATGTCTCAAGAAAACCCAGATAATATCGATTCATGAACAACTTAATCATCTCAGAATAAACGGATTACAAGGTAAAAAAAAAAAAAACAGCATTGTGTCTGCGCAGACCACCTAGAAGTTGTGTTGTCAGATCAAGGAACAGCTGCTGACAGACAGTTGCAAGTGCCGAAAGTGTGATTAACTCATTAAACACCAGCATGGGGCGTTGAAACATAGGGGGAACTCACACACAAGGGGCCCCCTCTAACGCCCCTACCCCTGCTGGAGAATTTGAGTGGTAGTTAAACAGTTTTAAACACAGTAAGCTAGAGGGGCTGTGTGGTATCGAGGCATAGTGTTCGCCTCGAGTGCTAGAGGTTCCGGGTCCAATCCCCGGTAAGGGCCGGGATTTTTTTCACGTAGACTTGGACTTCTAGTAATTTCCCATGGTCTCTGTGTATTGAGATCGGACGCCCGTGTGTATTTTTCCGCACTTAGAAAACCCCTTGGCAGTTGGGAATCGAAAAGAGTAGCCTAACGGCGCTGCCTAAGCAAAATTTGGAGTTAAAAATCTACCTAAAGTATTTCAGGATCCTCGTCGGTGATACAGAGCCTGTGCAAGCACGGAATTTGCACACTAAAATAACACTGTTTACCACGATATTCTTATCAATGTCAAGCATGGCCATTGTCTTCAGAAGACAACAGAAAAATGATCATGACAGAAATTAAAAGAACATATAACGCCAATTGTACAAGGAAATATCGACTTAGAAACGATTATATCAGGAGGAGAGTCGGCACAGAAAAAGAAAAGAACTTTATCGATAGACAACAGGTCAAATGGTCATGTAAAAAGACTGACACCAGACAGAGCCCCACTAGAGCAATTTTATACAGATACAGCAGTAGCAGTCATGGAAGCCAAAAATGAGGAGCAATTCTGACATCTTGAAAGATCTGAACATTAAGGAAGATTTGGCTAATAAACAGCATCCTGTCTCGGAAACTGAAATATTTTGGTCATATCAAGCGCCACAACGGATTGGAAAACATTATAGGAGAAGGCATGGTACCAGGAAGGAGGGGCAGGGGCCGACCAACCGAAGATGGGCACAGGATATAGGTGACTCGTTGAGTATGAAAGTACATGAGGCGGGAAAACTGGCGAGAGACCGAGTTTCATTTAGACAGACGGTGATGCGAGCGACGTTCTGCAAAGGAACTGCTACATGATAATGATGACAGCAATAGCAGAAGTTAGGTCGACCTGGCAAAAAAATCAGCCGCGGACATTGATATGAAAAATACTGAAAAGTACTATTCTTTACACGAAACGAACAGAAGGGCGCGTTCCAGAGATCTGTTTCTGTCCTGACGCTGCAACGCATTCTAGGAGTCATCATCATCATGTTCAGGTCCTTTGCAGAACGTCGCTCTCATCACAGTCTGTCTGAATGAAACTCGGTCTCTCGCCAGTTCTCCTGCCTCATATACCTTCATACTCAAGGAGTCACTTATATCCTGTGCCCATCTTCGTGTCGGTCGGCCCCTGTCCCTCCTTCCTGGTACCGTGCCTTCTGCTATAGTTTTTTCCAATCCGTTGTGGCGCTTGATATGACCAAAATATTTCAGCTTTCTTCATTTTTAGCTTCCATGATGAGTTCCATGATATTTTCCATGATGAGTTCCATGATGAGTTCCATGATGATTCCAGGAGCAGAGGATAGAAAAAGTCTACGTCATCTACTTTATAAGCTCTTTCACATTTTGATGAGAAAGACAAAAGGTGCTGGACTGTATGCAACCCATGGTATAAAAGAAATGCATGAGATGAGATAGAATGGAATGAGACAAGGGACTGTAAGCTCGCTGCGACATTTAATGGTATGAGAAGATGATGATTATGATTATGTTTCCAGTGATGCGCTCTTTCTTCTACCCTAGTCGCGATTTCTTGTTTGTTTACTAAGTGTCCAGGTCTAATAAATGCATATTTAAACTGGTTGTTTTTAGTCATTATTATGGCCATTTAATGATAATGCTATGCTAAAAACGAGAGCTTACAGCATAAGAGTAGAAACACCAAGAGGTAGGGGACCACCAAAAAGAAGATGGACTGAAGGCGTCACTGAGACTCCATAATGTCACAGCATACAAGGCAACCGAGCGTGCCCTAGCTCGGAAACCGACCATCTGCTAGCCCGCAATGCTTTAATGCAGAAACCAGAAAATGGACAGAAGAAATAAGTCTTCGTCAACTGCATTCATTTTCCGTCAGACTACGACGTGTTACAACTATTGGCATCTTTCTTCGCAAATAAAACCTCCAATGCAGCTTTTTATTATCCCATAGATTAAAATGTCTTTCCTGCCTCTATCGCATGAGATGTAGAACTAGGAGCTTTGACCTGAGACAGTCGAGTTGGGAGGCTATCGCCGTCGCCATTTACTGCGCAGTTGAGGATTTGTACATTCTATATCAATACAGTACAACATTACCATCTTCACTGTCTTTTTCTGTTCTGCAAGCAAAGTCAATCTCAGAGTAGGTGCAAACAAGAAGCACCTCCTGCATAGTGCCCTAGGTAGAGCTTAGGGTCGCAGACCGAAAAGAGGAAGGTCTTGGGTGGCGAAAGCTGAAGACACAATCATACACAATTTGTGCAAGGTGAGGAATAGGTCAAAGTGCCCCAGCAAGTTTCAGACTTGTGTAGTGTTCTTATCACTTTGGCTGCAGAATCAAAAGTTCAGCAAATGATTCATGACAATTCCAGCAGATGGCTCTGTGTTGAGGGACAGACGAAGTGCATGGGAGTTCACAGCAAAAGCGAATGGACGTCGCTTGGTGCAACAAAGCCTGGCATATGATATCACAACGTGTAGTTTGAGAATGGAGGTGGAGGCAGTCACCTTTGCATACTGATGGCTTGAGAATCAGCTGTACACACATGCAGTGATTGTACTGACTCACAGAGCGTGTTGAGAAATTGGGAGACAGGTATGTTCCGTGAAGAGTGAAAAGCATTGCTTCAGAGATCCCAGGTAGTTATAATCCTTTGGATATTCTGTTCACTTAATGCCGATGTGTTGAGAAATAAGCAGGTAGATAGACTGGCCGATTCTGCACCACTTGGGAGTGAACTGATGTATGAGGGCTCTCTCAGAGCGAGTGAGATGAGGCCTTAGACCGATTAAAATTGTGTATTAGGGGGTTCAAAGGGCCTAAGCTTTGTTTTAATACGTAATGAAAGTGGGTCTTGCTCAGCCTCGTCAACTTTACTAAAGGTTACATGGGCATTCGGCGATACCGTTGATATCGCGTGTTGTATATTTCAGCACCCCAGCGCTTCTAACGCTCCAAAAACATACAGGACTGGCCTTAACAAACAACTCTCTCCCCCCCCCCCCCCCCACCCCCTTTTTACGAGAGTACTGCAACCTATGTCAAAGGCATTCTCTTTCTCGGAACAAAAACGTAAATGGAAGACAACGCAGGAACGTTTTCGAGCACACAGTACAGTGGGATACCCTCGTAATCTTCAGAAAGTTGACCAGCCGAACAAACTATGAATAAAAGGCGTCCTGGTGCGGAATTGGGTAGGGCTTACTTTGTTTGGGGAGATGTTCGTAATATTCACCAACAATTTCAAGTGGGGGGAGGGGGGAGGCAGGCCCCCCATGTTCCGGGCCCCCTGAGTAGTAGCAGAAATGTTATCGTAGATATTCCTTTCAACTTTCTTCTTCTTCTTCTTCTTCTTCTTCTTCTTCTTCTTCTTCTTCTTCTTCTTCTTCTTCTTCTTCTTCTTCTTCTTCTTCTTCTTCTTCTTCTTCTTCTTCTTCTTCTTCTTCTTTATCATTTTTTTCTGGTCCTGGAATGCCTGGCAGCTTAATGGCACGAAGAGATCTCTGGAACAGGCCCTTTTGTTCACTTCGTATAAAGCACTTTTCAGTGTCTCTGATATTTCTGTAGTCCATATTCTGCTTGGTCGACCTCAGGCTCTGTTACCATTGTATTTGTATAGCTTTGCTCTCTGTGGTTCACTGTCAGATAGCCAAACCATTTGATTTGTTGTCTACCTATAAAGCTGAGTACTTGTTATGTACGTCTCTTCCCCTGATACCATCGTTCCTAAGTCGATCTATCTTCATTACACCTAGCATAGTACGTAAACATTTCTTTTCTGTTGTGACTATTTTCCTTCTGTCTTCTGAAGACAGTGTTTATGTTTATCGTTCGTGTTATAACTTGGATGTCCGACTAAAGAGACAGAGACCTGGTACCGGTGTAAAGAAGCTTGCAAAAAATTATTCGCCCTCTTCATCTCATAGGAGAGCCACTTTGGAGTAATAGCTAGACGATCGCCTGCGGATCTGAAGGTCAAGGGTTGAGGTCCTGGCAGAGACTGATTTTTCTCTGTCAAGAAATGACTTAGCTCCCATGCTGATCTCTCTTTAATTAGGTACCAGATAAAGTCCTGGGAAGCAAAGGGTTCCGCCATCATGTTGACCATATCTCCCATAGCTGTATATGCTCAATACGTCTCAAGGTGTGCGAGAGGATGCTTTACCATTGATTTACTTCCTAAAGTCCCCATCCTGTGATTTTGGTAACCATGTTGGTCTTCAAACTTCTTCATCCCCCTCTTCTCATCTTCTTCACTTCTGTCTTTCCTGTCTCGGATGTCGAGGGAGATATAAGGTTCAGCTTTTATCTCTTCTGACTGCCTCGACCGCAGACACATCGTTGTTGCTGTTGTTGTTGTTGTTGTTGGTGGTGGTGGTGTTGTTATTATGTGTGTGGGGGGAGAGTGGGGCCTTGCCAATATACTAAAGAAATGCTGCAAACAGAAAAGCGATATAACCTGTTCCAATCTCCATAAAGACAAAGTTGTACAGTTTAGAGCGGAGCTGTGGATTGCACGATAGCTTTCACAAAGGCTATCGACCCCCTAGTTTACAGTTTCTGGTTCTATCCCAATATCTTCCCCCAAACAGACAGTCGAATCTTTTAGGAGGTAGTAGCTAAGCTGCATGCAGTCGTGGGACCTAGGCTGCACTCTCTCGTTGGACGTAGGTGGGTTGGGGTTAGGCCCAGTTTAGGTGTTTTGGAATAGTTAAAGGCTTCATGAAAGCCACCAAAACCGCTAAAATATTAACCCTCGAAAATATTGGACTGTCCTGTGACGTCATCGGGGGGGGGGGGGGGGGGGGGGGATATTGGGAAAGCACCAATTTTCTGACAAAAAGATTCAACAAATTAAAAAAAAAATCAAGACAGTAGGAGGGAAAACACGTGCACACGCATTAGAAAAGAATAAGAGATTTCCTAAAGTCATGTTATCACACACTTATTATAATCAAGTCACATTAACCAAGCCCAGAAAGAAACAGACTACAAACACAAAGAATACATGACGGAGCATAGACATCATATTATTTGATGGCGGCATCGGAACTCACGAGCTTATGCCTTGTTTAAGTAAGCAATAATTATTATTGTCATCGTCATTATCATCATCACCGCCACCATCATGTGCTGAGTAAAAAAAAAAACATAGAGTAATGTGTTTGAAACAAATGAAATGTGCAAACATTCTTCAATACAGAACGTCTGAACACTTTTTAGGCACCATTTACCCCCCTGATCAATTTTCTTAACGTCCCCCCCCCCCACCCCGCCCCGCCCCAACCACACAAATATGAGTGATCAATAAAAACTATCATCACCCCACTTCGGACAGATCCATAGGTGCTCCGATCTCCCCATCAACAGCTCCACAAGAGTAAACTGACTGTTGTCACCCGTTTTGTGTTCATTAATTAAACGTCTTGCGCCACGTGAAATGTTCATGTCTGGCTGCTCCAGGTTGTCTGGCTGCTCCAGGTTGTCTGGCTGCTCCAGGTTGTCTGGCTGCTCGAGGTTGCCTGGCTGCTCCAGGTTGTCTGGCTGCTCCAGGTTGCCTGCCCTCTCATGTCCATCAACCTGGAGAAGTACACTAAGTCCTGCTTGCTGTCCTGATCTTCTTCGCCTTACGCATCTCTCACGGCATTGATAACATTGCTAGGCCAGTCGTGGTAACCGCCTTGTCTGCAAGATACTTTGCACACTTATTGCATTGAACACCCGCGTATTCCAAAGATACAAATTAGGCGAATTATTCGTGATGATTTTCATAAAAACAACTTTTGGGGGATACAACCCCACCCCCCTCCCCCCCCCCCCCCCCCCCAAGGATTATTTATTAACTTTATCGGGGGCAGGGGGTCCCTCTAAGCTGCCTGCGCACCCAGATGTCGATGCCTCCTCCATGGCGTACTCACAGGAACACATTAAACAGGCAAAAAAGCCAGAATTTATTTGATGTTTAAACCCCAACTAGCGACTGTTTACACCGAAGCACTCTTTGCAATCAAAATCTTTTAATGACTTCAGGATTATCTTTTCAAGTCAGCGACACTATATAAAGGCGGGAGTGATGCGTTGTTGGCTGCTGTTGGGAGCCACCCAAGTTGCTGGAATCAAAAAGCCGTTAAATCTTAACCTTTAATGCCTTAAGCATGTCCCTTGTGCTAATCACAAACTGGCCGAAAACACACCTGTAATTGTAAAGTCTTGTTGCCAGCTGCAAGGAGCCAAGACAGGGGGTTTTCAAGAGCGGTGTAACTTCTATTTCTGGCCAAATCTTGAGAAAATTGTTTTTTGGTCGTGTGGTTTTGTACATAAAAATACTTGCCGTGTCTGTCTTTGGGGTGTGGGTGTGGGTGGGGGGGGGGGGGGGGGGGGGGGGGGGGTAGAGATCTGGGATCTGCAAGATGTAAGATGTGTCGAATGGAATGATGGTATCTTGTCCCTAGATCTTGAAGCTGATTGGTTTGTTGTTAGGTAGATTGGTTGAGTTGTATGTTGGTTAGACGATTAGTTAAATGCGATAGACGAATTTTACGAATTAGCTATTCAGAACACAACGCTAACAAATACGTAAGAGACAAAACAAACAGTGTCGTAGGACATCAGGAGCCTCTTTTGGCAGTTATGAAAAGTCGAAAGCTGATTCGGTCGATGAGACATGGTCCGATTGCGGAGATTATACTTCAAGGAAGACTGAGGGGTAGTCGAAGGAGAGGGGAAATGTGGGAGGGGGGGGGGGCGAAAAAGAACTTTGAATGACTGCAAAAAGAAATGGACAGGACTAAATTACTATACATTTGTTCACCAAACAGAAGTCAGAGCAAAATGGTGGGGTTTGTGTGCTATAGCTGGCAACGATACATCTCCACTTTCCTAGCGGGACAAGGGTTGTGTTCAAAGTTGTACCTAGGTTATGTTGATGACATCGTTTTCACAGCGACAAGTCATAAAGAACTACACGAAATGATAAATACGGTAGTGATAAAAATAGAAAGTGATAATATAGGCCTCAGTCTGAATAATATGAAAACAGAAGTAACGGTGAATTCCAATAGAAGAATAGCGCCTAAATATACCATAAAAGTCAAAGGCCTTATTTTAGAACGATTACATAAAATTAAGTACCTAGACAAATGGATAACATCAGACGGAAGATTTATCACAAAGTTTAAAAAAAAAAGGAATGGACAGGCCAAAACTGCATTTTATAAAGCCAAAATCCAAACCCACCACCGGGAATTTCCGTTGGCACTGACACATACATGGCGGGACCAGTGCTGTCTTGGCACATGCGCCAACAAGGCACTTGTCAGGGGAAAAGGGGCAAGGGGTGGGGGTGGAGAAGGGACCCAATGCTAATCCACGTACGTCAGGTAACCATTTACAAATTATTCTTATGAGTGATTGTCTTAGAGGCCCCAGCACACTGGTTCGCACTGAGGCCCCACAATACTGCTAAGAGGGCTAATAGAGAGAGGGGGTACCAAAAAAGTTCAAGTGCTGGGGGAGGGGGTATTTTTTTTTTAAAGTGAGTAAGGCATACAAGGGTCTTACTTCAGCTCTGCGCCTGGCAAATGGTGCTACCCTATTTTTCAAGGAGAAAAAAAGGCTGGATCTTTTAGGATTTGAACCCACCACCCACGCCTGACAGCATCCAGCCGTGACACCACTGCGGATCGCTCAATATCAGAGTTCTCCCCATGGGGGTTCTAGGGCCCTAATATAGGGTAAACAAGAATAGACCCACAGCCTACCCGGAAGCATGTATTAAGAGTCGACTAATTGGGAGCTTCCTTCGAAGTCGGAGGAACCAACAGTCTGCACACAATTTATC
>CAJHNH020000042.1:198928-291428 GCA_905116865.2 Candidula unifasciata
AGAGAGAGAGAGAGAGAGAAGGGAAGGGAGTGAAGAGATATTACAATATGGCAGTCGAGACTTGACGACAAAACTAAGGGGGAATAAATTGTGATAATCATCATCAGGTTACATACAGTGGTGGGTACTTTTTTGTGTGTCTTTGTGATCTCCCTCCCTTTCGCCTTTCCTCTTCTTCCTCTTCCTATTTCTCTTCCTCTCCCTCTTCCTCTTCCACTTTCTCTTCCTCTTTCTCCTCTTCCTTTTTCCTCTTTCTTTTCTTCCTCTTTCTCTTTTTCTTCTTCTTCTTCTTCTTCTTCTTCTTCTTCTTCTTCTTCTTCTTCTTCTTCTTCTTCTTCTTCTTCTTCTTCTTCTTCTTCTTCTTCTTCTTCTTCTTCTTCTTCTTCTTCTTCTCCTTCTTTTTCTTCTTCTTTTTCTTCTTATTCTTCTGCTTCAGCTGCTGCTGTTGCTTCTTCTTCTTCTTCTTCTTCTTCTTCTTCTTCTTCTTCTTCTTCTTCTTCTTCTTCTTCTTCTTCTTCTTCTTCTTCTTCTTTTTCTTCTACTCCTCCTCCTCCTTCTTCTGTTTCTTCTTATTCACGCCTTCTAAACCTTCCTTTTCTTTTGATGTCGTTTTAATTTGTTTGTACTTGTGTGTTACCTTCCCCCTTTCTCTGTGTTATTAAATTTCTTCAGCGTGGTTCTCTCTGGCAGTTGGTACTAGGTGTTTTTTTTTCATAGCCGGTCAAACAATCCCATCGGTTGCGCTTCCATTAACTGCAGTCATGGGAAGTAAAGGCGGCCAGCGTAATGTTGACCATAGCATCTACACAATGCTGATTGTTTTATAAAAGATAGGTATGGTAGAAGTATGTGCACTTTAAAAAAGAGAATAGGGGCTTTTGAGCTGAAATGCTATAAAAAGATCCTCAGAATATCTTGGACAAAGAAGATGAGGAATATTGACATCTTAAAAGATTTGAACATCAGGGAAGATTGGCTAATAAACAGCATCCTTTCTCGAAAGCTGACATATTTTGGTCATATCAAGCGCCACGACGGATTGGGACAAAATTATAGTAGAAGGCATGGTACCAGGAAGGAGGGGCAGGGGCCGACCGACACGAAGATGGGCACAGGATATAAGTGACTCCTTGAGTGTGAAGTCCATGAGGCGGGAGAACTGGCGAGAGACCGAGTTTCTTTCAGGCAGACTGTGATGAGAGCGACGTTCTGCAAAGGGACTGCTACATGATGATAATGATGAGGAGGGGTATGTGCGTATATACACATACATAATTGCATATTTATATATACATATAATGAACTGCCGTTCGTCCTCTGAGAGTGTCACACGAAGTACGAACCTCCAGAGAACCTGTGAGGACATATAGGGACAAGCCATTTCGTGTTCTTTATAAATTTAGATTCAATAGATTGTAATTCCCTCTGTCAATCGCTTGCATGGCCGACCTTCCCGCCACATTTCATGCTTTTTTTTTTTACAACTTCTCTGTCCACTTCTGCACCTTATGTGCCCAATATATTGTCACTTTCTTTGTCTTATAACTAACTAATAGTGCCAGCAGTTGTCCAGTATTTATATTCTATCACCTTTCTTGAATTCGTCACATTTTATGTTTATCAAGATTATGTAACACACAAATACATCTTCTGTTTCTTCTCCTTCTTCTTCTCCTCCGCCTGCTTCGTCTTCTTTAGCCTTCCAAGCTAATAAGGTTCACAGCTGCACATTTCTACCCGCCTCGATTGATTTCTGTGTACCCTTTCATGTCGTTTGTTTTTATATTCATATTATGTATTTTCCTGTGAGCAGAATGAAATTTATTGATAACATGTGGTAAAGTTGTATGCCCAGTTTGTGACTCTTTTAAAATAAAGTTTGTTCGTTCATTCATTCGTTTGTTCTTTGATTTGCCCTTTTCTTCCATCTGGTGATTAACTGAATATAGCTCTGTTTTGGATATTATCTCTCCCCACAAAGACATATACAAGCCAATTTAAACAAAAAGGAAAATACGCAAAAGATAAGATTATGCAACACAAAGACAAGAAAATATCCAATAACACACATGCGAAGTCACGTCCGTCTGGAATTCATACATAAAAAGAAGAATATCCTGTATTTCACAAGCAATACGCCCGTCTCTCTAGCGTAGTTGGCAAAACCAGATTGCGCGGTGACCGGGTGACGAACTCCTTGTGGTCTGGGTTCACTCCCGGGGGTAAGGCAGAAAAGCCACATTTCTCCCAGATTTACGGTATTTACAATGGAATCAAGGCCGAAATGTTGAGATATCGATAATACCGAGCCTAAGGGTTAACAACTCATGGCTTCTGGATACTAAAGAAAAAACAAAAACACCAGCAATACACACACGCAAAACACGCAAGCAAAACAAAACACACACACACAACAGACACAATCCTAACACATAAAAAGAAATAGAGCAGAAAAAAGGAGGGGGGGTTTCAGGGTGGTCTTAAGTCTAAAATATGTGTTCACAACCAATATAATATTGAAAATCGGCGTCCTTGTCTTTGGCATTGTGAGTCCGACTCGTAATTTCAACATAACGCGATCGAAACACACTGGCTGCGTGGATTTTTATCATGGTAAGTAGCGTCGCAGGTCGTACCATCTTAAAATTGGTACCAGGGTAGGCTGTCCTGGGAAAGTAAAGACGGCTGGCATGCTGACCATATTACCCACCTATTTCCGATTGGTCTGTAAAAATCTGGAATACTTTTCCCATATTTCCGATGCGCCTAAAGGCGTGAAAGGGGATCTTTGCTTTTTTTTTTAACTTACGGCTATCCTCTGAATAACGGTCCCAGATTATCAGTCACATGTAAATTGCGCACTTCCGGCGACTTAAATTGCGGACTTTCGGCGACTACCGCCACCGCCCAGAGTATCTTCAACACCGCTACGCGCGGGTAAACTAGATGGCTGGGACTCACGAGCAGCAGCTACCGCATCTCCTGCAGCTTCCTTCATTTTATTTGCTCGTGAGTCCCGGCCATCTAGTTTAGCCTTACTCCCCCCGCAATTTACATGTGACTAAGGCCCTGTTAGGGTATATTTTCGGCCTTTATAATGTGGGACCGTTATTCGGAGGATAGCTTTACTTACAATATTATAAACCTAGTGAGAAACATTTCGTAAATAGGTTAAGCAACTCATGCCAGCTCGAAGGCGAAGTTGTTGATAAACAAAGCATGGCAGCGACGGATGTCTAATCTACTTATCGCGCTCAATCTCGGATGGTTTTCGCAGAAGATACAAATAGGGGGGGGGGGGGGGGGGGGGGGGTAAAAGTAAAGGACCGTTTCAGAAATAAGGAAATTCGAAAAAAAATGTTGCAACAATAATGACTGATAAATTCATTGAAGAACAAAGATTGAAATGGCTCGACCACCTAGAGTGAAGGAATCCAGCTTTGCCGGTAGCTACAGCGTTCAACGTGGAAATGGAAATACCAGAATGTAGAGGGGGACCTAGAAGAGGTTGGATCGAGAGAATCAAGATATCTTGAGAGTTTATAACACCCAGCACACCCTAACAAACTGAGCGTTCCTGTCAGTTAATGATATCACAAATCCAGTGATACCAGTATTATGCAACCTGGACCTGTAAGTTGTTCATTACAAGTGGGTGCTCGTCTGGGATAGACGAGATCGTAGTTCTTAGTCATATTGTTGTTTTCTTTCCTGTCGAAAAGATAAGCTGCTATTACTTTCTTGCTTCAGACTGTGTGTAGCTTACACACAAAACCAAAGTTTATTCATCTTTATTAGCATGCGTTATGTAAGACTAGTTTTCTATCCGAATGCTGACCCAGTAGTGTTAAAATCATGATCTCTTTAGATAAAAATTGGACTCCTATACCTTTACCTCGTTTGCTGTCCCATCTAGTTTCTCGCTGGAAGTGGCATTCCAGTCTTCCACTGGACAGATGTGGAGGAACAGGGTCCATCACTTGAATGTGAAATATGCTTGAGTAATAGAGGGTAATATATTTTAAAGGTCTTGTATTGTGTATCATTGCCTTACTGTAGTAAACCCATGTCTTTGAAAACATTACAGTCCAAGAATAGATATAATTTAGACGACACAGAAGTGGAGGCACAACAGGGAAATGGAATGTGACTTTTACAGCATCATAATTAAAACCGCGAGGAAATATTAATATTTCATGTTCTTTATAGTTCTCGGTTGGAAAATTCTTTTATGGTTTTACAGCTAGTCTGCGAAATCAGCACCTTTCAGTCTAACACACATTATTTACGAAAACTTCTAAAATGGCCTAAATGTCTCCCCCTCCCTAATCCCTCTACCAAATAAGGTGCCGGTGCCCACACGAGGGAGAAAATATATTCCATAAAGTAAACTGATCAAAACAGGAATAGACGAGTTTGCACAAAAAACATCCGAACATGCTGAGCATGTCCTCCAGCACTGTCAACTGTATGCTGACAATAGAGACGCAATCTGGCCTCTTCCAACCACAATGAAGACAAAACTGTATGGTACATGAGAGGATATGGATTGCACGATAGCTTTCATAAAGGCTACCCGCCTCCTGATATAAGTTTTCTGACAGAAGGATCGAAGAAGAAGAAGAATAAACAAGCAGTTAAGATGAATACTTTGAGGAACAAGCATGTCGTTGAAATAGACTAACTGTGAATGTTTCCATCGAAGTAGGCGTGCATCTTTCAGAAACCGCCATTCTGCATTCAAATAAGCCTCCAAAATCAAAAACTGTTTTCAGTACATTTTGGCAAAATAAAATACTCAAGAATTTTAAAACTGTAAATGGTGGTCCAAAGGACGTTGTGTAGAAAAGCGCGCCCCCTACGAAATACGCCTAGCCATTTTAAAGGGAAACAACGCAAACCGGAAACACTAAGTAAGACGAGGGAAGACATGCGCAAGTAACAACAGGGTGGAGGACGAGCGGTCTGATTCGAATGGAAGTATCAAGCCCAGAAATGGCACAAACACTAGAATTCAGTCACGAAAGTGACGCAAATAACCTAGACCGCAAATATAGGCGGAGACTGCTAGCAGCCTCGACTAGCTAGCAGCAGTCAGGACGTGGTCGAGCTTTTTTTTTTTTTTTTTTCTCTCAAAAGGACTTGGACTTGGATTCAAATAAGACAGACCTGTAAAACGAATGTGCGCGCAAAACTCAAGATCTGCAACAAGATTATAGCCCAGAAGTGGACCAACAGTCAGAACTTTCCGCCGGAGTTTACAACCGGCGGGCGTGAAGAATAGACCATCTC
Source organism: Candidula unifasciata (assembly GCA_905116865.2). Taxonomy (NCBI): domain Eukaryota; kingdom Metazoa; phylum Mollusca; class Gastropoda; order Stylommatophora; family Geomitridae; genus Candidula; species Candidula unifasciata. The sequence goes on from CAJHNH020000042.1 coordinate 204,221, forward strand.
TAAAGGACGCTTAACTCTTTAGAAGATACCGATCAACTGTGAGATACTATCTAAAGTTGAAAATAGACGTACAGATTTACAGATAGCAGATAGACAAATAAACATTCAGGCAGAGAGACAGACACACAAAGAGAGAAAGGGACAGACACACAAATAATTTGTGGGTAGATAGGCAGGCAAACAGGTAGACATAAAACAGTTACACGGACAATAAGAAAGACATAAATACAAAGAGATAATAAATAGTCATACAAATATGCAGACAGACAGACCGAACGACAGACAGACAGACAGACAGACAGACAGACAGACAGACACGACAGACAGACAGGACAGACAGACGGACAGACAGACGGACAGACAGACGGACAGACGGACAGACGGACAGACAGACGGACAGACAGACAGACAGACAGACAGACAGACAGACAGACAGACAGAAACAGACAGACAGACAGACAGACAGACAGACAGACAGACAGACAGACAGACAGACAGATAGATAGATAGATAGATAGATAGATGACAGATAGACAGATTTAGATAGATAGATAGATAGATAGATAGAATAGGATAGATAGATAGATAGATAGATAGATAGATAGATAGATAGATAGATAGATAGATAGATAGATAGATAGATAGATAGATAGATAGATAGATAGATAGATAGATAGATCGTAGATAGACATAGATAGATAGATAGATAGATAGATAGATAGATAGATAGATAGATAGATAGATAGATAGATAGATAGATAGATAGATAGATAGATAGATAGATAGATAGATAGATAGACAGTGATATTGACAGACTGAATGATGAGTAGGCAGGTGTACAGACAGAAAACACACAGACAGATTGGTCACACAAATAGGTCTCTATTATTACTCAATAACATTTGTAATAAAATTGTTCAGGCGCGCATCTCTGTTGCTGCCAACACTTCAGATCTCCTGGAAATATTTCACAAAGATTTCTGGATACGGTGGGTTCAGTGCCGGTACGCCCCTGAAACTGTACAGGTGGCCGGTTGTGTACCCGCAAGACCCACATGCCAAAGATATTACATCTCTCGACACGACTCTAAACTCGTGTCTGTTGTACCAGCCACAGAACACGTGACAGCAGCCTCTGCAGCAGTGGGTCTCAACCTGTCTCAGGTGGCCCCGAACTAAACATATGGTAAGATCCTTCCCCCTCCAACCCTACACCCACTTAAACATATTGATTTAAAATAAGGGGACAACAAGAATAATCCCAAGTACTATTAACAAGAACATGCATACATGTATGTATGTTTGTACGTACGTACGTATGTGCGTACGTATGTGCGTGCGTGCGTGCGTGCGTGCGTGCGTGCGGCGGGCGAGGGGCGGGCGAGGGGTGGGTGGGTGTGTGTGTGTGTGTGTGTGTGTATGTCTGTATGTCTGTATGTATGTATGTATGAGTACACACTACAGTGGTTTCTCTGGTATATTCCAAAATTGTCCCGCTGACCTGCGTTCTGCAATCGCCCTAGTTGTTTAACCAGTTGACTCTGAGATAGAGAGCAGTCCTAGTCCATATTCAAAAAGTGAGAGGACCAAGTACCGATATAGTGTGAAAAGTATTCTCTGCTTTATGTACTTTGCAGCCATAGTCTTAAGTGCATTGAGTCCCTTTTGGCATCTTTTCACAACGTCTCCACATGATCCTTTAAGGACAGGGTCCTGTCAAATGTGATTTTTAAATACTTCAGTTTGCTTTCGCTGTTGACGTTCCTACCATCTATGGTGAGGCTTGGAACATCAGCTCTAACAATCCTGTTGTCTAAAGAGCACCTAAAAAAAAAAGACGTCGTTTTCCACCCCACCCCTCTCTCTCTCTCTCTCTCTCTCTCTCTCTCTCTCTCTCTCTCTCTCTCTCTCTCTCTCTCTCTCTCTCTCTCTCTTTATTCCAATCCACAATTTATTGAAACTCTCTCTCTCTCTCTCTCTCTCTCTCTCTCTCTCTCTCTCTCTCTCTCTTGATTCTAATGGTCCCTTTATTCACTTTCTCTCTCTTGATTCTAATCCCACTTTATTCAACTTGTTTCTCTCTTTCTCTCTCTTGGTTTCAATGGTCTCTTTATTTATATTCTTTCCCCCCTCTCTTTTGGTTTCAAAAATCTCTTAATTCATCTTCTTTCTCTATTTTGATTCCACCCATCGCTTTAACCAACTTGTTTCTATTTATTCCAAGCCCCTCTTGACCCTTCTTTCCTCTGCCGACTCCAACCCTCCCTTTATCCATAATCTCTAATCTCTCTCTCTCTCTCTCTCTCTCTCTCTCTCTCTCTCTCTCTCTCTCTTGGTTTATTCTCTCCCTATATCTATCTTCCCTCTTTTGATTTCAGCCATCCATTTATCCATCTTCTTTCTTGATGCCAACCCTACCTTTATCCACCTTCTCTCCCTTGATTAAACCTCTCCATTTTTTTCTCTCCCTATATCTATCTTCCCTCTTTTGATTTCAGCCATCCATTTATCCATCTTCTTTCTTGATGTCAACCCTACCTTTATCTACCTTCTCTCCCTTGATTAAACCTCTCCATGTTTTTTACTTTCCTAATTCGAACCCTCCCTTTTTCCATATTCTCTCTTGATGTCAACCCTCCCTCTATCTACCTTCTCTCTATTGATTCCAACTCATTTATTCACTCTCCTAATTCCAAACCTCTCATTATCCATCTTCTTTTGTGATGCCAACCCTTCCTTTATCTATCTTCTCTCTCCTGATTCCAACTCTTCATTTATTCACCCCTTAACTCCAACCCTCCCTCTATCCAGCTTCTCTCTCATGATTTCATTCTTCTCTTTATCTAACTTCTTTCTTTAGATGCCCATTTCCATCTTCCCTATCCCCCTCCCCTTCCCCCTCCCCCCCCCCCCCCCCCCCCAAAAAAAAAAAAAAAACCCCACACCCCAGCTGCATCTAGAGTTCATGTTTAGCGAAAACAAAATATAAACACTCCAAAAGCAGACGATGTTTAACCTGTAATTACCGCCCGGGACAAATTGTCCCGCCACCCACTCTTAACAGACAGCTGCGAAATATTAATTAATCTTCATACTGATCGTTTCTCTTCTGCCATTGCAAACGGTGCCAAATATTTGTGCAAATATTGCAGGTTATAAATAACAGAGTGCAGCTGTTGGTTCGGGTCTTTCTCAATATCTTAACGTTCCTGCATCGACAAAGTTATAGGTTGTTTTTTTTTTTGCCCCCCCCCCCCCCCCTCCCCACTCCCCACCCCTTTTTTTCCCGCCTTTTTTGTTTTGTTTCATTGTCTTACTGGTTTCCGAAAATTTGACTACCCCTGAGCAGGGCTGCCAGTGGTGGGCTTTTATCCCTAGATCTGGTTTTTCATTTGACACCCTGGTTCAAATTTTGAAATCTGGGTTTTTCACACAAAGTTATATTTTAATTTACAAGTGGGTAAATGTTTCGTTTCGTAACTATAAAATTTATACTTTTTTTAAATCTAGGTTTTTTTTTAAAAAACTTTTTTCCTTGCCTATGTATTGCTTGGGTTTTTATTCAGCTTAGCTGGGTTTTTCAAAAAAAAAAAATCTTATTGGCAGCCCTGTCCCTGAGGCTACAAGAATCTTATCCTGCATAGCAACTCCAGACAACCAGTTCAACCTACAATGTGTTAGCTGGGATACCAGTAACGTTATACCATGGCATAGGCGATCAGGTCGCGGGTCAGGGTAGTATTTGAGTCTGTCAACAGATCGCAGCAACACCGCAAAAGTTTTTTTCAGACACACCTTGGAGGTGAGCAATGTTAAGCTACTTTATTATGGCGCATTTAACCTAGTGACAATTATAACCGAAAGCTTCCTCTTCGGGGATGCTGGTTAAACGTGACGATTTTTTCCCCCGCAAATAAAGCCACGCCAAGCTATACCACAGAGTACTGTCCAGTCCTTCGTAGGTACCACACACACACACAAAATGCTACCGGCACCTCTGGTATATGATGTTTGACTCACACTGTTCCTGGTCACCTTTACTTCCTATAATATAACCACATGCCTGTTTTTGCCTGTGGGGTCTCCATGGGCAAGCCGTTGGCCTCGTGCTCTGAAGGTCGTGGGTTTCGTTCCATGACAGAGCCGGCGAGTTCACGAGTGCAATTTTTACGGAGATCGCCGGAGCTACGGAGGTCGTGCTCTTTGTGACGCTCTCGGCAAGCGACTAGCTGTTCTGAGGAGAGAGACTGAGCAATATGGGCTGAAACCCGATGCAATGAAGTCGGTCCTCTGACTTTTACCTTTTTTTTCGCCCGGGTCACTGACAGTTTAAAACCAAATCCGCCTCGATGGGGGTTCCATTCCACGACCTTCTCTAGGAGTGAGGATAATGTATTATCACAGCATGGTTGAACTATTTCGTTAGAATGCAGCAATATCAAATACCCTCACAGACACTACATCTCAGAAGATAAGCTATAATAGTAAGAAGACGTCATGAAAAGACACTATATTTCCCCAGAAGCCTGCGTCATCTGAGCATGAAGGAGAACTGGCTCACAAACAGCATCCTGTCCCGAAAGCACGGTTATTTTGTCCATGATATACATCATGGTGGCCTGCAGAGAATGTGACTGATAGAAGGTACATTTTCTAGAAAACGAGGCAGAAGCAGACCTCAACGAACGTGGAGACAAGACACTGAAGAAGCATTGCTATGAAATCACAACTAGGGCTAAAAACTTGGCTAGAGAAAGATACATTTTCCTGCATGCCGTGACGAGAGCCACGCTCTGTGAAGGTCTTGCTAATTGATGATGATGATGTTGACTAGCCTCTTAGGACTGTACATTAGCATATCATCTATAGGAAATATAGACTGGCGGGCTCTGCACCACTTGGTGCTGAACTGAGTATGACAAGTTACTGGTGCCATCGGAACTTGGAACTCTTCGCTTGCTGCTGAAGATGGGGAATGGAGCAGTTTTTGTGGTTTGGCTAGTCTCGTACGCTGCCTTATTGATGCCCTGTTTAGCCTCATCATTTAGATCCGCATCAATGGACCCACGCTTGTTTTTAATCCATTCTTCAGTTTTCTATTACCTATGCTACTTTGTTCTGCTGCTACTGCTGGAATTTGCCTTTTCTCCTTTTTAATTTCTCGTCAATACTTTAAACGAGACGGGACGAAAAGTATTTCAGGATCCTCGCCGGTGCTACAGAGCCTGTGCACTGTGCTGAGCTTCTTCGGACTCAGACTTTGAGTTAGAAGAAGAATGGAGCACTTATTGGTTACTACCCGTGTGCCATGATGTTGATCCGGTGTTCAAACCTCCAACCAAACCTCAAACTAATTTCTCGTCGCATATTGCATAATTTCAAGATGTCAGCTTTTCTCTAAGATTTCTTCTGCTGCATCCAAGAGTTTCCATCGTTCATTCTTTGGGTCAGAGAACTCGCACTTCTCCTAGAAGATTTAAAACGGCAAATATGCCTTCTATAGTTGCTCTGAAGATCTCTGCAATTTCAGGATTCTTCAATTTATCTACATCAAACCTCAATGGTAGTTTTTTTCTGAAAGTAAAAAAAAAGTAAAAGATCCCTTTTCACGCCTTTCGGCGCATCGACAGACCATCAGCACTCGGTGGGTAATGTGGTCAGCATTATGCCGGCTGTCTTTACTTTCCCAGGACAGCCCATACTGGTACCCATTTTAGGCTGGGTCGACCTGTGACGTCCCATACCACGACAAAAATCCACGCAGCCTGCAGTGGGTTTCGATCGCGGTATGCTGGCTTACGAGTGTGACTCGCAACGCCTTAGCCACGGACGCCGCTAGTTTTTTTCTGAGCTTGAGTGTAAAGAGAACCATATCCTGGTTGCTGCCAATATCATGTCCCCAGAATGCCCTCGTCTTAGCTTAAATGATGCTAAATTAGAACTTTTTTGGAACAAGTATATAATCAATCTGGTTGTTTATTTGAGCCTTTGGTGCATGCCACGTTGTTCTTCTGGATATTTTATGAGGTAACAATGTGTTGGCGACGGTTAACTCTTTTTCCCCGGTCATTTGTTTCTCCTATTACGAATCTGCCCAAAATACCAGCCCATTGGTCATGCAGCCTGCCCTACTTCCGCATTCCAATCCCCTAAAACAATAAGATCTTCCTTGGTGCTTTGATTTATTACTTCTTCCAGCTTAGCAAAAAAAGTATCGATTTCTTCTTCATCGTAGTCAGTGGTTGGGGGCATACACCTGAATAACAGCGATGTTCTTTGGTTTCGCAGCAATACGCATGGAGATAGGTAGGTAATTGTACCCCACCAGGACATCATACAAGCGATAAACACCCGGTGACACAAAGTGCCACCATGCGGATAAGAATCACCTGTGGAGAGGTCACGGAAACCCCGTTCAACCGCTAGGCTATATTTAGGGCCCCCGACAAAAGCCAGGGTAGCGCTTCAAAACAGCTAAAAATTCCCGTGTGGGTTCCGGGGCCCTATTATAGGGAAAATCAAGAATAGACCCACTGCCTACCCAAAAGCATGTCGTAAAAGTCGACTAATTGGCAGCTTCCTGTGAAGTCGGAGTGAATCTGTCTGAGAGGCAAGGAACCAGCAGTCTGCATACAAACGAGTCAGATTTGTAAAATGGATGCACACATAACAGTCAGGTTCTGGAACAGGACTGCAGTCCAAAAGTGGATGAACAACCAGAACTTTTCCCCTGAGTTCACAGCTGGTGAACACGAAGAAGAAGAAGAAAAAAAAAGCTAAAAACTGCATCCCACAAGTGGACGACGAGATACCTACATCTGGTGATAAGTCTGCTGTTGATAGGGGTGCAGCTAATGAAGGTATCTGTTCTGTTTTTATGAACAATAAAACCCAATTGGAGCTGGTGTTTGTTTTCCTCTCCGCTGTACCAAATCTCATACCCCTCATCTGCTGTGGTTTCGCCTCTTCCCGTCCATCTGATCTCTGCTAGGCCCAGTACATCCCATGTATATCTTTCATGAAGGGATACAAGCAGCTGAAGATCGGAGATTGTGAACAGGCATGATCGCCCACGACAGTCTGCAAGGCACTTGATGACGATGATAATATGGTCTTTATATCGTGTGCCCACCGTCGTGCTGGTGGTAGTCGACACCTGCCTCTTCCGTACTTAATTTAAAACTTACCCCTGACATCACGACAACATCACGGGAGACATTCCCAATAAATTCTAGGGTTTTCAGGTTGTAGTTTCTCGCGATTTATCTACAGCAAAGTTTAGGGTTAGGGTTAGAAGACACTAGATGAACACTCAAAATCAGCACAACACAGCAGCACACTTGCACCCCTTGCAATAATGGACTGTCAGGTCAGCTGTGGATTTCCCACGGAAATTTCGTGTTTGGGGTACGTTATAAATTAAGAACCGCCTCTTCTTCTATAAACAATTACCGTTCTCTCAATGGTACTTAAAATGGCTAAAGTACAGTGGGACAGCATCTTGTCTCAGAAATATGTTGGCCACATCAAATTTCATGGCGGATTGGGGAAAAAAAATTACAACAGAAGGCATGGTGCCAGGAGAGAGGGACCGGGGCGACCAGCACGAAAATGGGCACAGGATATAGTGACTCTTTGAATATGAAAGTACACGAGGCATGAGAACTGGCGAGAAACCGAGTTTCTATCAGACCGACCGTGATGAGAGTCACAAAGCACCTGCTACAGGATGATGTTGAGCAACCTTGCTCTATGGTCAGACTCCGAAGACAAGAGAAAATAATTATCAATAATAGCTCTTGTAAACGTGAGTGTCCTTATATTTCCAATCAAACCAACATTCAAAAGGGGAAGGACGCGTAACCACATACAAAAAAAGGGATGGCTTAGTAAGTAGTAATTATTTCCCTTTATTAATAAACAAGTGTCTTTCTAAGTTATTGAAAAAAAAAAAAGTAAAAGTAAAGGACCCTTTTCCACGCCATCTGGCTTATAGGGCATATAGGGCTAGACCTATATTTTAAAGACCAACGTCACAAAATCGGTGATGTGGTCAGCATCACGCCGGCCACCTTTACTTTCCCGGGATTGCATCCGGTACCGACTCAAGGCTGGGTCGACCTGGGAGCCAAGGACATTTTAGAAAAATTCGGGCTCCGCCAGGGAGCGAACCCACGACCTTCCGATCCGCGAAGAGCGTCTAGCCGCTCGGCCATGGCGACTCCCTCAGTTTTGGAGCTGCAATATAATTATATGTGACTAGATAAAATAATATGCAAATGTTATGTAAACACATGACACCTATTTTTTTTTTCTGCGTACATCCTTAAATGGGTGGTTGGCATGTTGTGTTGTTGTTTACAGCTCGGCTGCAATCTGTGCCTTTTGGCCCAAAACATCAGCAACAAATTGTTATGTTTTCACAATCGATGTCACTGCACACTGGGCATTCCCTTGCGTGCTCAGTTCTCCGATGCAGCAGTCACTCAAGGTACTACTACTAATTGTTTCAATGAGAGGTTGGTTAAAGCTTCTTTCATCTCACCTTCTCATCATCATGTGTCATGCCGCTAAGTTTAGGCTGTCATGTTCCACCATCTCACACGATCACCAGAATCACGGATCAGGTCAATGTTTTTGTATGGACCCATCCATCTGATAAGGCAGTTATCTCTTTGCCTTCCTCTTGCTCTCTTTCAATCAATCTTGCCAGTTCTTAAGGCCATTCTGTCACATAATGTGTCCACACACACACACACAAAAGATCCTACATGTTTGTAATGGGAGCAGTAGGTCCAGCCCCCCCCCCCCCCCCCCCCCACACCCAAAATCAGACACCAGAACCCACATCGCAGGAAAAAATAAAACAGGTGTATAAAGTACATACTTCCCTGGACTGCTGTGGATTTTTTCCCAGGTCGGCATGATAAGTGGTGCTCTACAAAGAACCTGCTACATGGAAGAATGAGGGCGGGATATTATCTCTTATAGTGCAACTCTATGGCTGGGAGGTTAGTGAAATTGTTTCACACTGCAATCCACAACATTTTCCAGGGTTCAATTCCCATCGTCTGCGGTTTAGAAAAAGTCAGTTCTCATGGCTTTCTTTCTGTCACCGGTGTACGAGTCGGGCACTGGCATTAGAGTCGTACAACACTGGCATTAGAGTCGGGCACTGGCATTAGAGTCGGGCACTGGCATTAGAGTCGGGCACGGGTATTAGAGTCGGACACTGGCATTAGAGTCGGGCACTGGCATTAGAGTCGGACACTGGCATTAGAGTCGGTCACTGGCAGTCGGGACACTGGCATTAGAGTCGGGCAGAGGTTTGGCACGAGTCGGCACTGGCATTAGAGTCGGACACTGGCATTAGAGTCGGTCACTGGCATTAGAGTCGGACACTGGCATTAGAGTCGGACACTGGCATTAGAGTCGGACACTGGCATTAGAGTCGGACACTGGCATTAGAGTCGGACACTGGCATTAGAGTCGGACACTGGCATTAGAGTCGGACACTGGCATTAGAGTCGGACACTGGCATTAGAGTCGCACACTGGCATTAGAGTCGGACACTGGCATTAGAGTCGGACACTGGCATTAGAGTCGGACACTGGCATTAGAGTCGGACACTGGCATTAGAGTCGGACACTGGCATTAGAGTCGGACACTGGCATTAGAGTCGGACACTGGCATTAGAGTCGGACACTGGCATTAGAGTCGGACACTGGCATTAGAGTCGGACACATTAGAGTCGGACATATTAGAGTCGGACACTGGCAGAGTCGTAGAGTCGGGCACACTGGCATTAGAGTCGGACACTGGCATTAGAGTCGGACACTTAGAGTCGGCACTGGCATTAGAGTCGCACACTGGCATTAGAGTCGGACACTGGCATTAGAGTCGGACACTGGCATTAGAGTCGGACACTGGCATTAGAGTCGGACACTGGCATTAGAGTCGGACACTGGCATTAGAGTCGGACACTGGCATTAGAGTCGGACACTGGCATTAGAGTCGGACACTGGCATTAGAGTCGGACACTGGCATTAGAGTCGGACACTTAGAGTCGGGACACTGGCATTAGAGTCGGACACTGGCATTAGAGTCGGACATTAGAGTCGGGCATTAGAGTCGGACACTGGCATTAGAGTCGGACACTGGCATTAGAGTCGGACACTGGCATTAGAGTCGGACACTGGCATTAGAGTCGGACACTGGCATTAGAGTCGGGCACTGGCATTAGAGTCGGACACTGGCATTAGAGTCGGACACTGGCATTAGAGTCGGACACTGGCATTAGAGTCGGACACTGGCATTAGAGTCGGACACTGGCATTAGAGTCGCACACTGGCATTAGAGTCGAGTCGGGCACTGGCATTAGAGTCGGACACTGGCATTAGAGTCGGACACTGGCATTAGAGTCGGACACTGGCATTAGAGTCGGACACTGGCATTAGAGTCGGACACTGGCATTAGAGTCGGACACTGGCATTAGAGTCGGACACTGGCATTAGAGTCGGACACTGGCATTAGAGTCGGACACTGGCATTAGAGTCGGACACTGGCATTAGAGTCGGACACTGGCATTAGAGTCGGACACTGGCATTAGAGTCGGACACTGGCATTAGAGTCGTGCACTGGCATTAGAGTCGGGCACTGGCATTAGAGTCGGACACTGGCATTAGAGTCGGACACTGGCATTAGAGTCGGGCACTGGCATTAGAGTCGGGCACTGGCATTAGAGTCGGACACTGGCATTAGAGTCGGACACTGGCATTAGAGTCGGACACTGGCATTAGAGTCGGACACTGGCATTAGAGTCGGACACTGGCATTAGAGTCGGACACTGGCATTAGAGTCGGACACTGGCATTAGAGTCGGACACTGGCATTAGAGTCGGACACTGGCATTAGAGTCGGACACTGGCATTAGAGTCGGACACTGGCATTAGAGTCGGACACTGGCATTAGAGTCGGACACTGGCATTAGAGTCGGACACTGGCATTAGAGTCGGACACTGGCATTAGAGTCGGACACTGGCATTAGAGTCGGGCACTGGCATTAGAGTCGGACACTGGCATTAGAGTCGGACACTGGCATTAGAGTCGGACACTGGCATTAGAGTCGGACACTGGCATTAGAGTCGCACACTGGCATTAGAGTCGGACACTGGCATTAGAGTCGCACACTGGCATTAGAGTCGGTCGGACACTGGCATTAGAGTCGGACACTGGCATTAGAGTCGGACACTGGCATTAGAGTCGGACACTGGCATTAGAGTCGGACACGGGCATTAGAGTCGGACACTGGCATTAGAGTCGGACACTGGCATTAGAGTCGGACACGGGCATTAGAGTCGGACACTGGCATTAGAGTCGGACACTGGCATTAGAGTCGGACACTGGCATTAGAGTCGGACACTGGCATTAGAGTCGGGCACACTGGCATTAGAGTCGGAGGCATTAGAGTCGGACACTGGCATTAGAGTCGGACACTGGCATTAGAGTCGGACACTGGCATTAGAGTCGGACACTGGCATTAGAGTCGGACACTGGCATTAGAGTCGGACACTGGCATTAGAGTCGCACACTGGCATTAGAGTCGGACACTGGCATTAGAGTCGGACACTGGCATTAGAGTCGGACACTGGCATTAGAGTCGGACACTGGCATTAGAGTCGGACACTGGCATTAGAGTCGGACACTGGCATTAGAGTCGGACACTGGCATTAGAGTCGGACACTGGCACACTGGCATTAGAGTCGGACACTGGCATTAGAGTCGGACACTGGCATTAGAGTCGGACACTGGCATTAGAGTCGGACACTGGCATTAGAGTCGGACACTGGCATTAGAGTCGGACACTGGCATTAGAGTCGGACACTGGCATTAGAGTCGGACACTGGCATAGAGTCGGAGGCAGTCGGACACTGGCATTAGAGTCGGACACTGGCATTAGAGTCGGACACTGGCATTAGAGTCGGACACTGGCATTAGAGTCGGACACTGGCAGAGTCGGACACTGGCATTAGAGTCGGACACTGGCATTAGAGTCGGACACTGGCATTAGAGTCGGACACTGGCATTAGAGTCGGACACTGGCATTAGAGTCGGACACTGGCATTAGAGTCGGACACTGGCATTAGAGTCGGACACTGGCATTAGAGTCGGACACTGGCATTAGAGTCGGACACTGGCATTAGAGTCGGACACTGGCATTAGAGTCGGACACTGGCATTAGAGTCGGACACTGGCATTAGAGTCGGACACTGGCATTAGAGTCGGACACATGGCATTAGAGTCGGACACTGGCATTAGAGTCGGACACTGGCATTAGAGTCGGACACTGGCATTAGAGTCGGACACTGGCATTAGAGTCGGACACTGGCATTAGAGTCGGACACTGGCATTAGAGTCGGACACTGGCATTAGAGTCGGACACTGGCATTAGAGTCGGACACTGGCATTAGAGTCGGACACTGGCATTAGAGTCGGACACTGGCATTAGAGTCGGACACTGGCATTAGAGTCGGACACTGGCATTAGAGTCGGACACTGGCATTAGAGTCGGACACTGGCATTTAGAGTCGGACACTGGCATTAGAGTCGGACACTGGCATTAGAGTCGGCATTAGAGTCGGACACTGGCATTAGAGTCGGACACTGGCATTAGAGTCGGACACTGGCATTAGAGTCGGACACTGGCATTAGAGTCGGACACTGGCATTAGAGTCGGACACTGGCATTAGAGTCGGACACTGGCATTAGAGTCGGACACTTGTATAAGAGTCGCACACTGGCATTAGAGTCGGACACTGGCATTAGAGTCGGACACTGGCATTAGAGTCGGACACTGGCATTAGAGTCGGACACTGGCATTAGAGTCGGACACTTGTAAAAGAGTCGGACATTGGCATTAGAGTCGGACACGGGCATTAGAGTCGGACACTTGTAAAAGAGTCGGACATTGGCATTAGAGTCGGACACGGGCATTAGAGTCGGTCACTTGTATAAGAGTCGGACACTTGTGTAAGAGTCGGTAACTGGCATAGGAATCGAAAAAACTGGTATAAGAGTCGGACTCTGGTATAAGAGCCGGACACTGGTATAAGAGAGTCGAACATTTTTATAAGAGCAAGACACTGGTATAAGAGATTCGGACACTGGTATAAGAGCCGGATACGAGTATAAGAGAGTCGGACATTGGTATAAGAGCCGGACACGGGTAAAAGAGAGTCGGACACGGGTATAAGAGAGTCAGACACTGGTATAAGAGAGTCGGACACTGGTATAAGAGAGTCGGACACTGGTATAAGAGAGTCAGACACTGGTATAAGAGAGTCGGACACTGGTATAAGAGAGCCAGACACTGGTATAAGAGAGTCGGACACTGGTATAAGAGAGTCGGACACTGGTATAAGAGAGTCGGACACTGGTATAAGAGAGTCGGACACTGGTATAAGAGAGTCGGACACTGGTATAAGAGAGTCGGACACTGGTATAAGAGAGTCGGACACTGGTATAAGAGAGTCGGACACTGGTATAAGAGAGTCGGACACTGGTATAAGAGAGTCGGACACTGGTATAAGAGAGTCGGACACTGGTATAAGAGAGTCAGACACTGGTATAAGAGAGTCGGACACTGGTATAAGAGAGTCGGACACTGGTATAAGAGAGTCGGACACTGGTATAAGAGAGCCAGACACTGGTATAAGAGCCAGACACTATTATAAGAGCCAGACACTGGTATAAGAGCCGGACACTGGTATAAGAGTCGGACACTGGTATAAGAGCTGGACACTGCTAAAAGAGCTGGACACTGGTATAAGAGCCGGACACAGGTATAAGAGCTGGACACTGCTATAAGAGCTGGACACTGGTATAAGAGTCGGACACTGGTATTAGAGTCGGACACTGGTATAAGAGCCGGACACAGGTATAAGAGCTGGACACTGGTATAAGAGCTGGACACTGGTATAAGAGTCGGACACTGGTATTAGAGTCGGACACTGGTATAAGAGCTGGACACTGGTATAAGAGCTGGACACTGGTATAAGAGATGGACACTGGTATAAGAGAGTCAGACACTGGTATAAGAGCTGGACACTGGTATAAGAGCTGGACACTGGTATAAGAGCCAGACACTGGTATAAGAGAGTCAGACACTGGTATAAGAGCTGGACACTGGTATAAGAGCTGGACACTGGTATAAGAGATGGACACTGGTATAAGAGCTGGACACTGGTATAAGAGAGTCGGACACTGGTATAAGAGCCGGACACTGGTATAAGAGCTGGACACAGGTATAAGAGCTGGACACAGGTATAAGAGCTGGACACTGGTATAAGAGAGTCAGACATTAGTATAAGAGTCAGACACTGGTATAAGAGAGTCGGACATTAGTATAAGAGAGTCAGACACTGGTATAAGAGAGTCGGACACTGGTATAAGAGAGTCGGACACTGGTATAAGAGAGTCGGACACTGGTATAAGAGAGCTGGACACTGGTATAAGAGTCGGACACTGGTATAAGAGAGTCGGACACTGGTATAAGAGAGTCGGACACTGGTATAAGAGAGTCAGACATTAGTATAAGAGTCAGACACTGGTATAAGAGAGTCAGACATTAGTATAAGAGTCAGACACTGGTATAAGAGAGTCAGACATTAGTATAAGAGTCAGACACTGGTATAAGAGAGTCGGACATTAGTATAAGAGAGTCAGACACTGGTATAAGAGAGTCGGACACTGGTATAAGAGAGTCGGACACTGGTATAAGAGAGTCGGACACTGGTATAAGAGAGTCAGACACTGGTATAAGAGAGTCGGACACTGGTATAAGAGAGTCGGACACTGGTATAAGAGAGTCGGACACTGGTATAAGAGAGTCGGACACTGGTATAAGAGAGTCAGACACTGGTATAAGAGAGTCGGACACTGGTATAAGAGAGTCGGACACTGGTATAAGAGAGCCGGACACTGGTATAAGAGAGTCAGACACTGGTATAAGAGAGTCGGACACTGGTATAAGAGAGTCAGACACTGGTATAAGAGAGTCGGACACTGGTATAAGAGAGTCAGACACTGGTATAAGAGAGTCAGACACTGGTATAAGAGAGTCGGACACTGGTATAAGAGAGTCAGACACTGGTATAAGAGAGCCGGACACTGGTATAAGAGAGTCGGACACTGGTATAAGAGAGTCGGACACTGGTATAAGAGAGTCAGACACTGGTATAAGAGAGTCGGACACTGGTATAAGAGAGTCAGACACTGGTATAAGAGAGTCAGACACTGGTATAAGAGAGTCAGACACTGGTATAAGAGAGTCGGACACTGGTATAAGAGAGTCAGACACTGGTATAAGAGAGTCGGACACTGGTATAAGAGAGTCGGACACTGGTATAAGAGAGTCGGACACTGGTATAAGAGAGTCGGACACTGGTATAAGAGAGTCAGACACTGGTATAAGAGAGTCAGACACTGGTATAAGAGAGTCAGACATTAGTATAAGAGTCAGACACTGGTATAAGAGAGTCAGACATTAGTATAAGAGAGTCAGACACTGGTATAAGAGAGTCAGACATTAGTATAAGAGTCAGACACTGGTATAAGAGAGTCGGACACTGGTATAAGAGAGTCAGACACTGGTATAAGAGAGTCGGACACTGGTATAAGAGAGTCGGACACTGGTATAAGAGAGTCAGACATTAGTATAAGAGTCAGACACTGGTATAAGAGAGTCGGACACTGGTATAAGAGAGTCAGACACAGGTATAAGAGAGTCGGACACTGGTATAAGAGAGTCGGACACTGGTATAAGAGAGTCAGACATTAGTATAAGAGTCAGACACTGGTATAAGAGAGTCAGACACTGGTATAAGAGAGTCGGACACTGGTATAAGAGAGTCGGACACTGGTATAGGAGTTGCACCATAAAAGAGACTGGGTAGGATCTTACCCATATAATGTTCCCATAGATAGTGGTGAAAACATGGCAGCAAATTCTCATTGTGTAGATGTACTTTTTATTATTGTAATTCACCTTTTCAAATAGTTCAAGAAACATTCCAGTCATGAGCAGTGGTTATTATCTCAATATCATTTTCATCAGCTTTTGAGTGTTAATATAGCAGCCGCCATGCACTCACAGGTCGCTATAAAGGTTTTTAGGCTCAGGTCCAAATCTTGCTGGACTTCTTTCAAAAAATAATGGCCTTTGCTCCCCATGGAGGCCCAGCGTATCAGGTCAACTCATAGGAAGCTGACCACATCACTCACTTAGTGCCAAGTGGTCTATAAGATATAGTTCTAGCCTTTTATGCCCAATACGCCTGGAGGCAAGGGAAAAGTTTCTTTTTTTTGGGGGGAACTTTTACTTAGTTATTAAGATAGTTTGGCTTTGAACATTTTCAAGTAACAAATGTTGTGGCTTCAGCAATATATTATACAATTTAATTCTTCTTATTTTAGTGCACACCATTTGGTTTTGGTAGTCACGTCTATACAGAACTGACTGTCACGTTTACTTTCTATCAATTCTGACACAGATGATCATCCATGCCATACTGCAAACTGTCCAGCATTCTCTCTCTCTCTTAGTCCACCTCTGCCTCTTTTCCCCTCCAACTTTCTCACCATCAGGAAGTAGTTAAGTTTTCTTCTTTTTATGACATGACCAAAGAATGTAGACCTTCTTCTGATGTGGGTATTTAGTTCTCTTTGCCAGTCGGTTTCTTTCAAGACATCTTCATTACTCTTTTTATCTGTCCAGGGCATTATCTGAGAACTGTCTCTACTGTCTGTTTTTACCATCTTTCCTTGACAGTTCAGACAGGTTTGGTGGGTGGGGGAGGGGGTCGTGAGCCTGACGATTTAGGGCCTCATGGCTAGTGCTGTCGCCACAGGCTGTGCAGGTTAGGATGGCTAATTTTATCCCCGACAGAAAAACTCCATTACCTTAGAGAAAGGGGGGGGGGGGGGGTTCCAAACCAGGGTCTTCCACATGAGAGCACAACAATGTAACTCCCGAAACATTTATGACTCATTCTACAGCAAACAGCTGTCATGCATTGATAAATGAATCCCTAAACATTTCTGACTCATTCTACAGCTGTCATGCATTGATAAATAAATCCCTAAACATTTCTGACTCATTCTACAGCTGTCATGCATTGATAAATGAATCCCTAAACATTTCTGACTCATTCTACAGCTGTCATGCATTGATAAATGAATCCCTAAACATTTCTGACTCATTCTACAGCTGTCATGCATTGATAAATGAATCCCTAAACATTTCTGACTCATTCTACAGCAAACAGCTGTCATGCATTGATAAATGAATCTCTAAACATTTCTGACTCATTCTACAGCTATCATGCATTGATAAATGAATCCCTAAACATTTCTGACTCATTCTACAGCTGTCATGCATTGATAAATGAATCCCTAAACATTTCTGACTCATTTTACAGCTGTCATGCATTGATAAATGAATCCCTAAACAGTTCTGATTCATTCTACAGCAAACAGCTTTCAAGCATTAATAAATGAATCCCTAAACATTTCTGACTCATTCTACAGCTGTCATGCATTGATAAATAAATCCCTAAACATTTCTGATTCATTCTACAGCTAACAGCTTTCAAGCATTGATAAATGAATCCCTAAACATTTCTAACTCACTCTACAGCAAACAGCTGTCATGCATTGATAAACGAATCCCTAAACATTTCTGACTCATTCTACAGCTGTCAGGAATTGATAAATGAATCCCTGAACATTTCTGACTCATTCTAAATAAAGCAAACAGCTGCAAATGACTACTTAAGCATTTCTGATTCATTCTATACAAAACAGCAGTCATGCAAAGATCAACTTTTTCAACTTTCCTGACCTGACTCCATTCTACAGCAAACAGCTGTCATAGACTGATCAATGACTGCTTAAGTTAACACTTCAGTTTCAGTTTTTCCCTTACTGTTCTACAAAAAAGAACCACATCTTACAATTCATTCATTCATTCATTCATTCAGTAGCATGTCCCTCGCGGAACCTCGCTGCCATAACAACCCTCCGGAAAACCTTCCTATCCTGAGCAAGATGTCCTGCGTCTGATACACCCATCTGGAGATCATCTGCCACATCCTGCACCCATCTTCTCCTTGGCCTTCCTCTTCCTCTCTTCCCAGGCATATACCCCTCCATTATTGTTCTCTCTAGACTTCCATGACGTTTCAAGTGACCAAAATATTTCAATTTTCTTTGTTTTATTGTCTTTACTAGCCAACCCTCTTCAATATTCAGCTCTTGAAGTATGGATGCATTTGTTCTTTTCTTTACCCAAGATATTCTTAGAACCTGTCTGTAACATTTATATTCAAATGCATTTATGCGCTGTTCCGCTTGTTTAGTGAATGTCCAGGTCTCACAGGCGTATGTTGCAATGGGAAAGATGCATGCTCTTAAAAATCTGACCTTTGTAATTCTATCTGTACAATTCCATAATTTATTCAGTTGTTTTAGTCTTTGAAGAGCAATTGATAGTCACCGTTTAATTTCTTTCATTGTGTCACCATTGTTGGTAACCAGTGACCCAAGATATTCGAAATTTTCCACCACTTCCAATCTTTCCTCATTAACATATTTTTCCTTCTCCATGGCAGTTTTGTTTGTATGCATTATCTTTGGTTTTCTTTCATGATTGTTATGGATTCTTACATCTTACAATTAGTAAAAATAAATGGGAACACTGTTTTAAAAAACGTTGAAAAAAAATGAAATGGAAAAGAGAAAGAGAGGAAAAAAGGAAAACAATATTACTCCATTTAACTCATGGAATATGTCTATTAATGAAATGTCAAAAACCAGAAGAGAAAATTCAATTTACTTCCTAACATGTTGGATAAAATATGGAAAAACCAATCTCAACAGGAAAAAGACAAATTTAACTTGTCAACATGTACAGCAAAACATTGGTGAACAATTTAACTCTCGTCACACATGACACAACAGAGGAAATCTCACAATTTAACTCCCGTTTCTTTTTCTGTTTCAGACATGATCAACTGTTACTTCCATCAATGATGAAATGCAAATCAAGTAACAGAATGTGCTGGCACTTCTGATGACAGCCTTATACATTTCTTGCATGTGTATGTCGCCGCCTTTGCCGAGACTGCAGCCTGTCTCAATTTTTTTCGCACGGTGCGCTGATGGGTATTCTGTGCGGCGTTCGCTGGCATAGGAACAGGGCAATTATGAGGTCATCTGTTTACCATTAAACTGGAAGTGTCAATAACTCATAAATCATGCAGCCTGACACATGTTGCCTTATCTAACATAGTGTCAACTATTAGTACTCATTTCCCAAGTTCTGGATTCATCATCATCATGTAGCAGGTCCTTTGCAGAACGTCGCTCTCATCACAGTCTGCCTGTAAGAAACTCGGTCTCCTGCCAGTTATTTCGCCTCATGAACTTTCACACTCAAAGAGTAACTTATATCATGTGCCCATCTTCCTGTCAGTCGGCCCCTGTCCCTGCTTCCTGGTACCATGCCTTCTGCTATAATTTTTTCAATCCGTAGTGGCGCTTGATATGACCAAAATATTTCAGCTTTCAAGAAAGGATGCTGTTTATTAGCCAATCTTCCTTGATGTTCAGATCTTTTAAGATGTCAATATTTCTCATCTTCTTTGTCCAAATTATCCTGAGAATCTTTTTAGCATTTCAGCTCAAAAGCCCCTATTCTCTTCTGGACTAGCATTTGAAAATTCAAACTCCCAATTTTTGCCTTATATACTGCTTCCGCAGTGTAAGCAGAAGGAGAGGGATCTCTGAGCCTGAAGATTTAGTGCCACTAGTGCTGCTGGCATGGCTAATACTGTCACCATGGATTGTGCAGGTCAGGATTTCATTTTGGCCCTCTAATAAAAACAAAAATCCCCAGCCCTTAAGGACTAAGCTTGGAATTTTTGTTTGATTTTATACGACGATACGATACCCTGCTGAGGATTCGAAGCCGGGTCTCCTGCTTGACAGCCTAGTGTTCTAACCATTCAGCCAGCCACTCCTCAAGGTCGGGGCACAAAGGCAACAATACATAATTTCAATAAATGAGATTTATTACCATTTTTTTTTCACTAGAATATTAAATAACGTCTTCTGTCTTCAGTATGACTGCCATCATTTGCAAAGCAAAGGTTGATGACTTTTGTAGAATTCAAGTGAACTCTATGTAATAAATTACAGTTAAGGAGACTTCCTGTGTCCGGACTTTATTGACACATACAATATATGGAATAGACTTCTACCATGCCTACATCAATCAAGTCTATACAGAATACACCCCCAAGACATTCTGCCCCCCAAATCCACAATTCTACTCCGAGTTAAATATAGGAACATTTTTCAAAATATAACAAGAATGAACACAGTAAATAACACACAATAGTAGTACATTAACCCTTTTGTCCCAAGAATGCTTAAGAAATTGGCCAAGGAACCTGTAGGGGGCTTGCTTGATCTCGAGGTATGGTGTCCGCCTCGCGTGCTAGACGTTCCGGGTTCAATCTTCGGTAAGGGCAGGGATTTATTCACGTAGACTTGGACTTCTAGTATTTCTCCCTGGTCTCTGGGTAGTGAGATTGGACGCCCGTTTGCGTCGTAGAACACGTGAAAAATCCCTTGGTAGTTGGAAATCGAAAAGAGTAGCCTAATGGCGCTGCCCGGGAAAAATATGGAGTTTAAAATCTACCCAAAGTATTTCAGGATCCTCGTCGGTGCTACAGAGACTGCACTCCCAAAATTCCCAAAAATATTCTTCAAGCAACAACTATTTTACAAAGGTCACTAATACAAAGGAGAAAAAAAAAATTACTGTTCTATATTTTTAATTTTGTTGTTGAAATACAAAAAGATTTTAAAAGTGAATAATCAATAAACGCAGAGTAAAGAGTTGAACAGAAACCCTCCCAGGGGTCCAGAAAAACAATATGTATGCCGTGACCCGATGGTCTCTACTGTGGCTATGGGAAAATTTGACTTCAAAATGGCTTTTTAAAGAAAGCCATCTTCTTTACGAGAAAAACCTAAATTAAGATCCAGGCATAAATAGAAATAACATTACCCCTGTTGTTCCGGTAATGTTAAAAACAAAATAGGTGTCACGTAACAGAAGGAATTGCCGCCACAATACAATCCTGAAAGAACAACCATTTTACACAGGTCTATGATAAATTTTGTAATGGACATTAAAAAATTGTTGTTGCTGAAATATATAAGTTTAGACAAATGCCTTAGTAAAGTTAAGCATTAAATGGAATAGATTCTCCGGGGCCTAAAAGTAAAATGTATCTGGTAAATAATGCCATTCCTCTGTGACCTCTTCTGCAGAAGCTATGGGAAATTGTGATGTCAACATGGCTTTAAAAAAAGAAGCAATTTGGTTCACAAGAAAACTTCCCTCCAAATGTTATTTTTAGTAAATGTACTCATATCCGGACCTCCTAAATACTATGCAGGCATGATACAGCTATCGTGTTAACTGTGTCTTGTAAACACAGCAACCTAGAAAAGTCAGTAAAGCGACTTTTGTAGGGAACTGGACACAACCAGAGGTGTCAGTTTTGCTGAATCTCGGGTCGACAAAGTTAAACTACATACACTTCTCGGCAACACAAATCACTGCAGACACGTCAGCTTTTCAGCTTTTACAGAAATGTGGCAATGACAGAACTACCAAGTCATTTCCTGGGACAAAAGGGGTTAAAACCAACAGCCAGCACAAAATACTATTCTAATATTAACATCCATTAGTCTGACTTCCTTCTCTTCTTCTTTTGTTTGGCTTTGTCACCTTTGCCAGATTCTGATTCAGAACTAGAATCAGATGATGAGGACGATGAAGATGATGAAGACGAGGACGATGATGATTCTGAGCTGGATGAGCTAGATGAAGAACTGTCAGAATCAGAGTCGTCTGTCTCAGAATCATCGGAATCGTCTGAGGATCCAGAGCTGCTGGATGAGGAAGAGGAGCTGGATTCTCCATCAGAGCTGGAAATGAAATTGAAAATCATGTTGATGAATGCTGCTTACAAAAAGTCAAATAACAGTTTCATATGAAAGAAAGAAAGAGAAAGAGAGAGATAGAGAGACAGACAGACAGACAGAGACAAAAAGAGATAAAGAGAGAGGATAGGGGCACATAGAGAATTAGTGAGACAGCGATATAGAGACAGAGAGAGAGAGAGAGGAAGGAGAGAAAGAAAGACAGAGATAATGAAAAAAAAAAAAGAAAGAAATAGGCATAGATAGAGAATGAAAGAGACACAAATAAGAGAGACAAACAGAGGGGAGAGGAATAGGGACCAGTAAAGAAGTAGAGAGACAGCGATACACAGATGGAGAGGAGATAAAGATAGAGAGAGAGATACAAACACAACCTAATTTTGTTTCTAAATGATTTTAATAACCAAACTTCAATGTCTATACATCTTTACACTGGATTCAATCCACACCCCAGAATTCCTTTCTGGTAATCATGATGCGCTGCCACAGAACACAATGCACATGATGTAATATTTGAAGTCCTATCTTCAGTTCAAAGTACAAACATTCAAGTGATATTCTTAAAAAAAAATGTGACAAACAGCAGTAGATAAATACAATATATTAAGTGGAAGTGCCCCAGCTTTTTTCATACTTGTGAAGAATAGTTCTATATTTTACTCATGATCAGGTGCCTTGGTAGGTGTGAGCAGTCCCTCCACAACTTGTGACCTACATGTGAGCTATCACTCCACAACTTGTGACCTACATGTGAGCTATCACTCCACAACTTGTGACCTACATGTGAGCTATCACTCCACAACTTGTGACCTACATGTGAGCTATCACTCCACAACTTGTGACCTACATGTGAGCTATCACTCCACAACTTGTGACCTACATGTGAGCTATCACTCCACAACTTGTGACCTACATGTGAGCTATCACTCCACAACTTGTGACCTACATGTGAGCTATCACTCCACAACTTGTGACCTACATGTGAGCTATCACTCCACAACTTGTGACCTACATGTGAGCTATCACTCCACAACTTGTGACCTACATGTGAGCTATCACTCCACAACTTGTGACCTACATGTGAGCTATCACTCCACAACTTGTGACCTACATGTGAGCTATCACTCCACAACTTGTGACCTACATGTGAGCTATCACTCCACAACTTGTGACCTACATGTGAGCTGTCACTCCACAACTTGTGACCTACATGTGAGCTATCACTCCACAACTTGTGACCTACATGTGAGCAGTCACTCCACAACTTGTGACCTACATGTGAGCAGTCACTCCACAACTTGTGACCTACATGTGAGCTGTCACTCCACAACTTGTGACCTACATGTGAGCAGTCACTCCACAACTTGTGACCTACATGTGAGCTATCACTCCACAACTTGTGACCTACATGTGAGCTATCACTCCACAACTTGTGACCTACATGTGAGCTATCACTCCACAACTTGTGACCTACATGTGAGCTGTCCCTCCACAACTTGTGACCTACATGTGAGCTATCACTCCACAACTTGTGACCTACATGGGAGCAGACACTCCACAACTTGTGACCTACATGTGAGCTATCACTCCACAACTTGTGACCTACATGTGAGCAGTCCCTCCACAACTTGTGACCTACAACAGCATATATCTGTCCACATGCTGACTCTTTTCTACACCATGAAAAAAAGGCTGCCAAGAATCTCCTTGTGTTGTCTTCCTTTACCTCTCTCTCCGCAGATTTTTCCAGTTGTTTCTATTGCAATTAAAAAAATGTTGTGACCTAAAGTAAAGGACCCAATTTTTACACAAGTGGCAGATAAAGCAAGACTCATTTTTTACAGACCAATCAGCAGGCATGATGATGATGGTAAACATCACACAGGTCACCTTCACCTTGTATGTTACCCTGCACTTATTTTAGACCAGGTTGACCTGGGAGTCAGTGTCCATTCTGAAGAAGCAGACCTAAAGTAAAGGACCCAATTTTTACACAAGTGGCAGATAAAGCAAGACTCATTTTTTACAGACCAATCAGCAGGCATGATGATGATGGTAAACATCACACAGGTCACCTTCACCTTGTATGTTACCCTGCACTTATTTTAGACCAGGTTGACATGGGAGTCAGTGTCCATTCTGAAGAAGCAGAAAATTAGTCACAATGGAAATTCGAACTCAGGACATTTAGTTTAGCAGACGAGTGTCTAGCCGCTATGCTACTACAGCTCCCTATTAAATGTTATCATCATCATCAAGTGCCTTGCCGACTGGAGTGGGAAATCATGCCCCTCCAAATAATTTGCGATCTTCAACTACATGTATCAGTTCATGTGACAACACCCCTCCATACTATAACAAAAGTCGGTCAAGAATCTACTCCTTTTGTATTTCACCATCTTTTTGTGTGTGTGTGTTTAAACAGATCTTTCCAGCAGTCACAGTATGTTCCAGCTTTCCTTCTTCTCATAACAATGACCAAAAAATGATGACTATCTCTTACAGGTGTTTCTGATAGGCTGTTTGTGAACCCTCACCTATTTTAAAACATCTGGTCTGCTTTCTTTCTGGCTGTCTAGAGAATTCTAAGACATTGTGTAAAACTTAAATTCCGAGGCTGCAAGAAATTGTTTGGCTTTTCCAGGATTCACAGCCATGTGTTCTATATAGCAGGCATAATGCGTTATAGTCATTGGGAAAAAGAAGCAGTTTACAAACCTTTTCTGCTTACTGTCTTTTCCCTTCTTCTTCTTTTTCTGTGCAGTGGACACTGATCGAGCTCTGTGGATGATGTTAATGAAAGTTGTAAAAAAAAAAAAAACCGGTTCACATCACTTGTCATCTATAAACTGTCATTACGATGTCACCGTGTTCATCAGTATCACGTTGTAACCTACTTAATGCTCTTGATATTATAACCAGCAATACTGATAGGCTACAAAACAATAGTAATGGGTGGGGTGGGAGGGGGGCCTGCGTCCTAGTAATTTTCCCTGGTCTCTGGGTAGTAAGACCGAACACCCGGGTGTATTGTTGCACACGTTTTAAAAAAAATGACTTGGCAGTTAGAAATAAAAAATAGTAGCCTCACGGTGCTGCCTAGGAAAAATTTAGAGTTTAAAATCTACCCAAATTATTTCAGGATCCTCGCTGGTGTTATGGAGTGTGTGCACTGTGTTGAGATTGTTCAGGCTTAGGATTCAGTCAGAAGTAGAATGGAGCACTTAAGGGTTACCCCTTGTGCCATGATGTTGGTCCATTTTCTAAACCTAATAGCCATGGCATGGCTATTTCAATTTCTGTCACACTTTTAAGCTTTTCATTCGAAACCCCCTTATACATATGTAAAGAAAATAAAGGACCTTTTTTGTAAGTGTAGTAGATTTGGCATATGGTGCTAAACTCATATATACGTAGTATACTCAGTACTCATTGGGTGATGTGGTCATCATTTATGTTGACCATTTGTACTTGGCGGTAGTACACTTCCTGATACCTATTTTAGGCTCAGCTGACACAAGGGACAAGACACTTTTTTTTCAAACCGACCTGGTGAAGATGGAATTATATCTAAATAATAATAATAAAATAACTAAAAGACGCAGCAGAAGAGACACATTGACTTGATTATTACAAGGATCACTCCTGACAATAACGTAGAAGTGTCTCACTGTAATTTTACCCAGACAGTGTGGATCAAAATGGTAGGTAAAACATAGTAAAAGCAGAGAGGGGAAAATATAAACAAATAACAACAAAACACTAACTGATGGCTGAGAAAAAAAACAACAGCAAACCCATGCGGAGCAGGTGGGTGAAGTAAACCTGTGGTAATGTATATTCGGGTAATGTGCTGATGAAGGCTCTTTAGCCGCAACGTTCACTTTTCATTTATGTTTGTGATATTGTGCTGCTGACGGGTCTCTACTTGGCATCTGGTCTGATACCTTTTCATAAAAGTCACTTGCACTGAGTCTGTATGTATAACAACGAGAACTCATCATCATCATCATCAGCAGCAGGTCCTTTGTAGCGTGATGGAGTTGGAGAGCAACTTGACCTTTTGGCAACTCTCCTGTCTCATATACTTTCCTCACAAGAGCGTCCTTAATACTTCCTTACACACACAGGACTGCAGGTTATACCTGCCTGGTTTAGCCGTTACGGATGCCACAATTATAACTTAGGGATGCCACAATTATAACTTACGGATGCCCTAATTATAACTTAGGTATGCCATAATTATAACTTAGGTATGCCATAATTATAACTTACGGATGCCCTAATTATAACTTAGGGATGCCACAATTATAACTTACGGATGCCACAATTATAACTTACGGATGCCACAATTATAACTTACGGATGCCCTAATTATAACTTAGGGATGCCCTAATTATAACTTAGGGATGCCATAATTATAACTTAGGGATGCCCTTATTATAACTTATGGACACCATAATTATAACTTACATTTGACATAATTATAACTTACGGATCATAATTATAACTTATGGATGCCATGTTATAACTAAGTTTTTGTGTGTTGAACAGGGTATCTGGGATTTGAATTGTTGGTCTGGCATCCACACTTAGATTCTTTAATATGGAAAAAGGGGGGAAGAGGAGGGGGGGGGGGTATGTTAGGCCTTTAAGTAACAGCCCGGAGGGAACCAACTGACTGATCAATGGATCGATCATCCCTAAAACCCTGTGCCTAAGCATGCACAACCTCTGCTACCAGAAGCCATACCGTCCATTACTACTCTTTCCTCATTAAAGCGTTTAAATGGCCCGAAGTTTTGCAGGACACAATTCTGTTTTGAGCCAGCCCTTCGTCGATATTCGAATCACAGACAATGCGATGTCTTTCACGTTCAAATATAAAAGAAGCATGAGTTCTATAGCTAATCCATTACTGACACTACTAACATGTTTCCCGAAAAATAAAGCCCGATCTTATATTAGTTTCTCCGTTAAAAAAAAAAAAAAATGCACTATGGCTTACTTTCAGGGGCTGCCTTTTTTCCCCAGACACACAAGTCTACTGTTATTCCTGAACATAAGTCTACATATATTCCTGTACACACAAATCTACATTTATTCCTCTACACAATTCTCTATTTATTCAAACACAGAAAAGTCATCCTCTTCTGGAACATCGCCATAACGCTCCAAATCCCGAATTCCAGCCTTCATTTCGTGTGACTCCATTTTCGGTTAAGACCACTAGCCCCAAGACTAAAAAGACCAGCAATAAAGTTTGTCCTTAATTAAACATTTATTGTCTATGTAGGAATTATTAATGGCTTATTTTGGACTAGGGCTTATAAGAATCCTTGAAAAACGTCATAGGGCCTATTGGGGATTGGGCTTACATTTATAAAAATACTGAAAACTGTGGTGGGGCTTTAATCTGAAGTAGAGCTTATATTTTTAAGAATCCTGAATAATTGTGTTAAGGCTTCATTTTGAGGTAGGGCTTATATTTATAAGAATCCAGAAAAACTGTGCTGGGGTTTTTAGTAGGGCTTATTTTTCGGGGAAACAACAAAGAAGTTGAAAAAACATGCACTAACACATATAAGACATTCCCAGATTGTGACAGGCAGCACTGACACCGTCTATGTGTTTCCTCTTCATGTCGCTGTTGATACATAAGGCATTCACAGGTGATCTGCACTGCTGCCGATCTGCTGCTTTTCTGACTTTAGTATCCCATGTCAGTTTACACACCACTTCGCTTTTTTTTTCTTGTGTGTCTACGTGTGTCTAAGTATGTGTGTCTGTCTGTCTCCGCGTACGTGTGTGTGTTTGAGTGTGGGTGTGTCTCTGCGTACGTGTATGTATGTATGTATGTATGTATGTCTGTCTGTCTGTCTGTCTGTCTGTCTGTCTGTCTGTCTGTCTGTCTGTATGTATGTATGTATGTATGTGGAATATGTATGTGTGTATGTATGTATGTGGAATATGTATGTGTGTATGTATGTATGTGGAATATGTATGTGTGTATGTATGTATGTGGAATATGTATGTGTGTATGTATGTATGTGGGTGTGTGTGTGTATGTATGTTTAAGTGAGTGTGTAGGCACATGTATGTGGGTGTACGTGTACGTGTACTAGAGTGTGCATGCATTTTACCACCCATGCTTTTTTTCTCTCTTGATTTTCACAATATGCACATTTTTATTTGAATATAACATGCTTTATTGATAAAATACAACTGCTGTGTCAAAGACGGGTGTTTGGAAGGGCCAAATGTAAGACGGGCCTGCGTGCCCAAGTTGTGACCCTTTAAAAATAAAGTTCGTTCATTCATTCGTTCCTTCTCTAGGTTTTCGTAGGTTGTTCGCGCCTCCCTTTCCTATCTATTCCTTACAGGGGAGCTATCACAGACAGTGGCAGGCATTCTGTACACATATCCAAGGCATCCCCCATATTTTTTCTCTGATAGTGTTTGCCAGTGATGAACATTTTGTTTTTCTTCACACTTCTTAATTTGTGGTCTTGCCGGATCAAAATAAATTGAAGATTTCCTGAAGACGTGAGAGATCGTGAGTCTGAGGATTTAGGGCCGCCAGGCTAGTACTGTCGCCACGGACTGTGCAGGTTACGGTTTTAATTTTTAATTTTCTAGTGGAAAAGGGTTTCTCACCCCTTTGAAAGTCCATCGTGTCCGAATTGTCTGCCAGTGTTCCTCTGCCAACTGCTAATAAAAGTCCAACATGTGTCCGGTAAACCAAACGTAAGCTTGTCGCTCGGTCGTCCAGGCATGCTGACTGCTTTAATTAGGCTGCCGCGGCGACTTCTTATCTCACAGTACCTTCTGCAACCACCAAGTCGTCTTGTCTCTGGCCGAAAGAAAAACACCATCCGGTAATTCCGTGCAGCAGGGTACCAGCCCTGAGCTTCATGAACTCAGGTGGGCCCACCTCCGAATGCGTCTAGGAATCGTGGGCCGAAACGCGTGTCGACGAGGATAATTTCTACTGACGACTGGTAGATCCCTGCTGTACTTGCTCCCTGTGAGTTTATTCCTATTTTGCCCCCGAAAAAGGAAATCGCCATCAACTTACCGGGGGTCGCACCCCAGTCCCTCGCGTGAGAGCCCAGCGTTGTAACCACTTGGACAGCCGCTGGCTTATTAACGGGCAACAATTAGAACCAATTATATAAGGCATTTTTCGCATGAATAGCGCTCTCATTTGCTGTCTAAATATGCGTATGCGAATCAATACTTCACCACATGGGGAGAAAGGAAAAGGGAAACAAAACACGGCACGGTGGAAATTAAATGTACATTGATTTTACTGCTATAATAGATTTCCGTGATTCAATTAGTGTATGACAACCCTTCTTTCACTCATGGGGAAACTTAATATATATGTAATAAGTATATAAATAATTCATACTAGTACAATGTAAAAAAAAAAAAAAAAGGTAAAGTCGGGAGATGTGAACCAGCTTCATTGCACACGGTTATAAACTATAAGTGCTTCTACCACCAGTACGGACAGCTGATACGAAACGGCCCGCCTGTGTCGCCGTCCGTAAGTAACTGTAGCTGCAGCGACGTTCTTCCATTTTACCCTAGAGTGTTAACTCTGGTACCCATTTCCTAGAGGCTCAGTGAACCCCGGGAACCGCCCGGTTTCAAAAACCGACCGTAGCGGCAGCGAGTGGCAGCTGGATTTGAAAGCGAGCCTCCTATCGACTGAGCTAATGCGACTCCCGAAAGCAATGTGAAATGGAAAATTGTAATTAGCTTCTGATTTTTCGGATTACAGAAAATGAAAATGCGTCTATTTGCTTTCGAAGTAGGAAGGAATAAATCTAGCGCAGTGACTGTCAACCTTCCCAATCCAGTGACCCTTTAATACAGTTCCCTCATGTTGTGGTGACCCCTAAACAATTATTTTCCTTCATAGCTTCAATGAATATGTGTTTTTCGATGGTTTTCGGCGACCCCTGTGAAGGGGTATTTCGATCCCAAAAAAGGGGGTCGTGACCGGCAGGCTGAGAAACGCTGACATAAAAACTCTTAACAAACGTGTGAACACAAATGAGGAAGCAGGGAGTTCAGCGAAACTAAATATACGTGCGGTTTTTGTGCGTGTGTGTGTGGGGGGGGGGGGGGGGGGGGGCGACGATTCGAACTAGACTGTTACTGAACATCCCCGTGTCGGCACTGTGACACTAGGGAGGGAAAGGGGGAAAAAAGGTCAACTGCATTTTCTGAGAAGCATGACGTAAAAGGCGACTGATTAGGGTACTGCAAAAACTGGATGTGTATGGACAAAAGGCATAGATATCACAGGCTACCAGTAAAACACTACACAGACTGCCAAAATGAAAGATGCCACTTTCTTGCTTCATGAACTACGATAACGCAGCGGCTAGGCCCCTGTCTACAGATCAGAAGGTCATGCGTTCGAATCCGCTTTTAGTCTAATATAGGTGTCAGGGAAGGTCCTGAGAAGTAAAGGATGCCGGCAATATGCTAATGTACATCGCCCATTGAGTAAAGGCTGGTCTATAAAAAATATGGATCTACCATATGTTCGATAAAATGAATTAATTAACTAACTTTCATCCACCCACCTGCTTTTCAAACTCAAATGCCTCACAGTGTCCCCCATCCAATATACGTAACTTGTCTTCCCTGTGTGGGTCCCAGAGTCCCACTGTGGGAGAAAACATAAATAGACCCACTGCCTCCCCCAACAAGCATGTCGTAGGAGTACACAAATTTTGGGTATTTTCTTCGAAGTGGGAGTACATTTGTCCGAGCTGCAGGGAACAACAAGCTGCACACAAATAGGCAAGTAAAACTGATGTACACGCAAAAGTCCGGCCCTGGCACAAAGCCAAAATTCAAATGGACGAACAACCAAGACCTTCCGCTGCAGTTTACAGGCAGAGAACAGAGTAAGTTGCGTATCCTTTACAGGACCAAAATTCAAATGGACGAACAACCAAGACCTTCCGCTGCAGTTTACAGGCAGAGAACAGAGTAAGTTGCGTATCCTTTACAGGACCAACATCAGCATTTTGTTTTTGCTGATGTTGTTTTTCTAGGCAAATTTTACGTTCAGTAGTTTGCCACTGCTTTCTAAAAATTCAGCTCTTTGTACCATTGTCGAAACCAACATGAGACAATTCGACCGCAACTAGGGATCGAGCCCGGTACCCCGGCAGTACGAAGCGTGCTCGTAACGCCTACGCCACAGATGCCGATAGAGAACAACAGAGAAAAAGAAGAAATATATTTCCCAGTTGTGTTAATTCACAGAAAGCAAACAAGGCACACATTACGCCGCTGCTGGTTCACTATCGCAGGTCATTCCATGTCGTTACAAGCCCAGATCATTTGCATCTGTCAACGGCTATTAGGCCTGTAACTGATGGCTGTTTGTATTGGTATGTCCTCCCCCCCCCCCCCGCCCCCCCCCCCCTTTCCCCTTCCCACTTTCTATCGCTCTACACACAACTTCGTGGCTTCTGATCCAGACGAAGCCGGACTCTTCAAAAATGACCTTGGCTCCCAGGTCGACGCAGCCTCAAATAAATGCACACCACGTAAGGTCATGGGAAATAAAGGCGGTCGGCGTGACGTTGACTATATTACCCACAGAGTGCCTTTTGGTCTATAAAATACAGGTCTAGCACTATATGCCCAATACGCCCGAAAGCGTGGAAAGGAATCCTTTACTTTCCCTGATACCTTCCAATAGGTCAATGTTTTTGTTACATTTCATGGACGACCTAAAACATAAATGTCCAGTGGAACGTTGGCGTTCTATTTTACTGTCTTCGCAGTGAAAATGTAATAATTTTTTTTTTAATCATGTTTACTTGGTTTAAAAAAAAGGGATAAAAAAAAAAAAAGGGACAGTAGAGAACAATGTCCACGCTACTGGCGTGTTATAGCGCATTTCGAAGGCCGTGCCCACTCACGTTAAGTTTTTAAAAGGGGTAGAAAATTATAGGGAAAAAAATAAGTTGGTAAGAAACAACAAACAGTTTATGTTAGCTTTACAAAATCGATCACAATAAACAAAGGACGTTGCGACGATTAGCCTTCATCAGCACATAAAGAACTATACAGTACACATACACAAATATGCTCTAACTATGAAGTGACTACATGGGACTAATGTACACAATAAATGATACTCATTTGTGTTCCTGGCGAAAAACTTCCTTCACAAGGATGTCATGGACAGGTACTGGCGTATTTATCAGCAACACACGGACCGGAGCAAAAAACGGGTTCACTAAAACCTAAAACTGTACGGATCAGAACGAATGTGTGGTCTTAGATTTCCCTTGTCCTTGTGATTTTATTGTTTATAATTGCACAGATACTGCTGTTTTCTTAAAGCAGCGAATCTCTCCAAACTTGGTTGAGCTAATAATTTGTGTACCATCGAAAATAGAATCAGTAATTGACAAACGCGTTGAGACTGGAAATGAACTGACATGTGCAACTATGCTAAATAATTATTTTGATAGCTTAACCCGAAAACAATGACTCACAGAAGGCGACTATACCACATACCGCCGAAATGCTTCCGCCGAGTTAAAGTCACCGCCGAGGGTTTCCCTAGCGCCGCTACGTGTGGCTAAACTAGATGGCTAGGACTCACGAGCAGCAGCTACCGCGTTTCCTGCCGCTTCCTCTATTTTATTTGCTTGTGAGTCCTAGTCATCTAGTTTAACCCCCTCCGCTCTGCGCCGCGCGTAGCGGCGTGGGGGATACTCTCGGTGGTGGTGGTATAGTCGCCGGAAAGAGGTCCGCGATTTACATATGACTGAGGCCCTGTTGGGGTATTATTTTTTCAGCCTCGATAATTTGACACCGTCATTCGGAGGATAGCCAATGTCTACAACCCCTATTCCAGAAACAATCTGTAACTACAGCCCCTAGCATAGAAACAATCTGTAACTACAGCTTCTAGCGCATAAACAATCTATAACTACAGCCCTTAGCACATAAACAATCCTTAACTACAGCCCCTAGCACAGAAAACTACAGAAACAATGTCTAACAATAAAGTTCCCACCACAGAAACAAGGTCCAACAATAGTTTCCACCATAGAAACAATGTATAACTACAGCCCCCACCACATAAATAATATCTAACTACAGCCCCAACCACAGAAATAATATCTAACTTCAGACCCTAATAGTACGAAACACATAAACAATATGACTCATCACGCAGAAAAATTATGTGCCTGCAGCCATTAACACAGAAACACTTTTAACACATAGTACCAGGATGGAATCTAATTGGAAAAACCTGAATGAATGTAATATAACAGATATCAGGTAGCAAATAAATCACATGAAAACAAGGTAAATATTGATACATTTTTCTGGACACTAGACAACGTAACTGAACAACTGGTGGGGTGAGATGGTCTATTTGTCCCACTGACAGGCATATCGCAATAAGCGATTGATCTTGCTGAAACCGGATGTGTTCGGAAGAAGAAAAGAAAGTGAAAGGAGGACGAGGAGAACAAGACGAAGAAGTAGCAAGAGGAGGAGGAGAAGATGTTGATGATGAAATAAAATAACATTGACCAGAATGGCACCCCTAGATCCCCCGGTGAATTTACGAACAGGAACGAACAAAGTCTAAACAAACTACACACTGACTACTTAACTACTCACAGAATGTCCAGTTTCGCCTTCTCCTCGTCCATCTTGAGACGCTTGTTCATCAAGCGAGTGCGGGAGTCACGTTCCACGTACTTCCTCTTGCCCGGGCATTGGTAAGTGAAGTGGCCTTTCTGCAAACACTTCTGGCACCTGTAATCTTCCTGCTTCACCAGACTGGGGACGATAATTGGCAGGGAGTAATCGATAATGACAGTGCTAGCAGGCGGGGAGAGGACAGGACAGGACAGACAGGGATTTCAGACGATGTACGAGATTATGAGGAGTAAATGCGTGCACATAAAAATAAATGGACAGAAGAGTGGATGTACATAAAAGGTATTAACTACCACCCCATCCCCCCCCACCCTACCCCATCAGTGAGTTTAAGGAGATCCCACTGGGGTATGTGGTGGGGGATAGACTCACTGCCACCTTAACAAGCAGGCGAGGAACCAACAAACTACCCAGTAAGACAGAATCGAAAAACGTGCACGCAGAATGTAAGCTATGGAACAGGGTTACAATCCAGAAGTTCGACCAACAACCAGAACTTGCTGCCGCAGTTTTACAGCAGTTCTTCGCTAGGGTGTAGTGTCCATGTCTGGAGATACTGCTGATTTCAGCGTATTTGAGAGGAAGTAGTAGACTTGACTTGATCACCAAATCATCTTTGTCGCAATGTGTTCGCCCATAATAAAGACTGATCGCACCACAAGATCATACTTGGCTAGGTGTAGTACATTACTGTACTCGTAGACAATGTTGGTGGTTGCGATAGGACATGTAACCTACGCCAGGGATATTTTACATGTATAACAGTGTGTTGTGGTGCTCCTGTTGTCGTTGGCCGCTCCTTGCTCTCCCGTGGGAACCCAAAAGTCGTTTGGTCGTCTGAAAGAGCTCTTGTGTGTGATTGCAGCAAGTTATACACCATGGGCAATTGACAGGATGCGTTACCCTCGAAGAACGCATCTAAGCCCCCCCCCCCCCCCCCCCCCAAAAAAAAAAAACCTGGCATTTATGAGAGTTCGAACACTAAACCACCAGTTCGCAGGTAAGTTGTCCATCACAGTTCTATCACAAAACTAATGATACAGGCACAAGCTGCATTGCTGGCATTATCTGAAAGACGACACACAAGTGTCACGGCGCTCCCAGTAACTAATGCTGTTCCAGGAGGGAAAAGGCAACCCAGTGGTCAAAGACAATTCAATAAGTGCTCCCAAATCGGGAAATCAATACAGAATCAATAAGGGGCGTGTAACTCCACACAAACCGAGTTGGAAACCATTTCTTTATTCTCCATGGTAACTAAACGCTGGGGGGAGGGGGATGAAGAAGTTTAGTTGCTCGTGAAATCCTACATTGTCAATTTTGATCTGTTAACGTTGTTGGTCTTGATAGTAAAAACAGCAGACGTTGGCAGGAATAAAGCAGACATAAAAAAGGATAATTTGGGAAGAAATAATCTAAGCCGGCTCCACAATGATGCACAGTGAAGTGAACACAAAGCCTTCTTTGGAAATATTGCTTGGTTAAGCTCCCATCACTTTCGTTACTCAAGCAATATTGTCTGAAAACCACTACAACGTTTAACTCTTTTAACACCACGAGGTTAGTTAGAAGATTCTAAGGGAAGAGATGGAGATGGTGATTACTATGAAAAATGTGGCGGTATTTACTTTGTGAAGAGGCCAAACAGACAAAGAAGTGACCGGAGAAGCCAGATTTTTCAAGATAGGTTGTGACCAAACATAAGAAGTAAAAGAATGCATTAATAGCTGGAATGTTTGGGCAGTAGCAAATGACATCACATGCGTGTCTTGGGACTAAAAGACTGAAAATAAAGACACAAAACAAGAGGGTAAGAGAGGGGGACGCATTAAATAAAGAAAAAAAAAATTACAAATAATAATAAAAAGAATAACAACAATTTCAGCAATATAAAACCAGCATGATAATGATCACTTCATCCACAGACTGTTGATGGGTCGATAACAACGTCTAGTCATATGTCAAATGCTCTCCGTGTAGGGAGAAACAGATCACCGCCTAACTTATAAGCATGCCATAAATGGCAACACATAATGGATTTTTCTCTCCCCCGTTGGAGCGCTTCTGCCTGAGCGGCGAGGAACCAAACGTCTGCACATAAGTAAGCTAGATATGTAAAACGAATGTACACACAACATTCCAAGTTCAGGAATGAGATCCAAGTCCAGAGGGGGACGAACAACAAAAACTTTCCACCCGAGTTTACATTAGTGAACTCTTAAAAAAGAATTTATGTCCAAAGTGACAATGGTGTAAAAAGAAGGTCTTTTAGACGGTTTGAGAACCGCTGCGTTAACGCATCGTTAGCCCGACCCGGTGACGTCAGCAGCACGGCCCGCCAGCGGGAGTCGGTCGTGGGCCATCCTTCCATGCAGTGTCAAAGTACAGACATTTAAAACTTAACTAAAAAAGGAACTACTTAATAATTTGAATGAGAAGTGCGAAAGTGATTGGTTATAACATAAGTTCTTCGTTTATTTTAAAAGCTAAGCACTCACTGCGATTTCAATCTGTCATATATTGAGAAATATTGGAATGGTTTATTAAAATGTTTTCTCTCTCAAATTGTTCTTATTCTCTCTCTCTCTCTCCCTCTCACCCTCTCTCTCCCGCTGTCATATTGTTATTCAATGCTTCCCAACTGCATCTGCGGCTGCTACCAACCCAAATTTGGCCGAGGCCACCATCGCCTCCTAAACTTTCCCAACGACACAGACCCATTATCAAAGACCCAACTGCATTACCTCTGCATCCTCCAGCCCTCACCAAATTTACCAAACTAACAGAGAAGAGCCGCTTCTTTCAAACTCTCTTTTCACATTTCATCATTCGATATTTTTTGCGTTCTAAGAATCAAGACTGTCGATCTTCGCAATCTCCAGAATCTTGTCAGAAAATACGGTTACAGCCAATTCTCCAAACGCCCATTTTCACTCTCCGGTCCCTGCCTGCCTGCGTCTGCTTTCTTTCCGGGACACTCAATTCCTGGCCTCTATATTCCACAGATTTCCATATTTCTGTCTACAAGGGTGATTGTGTCTGCATTCTGACGACGCGATATTGTAACAAAGGGTTAATGGAAAATGTGGGATCTTCATTCTCTCACTCAATTAGGAGACAGACAGACAGACAGACAGACAGACAGACCGACCGACCGACAGGCCGACAGACAGACAGACAGACAGACAGACAGATAGATAGATAGATAGATAGATAGATAGATAGATAGATAGATAGATAGATAGATAGATAGATAGATAGATAGATAGATAGATAGATAGATAGATAGATAGATAGATAGATAGATAGATAGATAGATAGATAGATAGATAGATAGATAGATAGATTGATAGAACTTTTTTTTTCAAAGGGTCACAAATTGGGCACGCAGGCCCGTATTACATTCGGCCCTTTCAGTCATCCATTTTTCCCACAGCAGTTGTATTTTACCAATAAAGCATGTTATGATCATATGATGATATGCATATTATGAATATTATAAAAGAACACAAAAGCATGTGTTGTAAAGTGCATGCAAAAAATCCGCGCGTGCATACACACACCCATATACATACATACATACATACATACATACATACATACACCCACATACACACACTCACCCACTCACTTACACACACATACATGCATGCATGCATTACATACATACATTCATACACACATACATACAAACATGCATACATACATACACACATACATACAAACATGCATACATACAAACAGACAGACAGACAGACAGACAGACAGACAGACAGACAGACAGAGAGAGAGAGGGGTAGATAGATAGATAGATAGATAGATAGATAGATAGATAGATAGATAGATAGATAGATAGATAGATAGATAGATAGATAGATAGATAGATAGATAGATAGATAGATAGATAGATAGATAGATAGATAGATAGATAGATAGATAGATAGATAGATAGATAGATAGATAGATAGATAGATAGATAGATAGATAGATATTTAAAAACACCACTGAATCCAATATACCTATTGGAATTGTCAAAAGTAACACGAATAACTTCTAGTTTTAAGTAACTGGATATAGAGCAAGACAGGTTACATACAACAATACAGATAATATACAACAAGACAAGTAATATACAACAAGACAGGTAACATTCACCAAGACAGGTAACATACAACAAAAAATAACATACAACAAAACAGGTAACATACAAGACAAGTAACATACAACAAAACAGGTAACACGACAAAACAGGTAAAATACAACAAGAAAAGTAACATTCAACAAGACACGTAACATACAAGACATGCAACATACAGCAAGCCACAAACATAGAGTAAGACAGGAACACAGAGAAAGAAGAAAATACAGCTAAAATACAGGAACAAACGGCAAGACAGGAACATACGGAAAAGGTGACAGAGACACAGACAAGCAAACAAGACAGAAAAAAATTCAGCAAAACAGGTACATAAAGTAAAACATAGACATACGTCAAGACATAGACGTTTAGCTAGACATGATCATACAGCAAGATACAGACACACAGCAATTCAGGACCATACAGCAAGACATGACAATACAGCAATACAGGAACACTCAACAAAGCAAAAACACAAAGCAGGAAAGGAACACACCTAACAAGACAGGAATACACAGCAAGTTATGAACATACAGCAAGACAGGACCACATAGCAAGACAGGAACATGACAACAAGGCAATAACACAAAGCAAAACTGGAACACACACAACAATAGATGAATGCACAGCCAAACAGGAACACGCATCAAGACAAGAACGCACGGAGAGACATGAACAAACAGGAAGATAAGTCCGTGTGTGGGTTCTGGGCTCCGATGCGATGCCGGCTGGAAGGGCAGCGGGGTTACAGACCCACTGCCCACCGACAAGTACTGTATGTCGTAAAAGTCGACTAATTAGAGATGTTTCCCGCGAGGTCAGAGTGCATTTGCCGAAAAGTGCGAAGAATCAACCGTCTGCATTTAAATATATAAACCAGATCTGTAAAAAAAAAAGATACGCACACAAAACTCCAGTTCTGGAACAAGACCTAAAGTCCAGAAGTGGACGAACAACCAGAACTTTCCGCAGGACTTTACAGTCCGGTGAACGCGAAGAAGAAGCAAGACATGATAATATGACCAGAAGGTGGTGGCACAGTAGTTAGCATAATGGCTATAGCAAAACTGGGCCATGTTAAGTCCTCTGGTAATGCTCTATTGCAGTAAAGGCGGCCGACGTAATACCGACCATATTACCCAGCCAGTTCCGTTGATTTTATATAAAATAATAAAGGTCTAACAGGGGTGCCAAAGCTTGTGTGTATGTGTTTGTAACCTCATCCCCCCCCCCCCCCCGCAGACAACGTGCAAGGAGGCTACGTGGTCTCCTATCCATTTACAGTGCAGACATGATAAAGAGAACACAGTGAGAATGTCCAAGAAATTAGTTCTTCTTATCAGAAATTGCACTTATCCGGTTAAGAATTATAGCAAGAAATAGTACCGAGAATTAACACACTGCCATTCACAACACAAATTCTCCATTTACGAGGCTCGCCTTAACCGGTCTGCACTATAAAGAAGTTATTTTCGTAGTGTCTGTTTATGCATGTTACATTATTTCAAATATATTAATATTATTTGTAATTGTTTGTCAAAAGTTAAAGTCGACAGGATCGACTGCACTATACCGGATTATTGTTTTCTTATTCCATATGGCTCGGTCTACCTCCGTAGAACGACTAGCCGCCTGCCTTGAGCATCGCACAAAGCATGACCTCCGTAGCTTCGGCGACGAGCTCCTAAAATTGCCATTAAAAACTGTACTCTTGAAATGACAGCGACGCCGTGAAACGAACCCACCACCTTAATAGCGCGAGGAAAACGGCTTGACCACTTCGCTTGGAAAACTAATAATTGTCTTTTAGCACATAATAATTATATATACATACAAATAAAAACAATAACAATTATTATTATTATTATTGCGCGTTTAAACCAGCCCGCCCCCTTCCGAACCACACCTAGAAAACGTATGAGGGGCTGAGGTCTCCCGTCCCAAAATGTTATCTGTATCTGCGCCCCTGAGAAACAGTGCAAGATACAGATGTGCCAAAGGCGCGCCAACAGTTCTTGAGTTACTTTATCAGACACCATTAAACTACTCACTGTATCGATCAAGGTAAGAACGTGCTGCACATTCCTCACCGCTGTTGCAAATCCACAAGTACGGTGGCGAGGTCCTCTTGTCGCTCAACTTACTACGGTAAACTGGGAGACACTCGATCCAACGTAAACCGTTAATGGAGGGGGATTGTGTCTGACGTGGGGCGTGCGGTTCTGCTTGAGACGGCTTCAGCGAGTGGGGGACTGACACAACAACTAACTCTGCGAACAATCGCTAGGGAACTCGTGAAATTTCAGGAGAAATGATCCCAGACCTTCTGATCGATATCTCTACTATACATAGAAAAAGCGTGTGTGGCTTAGGCGCTGCTAACGAGCTTTGTAATGCCGGAGTGCCGGGTTCGATCCTAGCTGCGGACGGGTTAGCCCTGCGTTGGTTTCGACAGTAGTACCGAGAGCTGACCGTTGAGAATGCAATGGCAAACTACTGAACGTAAGTTGTGCCTACAAAATCCACAACAGTTGAAGAAAAATGCTAGGGTTGGTTTCGCAACGTCCTGTAAAGAACAGGTAACTAACATAGATTGAAGGAACAGAGACATGATACCGCAGTGGCTATAAGGTTGCCTGCTGACCTGAATGTCTTAGATTCAAATCCACAAGGCCGAGGATTCTTTGCAAGACTAGCCTTGGCCTCCAGCCTGAGATGAGTATCCCGTAACGTCCTGGGAAGTGAAGGTGGTCGGTGTGACGCTGAATACGTCACCCGTGAGTTGGATTATTCTATATAAAAAATACAGGTCTAGTACTATATGCCCAATGTGCTAAAAGATATAAAAACGGCTTTTATTAGTCACCTGCCATAGCTCATTTAAGGCGGTGATGGCCAACCGTTTTTATTAGATATACAGAGATGGACTAATAAAGAAACAGAGGAGATCAAAATAGTATAAACGAACTGGAAATTATGCCAGCATAGCGCATAGAAAAGGGAAAGAGTGGGGGGAGGGGGGCGTATCATGCACCAGCGTCTCATCCTCTCAGTGATAGATATGGATTGGAGTGAAACAGATACCACAACAGCATGTGTGCGATGCCATCTAACACTGTTGACTGTTGCAGACAGACTCAAAGTGTTGCAAGCGAGGT
Source organism: Candidula unifasciata (assembly GCA_905116865.2). Lineage (NCBI taxonomy): Eukaryota > Metazoa > Mollusca > Gastropoda > Stylommatophora > Geomitridae > Candidula > Candidula unifasciata. The sequence goes on from CAJHNH020000042.1 coordinate 245,320, forward strand.
CACACCTCAGGGTGAACTAAATTTCACTACCGCGGGTTCACGAATACGTATGAATAAGGAAATTAAATTTAATACCACGCTAAGACTGAATACTAAATTTCAAATGGTCAGATTTCCGAACAAATACACAAATAAGGCAAGAATCCAGGCAAGAGTATGTGTCTAATTTTATACGAAAACGCCGCTGGAACTATGTCGGCCAAATCAAGACTTCCTTACCAAGCCCTCATTTGGACACCACAGGGGAAAAGATCTCGTGGAAGACCAAGGGAAACCCTACGTAGAACTATCACCAGGGAAGGCTTGCTCATGGGCCACTCAAACATCCAAGACCTACAACGGATTGCAACGAACCGCCATGCATGGAGAGTCATGACCTCTGCCTATGTGCCGCACTCGACACAAGAGGAAAGACTAACTAACTAAGACTGAAAGAGTTCGGAAGTCAACGCCATACTCAAAACTGAATGTAACTAGAGAGGAACTTGTCAATTTTATCAACAAAAACCTCCTTGGCCTGTGTAAAAATGAGGGTTAGCTGAAAACACGGGACAATGTTCAAAGAATTCTACAACATGAGTGAATTAAGAACCCCACAGACAGGGAGACTGTTTCTGACATAGCTTCTTTTGAATAGGGTGGTTTGTGTGGCTGATTTCTATAGAAAATGCCACGGATTGGTACCGTCGTTTGCGTGCCAGTCGGGTGCAGATTAGGTATTAGACCCATCGTCAGACAGACTGGGTTTGAAGAGGACAAACACATTAGACTGAATTAAAAATACAGACAGACACTGTGAAACTGACGATGTTAATGGCGCGTTATTTTCCAGAAATGTAAGTCTGCACCTACTGAATCCAACAAATTGTCCTTTCTCTCTATCTGTTTCTGGCATAACTTTTACTGTATACGGTGGTTTGTGTAGCTGGTTTCTAAAGAAAATGCCACGTTTATAAATATATATATATATATATATATATATATATATATATATATATATATATATATATACATACATACATACAGAGAAGAGGATATATATACACATACGCATACCTATTTTTATATAACTATGTCAATGCATATATACACAGACTGAAACAGGTAGATGTATGGTGTTACTGAGATACTGACTGATTGAAACAGGGACAGCAAGACACACAGAGGACACACACCCAGCCACCCATATATATATATATATATATATATATATATATATATATATATATATCGAGAGAGAGAGAGAGAGAGAGAGAGAGAGAGAGAGAGAGATGATTATAAGCAACAAAAACTTGACTTGACTTTCTACCCCACTAGGACATCACACAAGCGATAAACACCCGATGACACAAAGTGCCACCATGCGGATGAGGATCGCCGTGGAGAGGTCCCAGAAACCGCGTTCAGACACTTGGCCATATTTATGGCCTGCCTATATTGCGGCCCCTGGCAAAAGCCAGGGTGGGGCTTCAAATAACAAAAAATGTCGCCCTAAAAAGGACAGCAACAAAAACGGGCTTTACTGTCTTAAAAAGACTTACGACAGTTCTACCACCTAGTGCATTTAAAATTATTGCACTCCTATAATGCCCTTTCTGATTTCTTGTAACAACGCACATTATGATAACGTTATGATTACGTACTGTCCCTATCAACCCCCCCCCCCCCCCCCCCCCCCCATCTCACTAGATTAGTCTCGATACCCTGTGCCTTTAGCTAGCAATCATATAATTAATTATTTAATTATGGCCCGCTGAATGTTTGCTCTATGCAATTCCGTCAACTGGTGCATTTGCTGTCTTTGCACTTCTGAATGGCCTGTTTATCTCTAACATTCCATGTAAAACAGCGCCGCATGAAAATAACTTTACGAATGATGATTCAAAAACAACATACACAGGAAAAGTACTTACAAATAACCCACCTTATAAACAATGAACTAAGAATCAACGCGAAGAAAGAAGAAATCCGTTGAACAAGGATCTGACTGTAAACCCGAGGACAGTCTGAATAATGCAAGAGGCACAATAAATGGCAGGAGTGTCACGGGCTACACTTGGTCCCCAGATAAACGATTTTAAACGGCAACTTGATGGCGCTATTCTAGCAGAAATTCTGGAATTCTTCCCAGTGTGAGCAGCAGAAAGGCTTGAGTGCAAGAGGGCAGGACACGCAAGAGAATGGGAGAAATTAGTTTTCATTTAAAAGGCCAATGTGAATGAGAGATGCGGTAGGCACGAGAGAGAGGGAGAGAGAGAGAGAGAGAGAGAGATTACATCCATATGAAGACGAGATAAACCAAGCGTTCCTTCTATGAGCGTGACGCGCGTGTGTGTGAGAGAGAAGAATAAGACATACAGATAAACAGATAGATATACATATACATAGACAGGCGGAGAGGGACGGAGGGAGAAAGATAGGTTTATCAGGTCCAAGTTCGAGTGGGTGGACGGACACGACAGGGTGGACCAACATACAATGCTGCCAGTTCTGGCACCCATAATCGGCTAAGCCAATGTAATTATTCAGCGTACACAACATTTAGTGAGACAATGACGCTTCCCCAGAGGTGACATTCAAAAGCCACCAGGGACACACCAGTTAAAAAGTGGACAAGTATGCTTTTTTTAACACCTCATCATGGTCATTTTGAGAGACGCTGATAAGCATGGGTTGCACATAAATTTTTTTTAAAGGAGAAAAAAAAAAGGGGGGGGGGGACTTTGGGGCCGTAGAAATATTACATATACATAAATACACACACACACACACATATATATATATATATATATATATATATATATATATATATATATATATATATATATATATATATATATATATATAAAAAGCATTGGATGGTATGTTTGGCCAGAATCACGAATCACATCAGTGTTCTGATCTCCCCCCCCCCCCCCCCCAACGGCTGATATAGCTATGTCTTCCTGTGAGCTCCGCTTCCATCAATCTTTTCAGTCGTCGTCATTGTTCCATTCTCATTACAGTGGTACTTCGACTTACGAACCGCTCTACTAACAAACCTTTCGAGATAGGAACTGTTTTCCTATCTCACTGTGACCTCTATATTGGAATCTAGATTCGAGAAATGAACCGTGATGCACTGCACATTCGGGCGTGTTGGGTGTTACTACAGTCCATTTATCTGGAATACGACGCATCCAGCCATGTGTGCCACGCATTCTGCTTTATTTTCTTTTTGTTATTTATTTCGGTATTAGTGTAATCAAATATTACAATTAGTTTATATACTTGCAGAAGGTGTTAACAAATAAACAATTGAAATTATTATTTAGATATCTGTATCATTTCTAAAATGAGGCCAAAGAAAACTAAGAAAAGGAGAAAAGGAACATACCAATATAAACTAAGAAAGAGATTGTGAGAAAACATGAGAAAGCAGTCAGGTAAACTGATTTGTACAAGCAGTAAATATTGTCCAAATGAACCATAGCTACTATTACTGAGAAAGCATAATTTGTTAAGGAACTGGATGTGGCCAAAGGAGTATCTTACGTGACATCTCGAAGAAATAAAGCTATGGAAGATGTGGAAACTTTACTACTTGTCTGGATTAATGGCATTCAACTGAGTGCAGATAGTGCATCTCAAAATATGATCTCTTTAAAAGTTACAAAGATCTATTACATATCTTGTTATCCACGACCAGTAGCAAAGACATCAGTGAAGAGTTTAAATCTTGCAAAGGATGGTTTGATACATTCAAGAATGGAACAGTTTTATGAGTTAGATAATCTTCACAGCACTCCGGACACAACCAGGGGCGCTCAGATTCCCCTCTCAATATATTTATCACCGTCGCGTGGTTAATAGTGCTAGCCCTATGTTGGTTACCAGGACTTCGTGTGTGCCCGTGTGGTTCTCACGCTTGGCTGTGCCGATCTGTACCCCCAATTCTCGTATTCTTAGCAGTGATGGGGACACACTGCTTCCAAAATATCCAGAACGTCTTATTTCTCTAACGGCAAAGACAATGTCTGCGTGATCCATAGGCCGGCCATCTTCAATTAATGCATCACCTGCCAGTCTATCAGCTCTTTCATTACCAACAACGCCTGCATGCCCAGGGAAGAATATGAAGGTGACTGCACACACAGGAGAGTTGCAATGACTTAAACCACCGTCTGCGTAACCAGCCTGCGTGGATCAAGAATGGAACTGACATCCGTAGTGTTGTTAAAACATGGAAAACGTGCCAGTGCTGACGGATACACAGCTGCAATGTTCGTGAGAAATTTCAGAGACTGATGGAGTCAGAGGTTATAGACCAGAACCAGTATCAAATACGATGAAACTGGGCTTTTCTGGAAGAATAAGAGAACGTTCATCGATAAGGAGGAAATACTGTTGCAAGGCCACAGTGCGATGGATAACATACTAGCTTTATCTTTTGTGCCATTAAATTTGAGAAAGGATTAATTTATTTCTCGTAGATTATTCTACGCCTTAAAACAGGACCAAATCGCCTTCACAGCCACATGTACATACAATTTTTAATGGGCGAATCAGACATGTGCACATGTGGATTGGCACCTGAGACAACAGATCATATCGTCCGAGACTGTCCCAAATACATCATATGAAGACAAAACTTTTGGCCAAGAAAAACGCCGGTGCAAGTCAAACTTTACGGGTAGCTGGGTGAATTACAAAAGCCAGTGTGAAGTTTATAACAGAGACAACATTGCAAATACAGATAATCTATTTCAAGCGAACGAAAGAAGAAGAAGAAAAATTCCTCGTAGAATGTAATGTGAAACTATGTTTCGAGATAATGAACGTTTCGCGATGCTAACCATAGTTGAGAACGTATTAAGTTAGTATGTCGAGGTATCACTCACTACATTAGGAACAACACCAAAACTGGACAACGTTCAACCTTGCTTCTGGTGACGCTTCTGTCATATGTGTAGTCTGCTTTTTACTGCGTCTTGCTGGACCTGACTGTCTTTGCAGGCACGAATGTCGTGCCTGAAATAATAACTGTTTGCCAGACATATCTGTCCGTTAAACACTTGGGTAAGCAAGTGGGTATACGCGTTTTGTGTTTTTCTATTCGAGTTTACCTAACAGCGCGAGTATTTTCAATTGTGTGTGCGTGCGCGCGCTTGTGTGTGTACTATATTAGAAGTTTTTAATATTATTTGTTCCACATGTGTATTTTTTCACGCCACTCTTTGTTTTTCATGTGCACTTACCCCTATTTACTTTCAGGCCTATCCCAGCCTACAATTCATCTTCACAAATTAATTGTGTCCTTTTCAGGACAAATTTTTTTGTTATTTGAAGCCCCACTCTGGCTTTTGCTAGGGGCCGCAATATAGGCAGGCCATAAATATGGCCAATTGTCTGAACGCGGTTTCTGGGACCTCTCTACGGCGATCCTCATCCCCATGGTGGCACTTTGTGTCATCGGGTGTTTGTCGCTTGTGTGATGTCCTGGTGGGGTAGAAAGTCAGCCTACAATATCGTTTGTTATTCCTGAACCCATGAAGATTAACTGTTTCTTCATCTTCTTCTCTTCCACCTTTTACCTCATCGGAGTGTCGGGGGAAAATGTTCGTTGATGAGCTCTGTCAAGACTGGCTTTATTCCTAGCATTCGTCTGATTTCATGATTTCGTATTCTGTCTTTCCTTGAAACTCCTGCAGCTCTTCTCAGGCATTTCATCTCTGTTGTCACAATTGTACGTTCATTGGAGGATGTAAGTGTCCACGTTTGGCATTGATAGCATAGGCCAAAAAATAATTCTAATTAGAACAACTTTAGTACTCCGAGGTATCTGCTTGTGTGTCAACAGGGAGATAGTTGACCCATTACTTGATTAGCTTTGGCACATCTGGAGCTAATTTCTCTGTCCATTTTTCCGTCGGATGTAAAAATTGCTCCCAAATGCTCAAATTCCTCTGTTTGTCTTAGGGTGTTGTTTTTTAATTTAATTTCTAAATTGTCTTTATGTCTTCCTTTCATAGTTGTCTCTGTCTTCGTAGTGTTTATTTTCATATTATATTCCTCCCCTTTGTTACTAATTTGATTCAGGTGGTTCTGTAGGCATTCCGTATTTTCTGCTATGAGTACCTGGTCGTCGGTGAAGAGTAATTCTGTAATATCTTCTTCATGATTAAAGTTCGTTTCGCTACATATGGTATCCATGTATGTTATAAAAATAAGCGACGATAGTACACAGCCCTGACGCACACCAGAGTTCACTATAAAAGTTCTTGACTTAGAACTGGACTAAGTTGCTTGTCGGCGTCTATGGCTTAATCATTACGAGCGCGCTTTGTAATGCCAGGGTACTGGGTTCGATCCCAGCCTTGCGTTAGTTTTGACAATGGTATAGAGAAGCCGACCGTACAGAAAGCAGTAGCAAACTACGGGACGTGAATTTGCCTAGAAAAACCACGAAAAATGCTGGGGTTGGTTTTGCAACGTCCTGTAAAGGATACGCAACTAACTTTTAAGTTGCTTAACTAAGCAATTCGTGTTATTTGTTGATAAAGACATTTGTCCGAACGTTCGCCTGGATCTCCGTGCGCTTTTTGCCCGTTGAATTTCCCAGTTCTATTTTGAGCTCACCTGGTTTGTAGCTACGGTTAAGGATGGAAGAGAAGGCCGCCTAGGTCAACACAGCGGCGTGTATATATTCTATCGAGCAACATGGATATAACATAATCGACAGAGACATGATACAGGGGAATCGGTCGTCGTTTTAGGGAGGCAATCAAAACAGGCGGCTAGGGATCAAGATGAAGACAGATAAGGATTACCAGGAGAAGATATCCGAAAATGAAGAGATCAAGACAGCGCACATATAAAAATCCATGCTGTTTCAGGGATTCTCAAAATATGACGCACAGAAGGAATCACTGATACAGGTTCAACTGATACCCACAGGTAACAGCATTGTTGCTCCGTCCCCCCCCCCCCCACCCCCGAATGTTCAACACTGTCCCTTGTGGAGAAACCAAAAATCACACAGACGCATACAGACGCATTAAATGCATACGGTAGCCGTCAGAGGTGCCAACATAAACAGTCCGACATTAGAGATGCAGTCATCGTCCATAGACAGACAGCACCACCGGTTCTCCGGCAACAGGCCGCCCAATCGCCACTTTTCTGAATCTGCAGTTGGCAAAACAATCCACGCTGAGCACAGTCGAAAAGGATGTAACACAAGCACTGTGTTTGTAAGGGTACCAGTATATTAGAACAGAACGAGATAATACTACATCCACGTGAAATCGACAGTTACGTTTGAGGTTTTAAACAGATCAACATCATGGCACATGCGTGTAACCCATTAGTGCTCCGTTCTTTCTTCTAATTCAAGTTGGAGTCCGAAGAAGCTGAACACAGTGCACAGGCTCTGTAGCACCGGCGAGGATCCTGGAATTATTTGGGTAGATTTTTAACTCCAAATTTTGTCCAGGCTGCGCCGTCAGGCTACTCTTTTGGATTTCCAACGTGCCAATGGATTTTTTTTTAACGTGCGCAACAAAGCACACGGGCGTCAGATCTCACTACGCAGAGACCAGGGGGAATTACTAGAAGTCAAAGTCCACGTTAAAAAATTCCAGCCCTTACCGGGGATTTAACCCGGAACCTCTAGCACTCGAAGCGGACACTATGCCTCGAGAACACGCAGCTCCCAGAATGGAGGCAAAAACACACTAAGAACGGTGCAACCGCCTTCGCAATGAAGGTTAGCTACAATGGGTTTCCAACACTATCTGAATCACGCCCTAGTTGTACACTTCCCAAGTGTAATGCTGTCTACCCCTAGCCTCCACACAATGTTTCCAATTTGTGTAGTCTTCTGTTTTTTTATGAGTCTCGTATCAGTAGTGTGACCAAAACATTTCGCTTGTCTTTTTATCCCCAGTCCCTCCCAAAAAAAATCGCTCTAACCGCTAATTCGCGCTGCTGGGACTATGGGACATGTGCAGAATCAATTGAAAGTTTTGGCAGAAGTCCCCCCCCCCCCCTCCTTTTCATATAGACTTTGTCCGAAATGCTTCAGTGGCTCTGTCTGCATGTATCAATGGAATCGATATAATTAACATAAGAAGGGGATTTAGGGTGGGGTCGGGCGAAAAGTTTTTTTTTCTGAGAGAGAGAGAGACATAGCGGGGTGAGGGGGGGGGGGCAAACTAAACCAGACACCCGTCCTTGACAGGCAAGAGCTCTAGCCACTCCACAACCAACCAACTCCATCTAAAATGTAGCAGTTACCCTGCGTATCAATCAACTGCCTGTAATTCCATTAAGGAGGAAGTGGAGCTGAAGCGAAGAGGAAAGGGCACGGAGAACGCACGAGACGACACAGACATCTTGATTATCTCAGCGGAAATCAAATGGGCCGGAGCTAAATCTTCCCTCAAATACCCAGAATCAGAGCTGAGGTTGGCAGGCATTGATTGTGAGGGACATTCGCGGTGCCCACTGTCCACTCTGCTTGCCGTTGGCATGAATGCGTTTCCTCTCTAGACATGCCACATTAGTGAAGTCCGGGTCCCCGTGGGAGATAAAAGAGAAGGAAAGCAACAACACGAAATATTCAGTCGTTATGAAAAGAAAGAGGAGATCTGGCCGAGCGGATAGAACGCTGGGCTTCCAAACGGGAGGCCAGGGTACGAATCCTTGGTAAGGCTGGGACATTTTTTTGTTAGGGCAAAATAAAATCTTCGCCTGCACAGTCGTGGCGACAGCACTAGCCATGTGGCCGTAAATCCTCAGGTTCAAAGAGCCCCCCCCCCCCCCCCCCACCCCGCAAAGGTAGTATAATAAAGGCAGCAATAAGCAGTTTTATGAAGAAGAAGAAACGGCATACATCTAGAGGTAATTTATTACTACTGTTGTCAATGCAATCATATATAGAATGAATGTAAATTGATTTGCTGTAAAGGTGATAATTAATCATGTCAAAAGCTGATTGTTGCGATGTCAGTTTGTATGCCTATCCTCCTAATTGTCTATTAATGTATGTGTCTACCTATCTACCCAATAATCTGTTCATAAATGTATCTAGTTATCTCATCTACCCCCGTTAATTATCACCTAACTTTCTTTTATCATAGACACGTCTCAGTTTGGCACATCTGTCCTGGTCGGTTATCACTTGGCTCTCTTCTTCATAGCCAGTTCTCACTTTAACCCTTCAATCCACCCCTTCCCATTTCTTCTGTAACAGACATGACTCGTTTCATCCCCGTTGGTTATTACTTAGCTCCCCAACACAGACATGACTCGTTTCATCCCCGTTGGTTATTACTTAGCTCCCCGTCACAGACATGACTCGTTTCATCCCCGTTGGTTATTACTTAGCTCCCCGTCACAGACATGACTTGTTTCATCCCCGTTGGTTATTACTTAGCTTCCCGTCACAGACATGACTCGTTTCATCCCCGTTGGTTATTACTTAGCTGCCCGTCACAGACATGACTCGTTTCATCCCCGTTGGTTATTACTTAGCTCCCCGTCACAGACTTGACTCGTTTCATCCCCGTTAGTTATTACTTAGCTCCCCGTCACAGACATGACTCGTTTCATCCCCGTTGGTTATTACTTAGCTCCCCGTCACAGACATGACTCGTTTCATCCCCGTTGGTTATTACTTAGCTCCCCGTCACAGACATGACTCGTTTTATTCCCGTTGGTTATTACTTAGCTCTCCGTCACAGACTTGACTCGTTTTATCTCCACCGGTTATTACTTAGCTTTCTTCCCCGTCACAGACATGACTCGTTTTGTCCCATCTGTCCCTATTCGTTATTACTCAGCCCTCTGTCACACACGTCTCGTTTTAACCCACCTGTCCCCACCGCTTATCACTCAAGTCCCCTCTTCATCGACAGTTCTAGCTTCAACCCACTTGTTCCAATCGGTTATAACACAGCCTTTCTTTTTCTGTCAAAAGTCTCGTTTTATCCCATTTGTCTGCGTTCGTTATTACTCACCCCTCTGTCATACAGGTCTCGTTTTATCCCATTTGTCTCCGTTTCTTATTATTCAGCCCTCTGTTATACAGGTCTCGTTTTATCCCATTTGTCTGCGTTCGTTATTACTCAGCCCTCTGTTAAACAGGTCTCGTTTTATCCCATTTGTCTGCGTTTGTTATTACTCAGCGTTTTTACTTCAACCACTTTTTAACTACGAGGGTACCACGTAGCTCACCATTCGCATGTTAATTTTAATAGACATGACCCCGTTGTTAACTTACTGTTATTACTCTAGCCACACTGCCTCAACTCATTTTAACCCAACGCTGCCCATTTCTTAGAGTATTTTATATTTTCATACAAACACAGTGATAATTTAAAGAAACTACCACTTAAAGTACAACGGGTTAAAGCAACGCCTGCTTGGTAATGAATCAGTTAAACCCGACACCCAATGCATTATCAAGCGTAAGACCAATTAAAAAAAAACACTCACGTTTGTTAAAGTATAGCACAAGAGAATGGGAAGCAACTCGCCGTGGACAAGGGATGCAATTCAATAAAAATAACGCAACAACAAAAGATGGTTGCTGCGCTTACATTTAACAACGTAAACGTACAACGTATTATTTCTTGATGGTCTTATATTTAAAAACTCAACTCACTTCATATTGAGAAAAGCGGGCCCGGCTAAGTTTGTTAAATCAACTTCACGGCGACGGGTGACACACTCCTTGTGGTTCGAGTTATTTGAAGCCCCACCCTGGCTTTTGCCAGGGGCTGCAATATAGGCAGGTCATAAATCTGGCCAATTGTCTGAACGCGGTTTCTGGGACCTCTCCACGGCGATCCTCATCCACATGGTGGCACTTTGTGTCATCGGGTGATTGTCGCTTGTGTGATGACCTGGTGGGGTAGAAAGTCAGTCAGTCATTTACGGTACTTATTACATAACTAAGGCCGAATGGTTGCGATATCCATAGTACTGAGCCAAAGGGTTTACAACTAACGGTATGGTTTCCGCCCCCCCCCCTCTTTCAATGGAAAGCTTAAACATGGTAATAACGGCGGTTATTAAGCTACCAATCACAGTCAGCGGACTAGTTTCAATTCTTAGATTAGGCCAGATTTCAAAATCAGCGGACTACTTTCAATCTTTAGGTTAGGCCAGATTTCAAAATCAGCAGACTACTTTCAATCTTTAGGTTAGGCCAGATTTCAAAATCAGCAGACTACTTTCAATCTTTAGGTTAGGCCAGATTTCAAAATCAGCAGACTACTTTCAATCTTTAGGTTAGGCCAGATTTCAAAATCAGCGGACTAGTTTCAATCCTCGTGTTAGGCCAGATTTCAAAATTAGCGGAATAGTTTCAATTCTCAGATCAGGCCAGATTTCAAAATCAGCCGACTAGTTTCAATCCTCGGGTTAGGCCAGATTTCAAAATCAGCCGACTAGTTTTAATCCTCGGGTTAGGCCAGATTTCACAAAAACATAAATGCCATACAATTTTCAACCTTGTTTTGAAAGGGAAAGACGATAATCGAGTCCAATGTCCTGACCGGCACTGGACTACAGGTCACCCATGGCTGGTATAGCCAGTACGGGTGTTTTTTATTGTTCTTCTTCTCCTTCGCGTTCACCGGCTATAAACTCCAGCGGAAAGTTCCGGTTGTCCGTCCACTTCTGGAATTTTAGTCTTTTTCCAAAGCCCGTGTGTTGCGTGTGCATCCGTTTTACAGATATGACCCATTTGCCTCTCAGGCAGGCGCAATCTGACTTCAAAAGAAGCTTCTAATTAGTCGACTCTCAAGACATACGTTTGGGTAGGCAGTGGGTCCATTCTTGTTTTCCCTACAATGGGACCCCGGAACCCACATGGGGCATTATTACTTCTTTGGAGGTTGAACAAGGTATCTGGGATCTGTCTATCTTGCTTGATCGTTTGCTGCCCAGACTCAGATGGTTCAACCTCAGGATGGTATGGTTAAACCTGTCGGTCGCAGCCCATGAGGGATACAATCAAACGATCAGAGCAGATAAAAAAATTAACCGTCCATCCACACTGGACTATGGGTTTACTTTGTAACTGTTTTGTTGTGATGCCTCAGTAAAACGGTGCTATGTGTCTGGTTTGTAGAACGGGATTTCTCGGATCTGTACCTCTTTTATTCTCTTTCTTTAGAATCTTACAAAAAGGGGCAGAGAGAGAAAAGAGGCGGGGTGACTTAAACATAAGTAATAATATAAACTATTCCTGTCCGTAATGACTGCAACTGGTGAAGCCGTTATGGGTGCCTTATTTGCAGGCAGAAAAGGATATATGGAATGAGTCCTCTTGGTCTGCCATCTTCTTCTTCTTCATTTAACGTTGACCACTTTCAGCTAGGTCAGAAAGCATTGCTGCTCTGTTTCCTGTCCTCTATATTTGTGGTGACGTTTCTTGTCCTCATCTCATCTGGTTTTGGATTATGCTTTTGTCTGCCATCCAAAGTTGGGGTTTTATATAGACAGAGACATGGCATAGAACAACTCAACCTTTTATTTTAAAAAGCGGCATCCACCTAATGTGTAATGTATATAAACAGACCAAAGGACACTGCATAAGTCACCAATGACACATGATTAAAAAACAAACTATTTTTCTGGATCCTTCTTAAAATGTCAGAATCAACAATGGAAGTGCCAAAAATATGTAGACAGACTCACTTGTAGACGGGAATAAGCGAAATATCACTATCCTGCAGATAAGAAAACGAATATTACTTTTTCAATGCCTCTTCTACTGTAAATGTATTTATCTGCTCATTAAACTATCTTTCCATCATTAAAATAATTCTTCCACTTCGTTCATCCGAGGACATAACTGTGTTGTGCACAGCCGCTTTACAGCAACGCTGCAATATTTGCAGCTTTTGGATGATACATCCAAGGACATAACTGTGTTGTGCATAGCCGCTTTATAGCAATGCTGCAATATTTGCAGCTTTTGGGTGATACATTGGAGTCCTGATAGATTTGTTGCCTGGGTTAGCGTCCCTGGTAACTGAAATAAATTATTACCAATTTTATATCTTCTTGGTTACAAGATTTGAATGAAAGGATGACAAACTGAAGAAATGACATCTCTACACACAGGACATTCCCACATATTTTCCATCTCCTTCCTGGGAAGCCAAAGAAGAGATGATATGCTAAATAGTACTAACTGCAACCCGATTAAAAAGTCCGCTTGTTTCCCCCTAATGTCAAATATCGACTAGAACCTCTACTCACCCATACACCCCACCCCCTCCCTGGGAAGCCAAAGAAGAGATGATATGCTGAATAGTACCAACTGCAACCCGATTAAAAAGTCCGCTTGTTTTCCCCCCTAATGTCAAATATCGTCTAGAACCTCTACTCACCCATACACCCCACCCCCTCCCTGGGAAGCCAAAGAAGAGATGATATGCTAAATAGTACTAACTACAACCCGATTAAAAAGTCCGCTTGTTTCCCCCTAATGTCAAATATCGTCTAGAACCTCTACTCACCCATACACCCCACCCCCTCCCTGGGAAGCCAAAGAAGAGATGATATGCTGAATAGTACTAACTGCAACCTGATTAAAAAGTCCGCTTGTTTCCTCCTAATGTCAAATATCGTCTAGAACCTCTACTCACTCATACACCCCACCCCCTCCCTGGGAAGCCAAAGAAGAGATGATATGCTGAATAGTACTAACTGCAACCTGATTAAAAAGTCCGCTTGTTTTCCTCCTAATGTCAAATATCGTCTAGAACCTCTACTCACCCATACACCCCACCCCCTCCCTGGGAAGCCAAAGAAGAGATGATATGCTGAATAGTACTAACTACAACCCGATTAAAAAGTCCGCTTGTTTCCTCCTAATGTCAAATATCGTCTAGAACCTCTACTCACCCATACACCCCACCCCCTCCCTGGGAAGCCAAAGAAGAGATGATATGCTGAATAGTACTAACTGCAACCTGATTAAAAAGTCCGCTTGTTTCCTCCTAATGTCAAATATCGTCTAGAACCTCTACTCACCCATACACCCCCACCCCCCTCCCTCACTGAATTAGTCTTGCAAAGTATGAATGCTCTGTATGGTCTCTTGCACTGTCCATTTGACCCTAGACAGCCTTCACTATATCCAGTTTATAAAGTAGCTCCTTGGCCAAAGGAGCAGCAGCAGCAAATCTATCATCCTGCTTATTCCCTTTCGCCCGCACACCCACAATTTCCCAGACAGAAATATGTTCCCAACCTTCTCAAGTGATAAGTCACAATACTGACACACTCATCTTAAGCTCAGTGGACCCAGGTACCAAAGTCCATGTTTTTTTTTCTGCAAATTCACATGAAGCAGAATTTTCTTCCTTTTCTTTGAATTTACTGGTGGAAAGTTGTGGTTATTCATCTACTTCTGGACTTTTGACTTGTTCTCAAACCGGATTTTTGCACTCTCTTATCTTTTACAGATCTGGCTTATTTCTTACCAACTGTTGGTTCCTCGCCTCTCAGACAGAAGCACTCTGGCTTCGAAGAAAACACCCCTAATTAGTCCACGATTACAAGCTCATTAGAGGACAGTGGGCTTATTGCCCTCTCCCCCTAAAATGGGGCCCCGGAACCCATAAAGCTGTACTCCAGGCTTCATAGCTATGACAGTGTTTTGTATTTTGTGATCTTGATGTTATGATACAAGACTATTATTAGAATATAAAAATTAAGGCAATACATAGAAAACACTTGACAACAAACACATTTCAGGAGAGAGTAGTAGAAATTCGCACACACACAAAATCAGGACATGAAAGACTGAAAACATAAGACATTTATTGAAGCAACTTACTGGATAAATTGCAAATACAGGTAATCTGGAATAATAAGAAATATTTAAAAGACAATGTGTTAATAGGGACAATTAAAAAACAAAATATGAGTGGAAAGATACGGATGTCATAACAAAGACCAATCACCAGCAAGCAGGTGATGTGCAGAAAACAGACAGGACAGACTTTTGTTGTATAGCAGCATAGTCAGCTTATATCAGATATAATGTGGTTATTGTTATGCCAGCTGCCTTTGCTTCCCTAGAAAAACTCCCAATAATACTCATTCAGCACTCTAGGTCTGAAACCTAGAGAATTTCGTTTCACCAAGATTTATGATACAACTCGGTTTCTCTGCACAGAATGGCAAGATCCTGCTGGGAGTGTCTGACCAAACTCTACAGCTTTAGCAAGGATATCTTAAAATTCCAGTACAAATTTCCGTAGACAAAACCTGTAACCTTCACAGGACACGACAAAATGCTCAACCATGAAGAGTCCCAACACATTCAGAATTTTAAAAAGTTCTTAACAATTTAAAGTTTTGACAATCCCCAACACCCAGAGCAAACCTGTCAACAATCTATGTCCTTCAACAAACTGTCATGTCAACACAGCACCAAATTCACATAAGCCCTAAATCCCTGTTTCAATAATAATGTGTCTGAACAATGAGATCTCTGAAGACCTGGTTAGCTGCATAAAAAGTAGTACTTCATTCTGACCTATCTGGGGTAGGAATATACACACGTGTGCCTTTGGGATATTGTAAAGTGACAAATAACAGACCTAAAAATGCACTTAACAGAAAAACACACTGACTGCACTGAGATGAGATTACTTTAGTGCAGTGCCAACAAAATGTAGTAAGGTGTCTTCGGCTGGCCCTTCCTTCATAAATAATCTTAAATCGTTTTGTATGCCATGAATTATTTCAACAACTGACGGATGAACACCTGCATCACTTTCATTTACGCAGACACAAACATTACGGCATTACGAAAGTGTTACATTTACACTTTATGAAGTAGGAAAAATGAATACCTTTCCATTGAAATACATAAATTACGAGTGTCTCTTAGTTACACTATACATCTCACCACTGCACAAGATTAGCCCAGTGATTACTACAGAGGTTTCAAAGTTTGAACGTACTCAATCTACATCACTGATCAGAACTCCACCAAGACTGGTCCCAAACCCGGCTGAAAAAGGAGTAGGGTCTGGCTGAACCTGAGCACCTTATGTTTCTCTGAAAGTAGTAGGTAACCGTGAATCAGCCATATGGCCTGCTTAGAGTCGGTCCTTCCACCAAACAACGGCGCAAAACAGGACAATCACCTGTTTTCCTAAAACTATGATTACAAGTTACCTCAGAAAGAAAGCAAGAAGGTTCATAGCAACTGCTGATAGTGAAATCCGGCTATTTCTATGGCTATCCTCTACATCAGGTCTATTCACTGGTAGCCACTGGCCAAATCTGGTCCACAGAGGCCTACTGGCAGGTGGCCAGTGGATTATTGCCACCTCTAACACATTAATAATCTTTCTACTTTGGGGTTCAGGCCTCTGTCCCATGACAACCCCTACTTTCCAAAACTTTGGCCCCTGAGTAACCTTGAATGGCCCAGCTCTGCACCCCAATGTAGAAGAGGATCGACTAAGTATGTAAGTATCACTTTCAGAAATGAATGAGATTACATGAGACAGAAGGATGTGGATGCACATGATTACTAAAGCATACAGCAAGGATTATTAGAAGTCAAGAAAATGACTTCTTACACTATGAAGTATTTTGGGTATATGGTGCTAACCAAATATTTTTTTGGCCAATCAGCACTTATATCATCAACGCTGTACAGACTAGGTTGGGGAATAATGTTGAATCTCTAATGCTAAGGTGACTGCATGACCGAGGAGTTCAGCTTGGTGAAGCATGTCTATGCAGTCTTTTAGGTCAAGACAGGAGATACTATAACCAGCTTCTCATGGAAACAATCAGTAGAGGTTTCCTGGAGTGGCTGTTGCATTAGAGGACTGAGCACGCATGAGAACGCTGAATGTGCAAAGATGTCGACTGTGATTACAATACATAACTCAGCCAATACAGTGCAGACCGCTTAAGTTGATCTCGGATTAGCACATATCTGTTGCAAAGAACAATTTGCTTATCTGTGGCAATGATTCCTGCTTAAACCCTTATCCAGATCAAAGGATTTTTTACAGAAACTATTTCTTTGGTCTCCCAAGAGTTCTTATCAGGTTCTCACTGTACTGGTAATCTTGCAATTATCTTAACTTCTTCAGCAGCAAGGACTTCTCACATTATTTCATTGATGTTTATGTGGTACAAATATCTTAACTTTCCCCCATTATGTTATGTTACAGCGGGAATTACACAAATAGTTTGTTTAAACAAGATCACAAACGAAGAACTGAGGCGGAAAACAGAGTGTGCATCACTGGCAAATGTTATCAAAGTAAGACAATGGGGATGGCTTGGACATGTTTGTAGAATGCCTTGTGACACTCTGAAAAAAAAAAAAAAAAGCTTTCCGGTGGATAGCAGATGGAAAAAGGAGATGTGGACGACTTAAGGAAGGACAACAAAACCAGAAATTAAGGAATTTAAAACTAACATGGGATATCATTGGCAGAAAAGCAGCAGACCGGCAGCAATGGAGATCACTTGTGAATACCTTGTGTGTCAACAGCGATATGAAGAAGATATAGAGAGATATATAGTGCAGTTAGTATAATGTTATTTCCTAAAGCAAAGCTGTATTTATCATCTCTGTGGGACTAACAAATGGCTGTGCTGGGATACAACAACTTAAGCACAGACACTGTCGAGTTCAAAACTATCTGGGAGTGAATGAATTAAACTATGAAGAAATGGAAGAATGGAATACCTCAGATTTAAGTTACCCCAGCTGGGTTTTCCTAAAAGAATGTAACATCAAGAATAAACAAAACCAACTAAGCATTTGCCATGCTTAACAAAATATAGAAGTCAAAAGGATTAAGTTTGAAGACAAAACTTGTTAAGAATACTATTATACAGTGAAGTGTGTTGGAAAATAAAAGCTTGAATTACACATAATCATTTAGGAGGGGGGGTAAATTAATGTCTAACAATGAAAAAATGAAAAGTGGATGACTTGAGAAAACCTGGAGAGGATGATAGAAAAGGAAATGGAGAAATGTAAAAATGATATAGAATAGCACTGGCAGAAAAGTAAAAACAGCAGACCGGCAGCAATGGAGATAATTGTGAATGCCTCAAGCTATCTGTCAGGTCAACAGCTACACGAAAAGGATATGTATATTGGTAATACTGTGCCTGCCAGCTCTACTTTTCTGAAACTTTTCTAGTATGCAATTTTCAGCTGAGTCAGATTAATGCTGAGGAAGGTGGAGATAGGCATGCTCCAGACAGAGCGGCAAGCATCGCTTCTGAGGTCCCGTGTAGTTAGTGTCTTTTATATATGTATCTCCAGGTATGCTGGTGTGTTTGGAAATGAGCAGGCAGACAGACTGGCCGGTTCTGCACCACCTTGTGGTGAACTGATGTATGACAACCTAGATGCTGTGAATGCCCTTTTGGAGCGAGTGAACAGTGCGGAGGCACAAACAGATCATCACCGTCATAGGACAATGGCACTTCGGGCAGCTACCAGGGGATCTGGCCGATGCTATACACATAAGAGAAAGGCGAGACCGATGTACAATCAGACAGTTACTGGAACTATCAGAAGTGGAACTCCTCGCTTGCTGATGAAGATGGGGACGGAGCGTAAGTGGCAGTGTGGTGAGTGCTTTGAAGTCAATTCTTAATTTAACATACTCATGTGCTATAGGGGGAACAGGGAAAAATCCTAGCATCAAAATAAATTTACTCAAATATATGACCTTTTTTTCAAGCATTGTTTTAAATGATTGTTGCTACAGTAACTGAGTCAACACTGCATACGATAGTAGCAGACGATAATAGCGACCGTTGACACTTTAAAGAGTTTCTGCAGATGATACTAGCAGATGATACTAGCAACTATTGACAATTTCGAAACACGCAACTATACTGACGATAAAAGCGACATGGCAGGGAGACCACGTGTGCCGACGCAGATTAGCGTAGTTGTTGTCTCAAACTTTTCGGCTTGCGCAAAACGCGGTTACACTCACCGCCGACAGTATCTCCTGCACCGCTACGCACGGTGCAGATAAGGGGCTTAACTAGGTGCCTGGGGGTCACAAGCAAATTAATTGGAGGAAGTTGCAGGAGATGCGGTAGCTGCTGCTCGTGAGTCCCAGCCATCTAGTGTAGCCCCCATCCGCGCCGCACGTAGCGCACGGTGGATACAGTCGGCGGTGAGGCACGGTCACAGAAACAGCTCCGCAATTAACATATCGCTGAGACCCTGTTAGAGCATTTGTTTCTTTATACGGAGCCGATCCTAGTTTTGCTGTGATTCATTCGTCGCCGGAAGTTCGCATATTTTTAATAGAACTGAGCCTCGTAAGGATATTTGTTTGGCCACCATAATATCAGGTAGAAGTTCGGAGGAGAGCCCAGATTTTGTACAGTATAGTAAATATTAAATATACTTACAGTACTAAAGTAATTAACAAAGTGTGGTGAATCTAAATGTTTTAATAAAATTATATGGTATGTATGGCACATGTATAAATGAGGTAACGTTCATTGGAAACAGTTGCTTAATAGGTACTTGGACTTGTACTGGTTTTTCGGTTTATAAGTTTAAAAAATGATTTTTTTTAAATTTGGCTAAGATGTCATTGTTGGTCTTAAGGTCTTAAATTATTTAACACTTACTTAATCAAAACATCTACAATCACAAGTGTACAATAAAACAAACAGGTATTTATAATTTAAAATGCCAGTTAATATGGCCTTCAATTATAAAGTTAGCATTCAATCATTCATAATTTAAAAATCACTTACTTTCTATTCTGCTTGTTCTCAAAAGGCAGTCTCACTGGAAAACTCGCCATCTTATTGCCACGTTAAACTACGACCGACTGACTGACTGAGCCAATCAACACTGCAGTATTATAAATTAGTAATTAAAGCGCTGTCTCTGCGTATTTTGATCAGTTCACCCTGCAATACGTGTGTACTTGAATAATATTCGCTGTTCTCCCTAGCGAATCAACAAACACTTCTCACTCAATACTCAACTGATTCAACAAACAAAACTGAAAAAAATAACCCAGCTGGTAATCGTCGAGTAACAGCTTTCCCGTCAGAAGAAACAAGCAATATGATTTCAGCTTACTTAATATTCATACGTAAGGCAACATAAGGCGAACAAGTAAAGAATATTCACGCGTTCGACTCCAAAATTGCTGTTTTTGTCCGGGTAGCTAGAACTGTTAACATGCAGACGAACACAAGTCGTATTTGTACCGGAAATAGGTTCCCAGTCGTCGTGTTGTCGGTGTGTTAAGTGTGATCCATGATATTTCGGTACAGTCTTCTGGGCTACTTTATTTACATCACTCATGAAAATAAACAGGCCGTATAAATATTAAATGTAATAAACAAACAGATGATGTATTGACTGACTGGCATAAGAAAGGAATGGAAAGATAGAAGGACACACTAGACTACATAAAATCGAAAGCTATAGTTAACGTGCCGCGAATCGAACCTGACACCTCAAAATGGCGTGTGCGCCTCTATATGGGAACAAGTGCACTAAGAACATGGTCAACTAGGCAACCGTAAAAAAAAAAGCTGTCTTCATTGACGATGTCCATCGTACAGCTTAAAATCCACAACTATGGAATGCGGACAGAATTCCTCTCAAACCACTGAAATGGCACCACAGGTTGCAACAATTTATATTAAAGAAGCATATGTCGAATAACAAACACGGAGACAATTTACAAACACAGTAGACCATAATGCTTTGTCTGAAATACACAAACATTTAAGAAAGGTTTTTGATTGGTAGGTTCTATTGTGTATTCGCATGAATAAACATAGGGGGAAATCTTGAGGCCATATAAATATCAAATGTAAGTGGTCAAACCGTTCGCCTCTCGCTGTGAAGGTCGTGGGTTCGTTTCACGGCGGCGCTGTTCAATTCACGAGTGCAATTTTTTCTGAGATACATGGGGATCGTCGCCGAAGCTACGGAGATCGTGCTCTGTACGGCGCTCTCAGCAGGCTGACAGAGACTGAGGCATATGGGATAAAAACCGGGGCAATGAAGTCGATCCTATCACTTTTACCTTTCTTTACTATTTTGCTTCTGAAGCCGGCATTGTGAAGTGGCTATACGCTCGCCTGAGGATCGGAAACCGAGATTTTTTTCCCATTCGAAAATGACTGACTATCAGGTAGACCCGGCCTTGAGTGGCTACCAGGTATAATTCTAGGAAGTAAAGGCGGCCGACGTGATGTTGACCACAACACCAGATGTCATTGACCCAACATCATTGGTCTAAAACTATAGGTCTTGTCCTGAATGCCCAATACTCCTAAAAGCGTTCAAAAGGGTCCTTTATTAACTTTACTTATTATTTTGCTTCACGTGTGGGTTTTGGAGCCCCACTGAAACACAGGGTGGGTGGTGAATAGAAGCACTGGCCCCTAACAAGCATGCCCTACAAGACGACTAAATAAAGCTGTCATTTTAACGCTAAGATAGAAGAACTGCCCGCATTTATAATGTGGGAGAAAACGACTAATAGTGTTGTTTCCTGCGAAGCCGGGGTGTGTCTGCCTGTGAGGCGAGGAACTAACAGCCCGCATACTAATAAGGCAGAGCTGCAAAACGGATGTGCCTGCAAACTTCAAGTTCTTGAGCGAGACAAAAGTCCTGGAGTGGAAGAACAGCCAGAAGCTGTTGCCGTGGTTTGCAGCCGATGAACGTTCAGAAGAGGGATACTTTATTTTTGTGTAAGCCCGGGTTCGAATCCTAAGTAAGGTGATGGATTGTGTGTGTGTGTGTGTGTGTGTGTGTGTGTGTGTGTGTGTGTATATATATATATATTCTAGGTTTCAAACGTGTGTAGGGCTCTAATCACTTTAAGAAGTGGGTGAAGGGACTGGCCTGCTGGTACTGCAGAATCAGAAGTTCAACAAATGATTCATGAAAATTCGCCTCCATGTGATGTGATTGTCTATACAGATAGCTTCGTGTTGAGTGGCAGACGAAGTGCATGATGGTTCATAGCGAAGGCGAATGGACGTCGCTTGGTGAAACAAAGCCTGGCATATGACATCACAACGTCTAGTTTGAGAATGGAGGTAAAGGCAGTCACTGCTGCCTCCCACTGGCTTAAGAATCAGCTGTACACGCATTCCGTCATTGTAATCGACTCACATCATGGTGTGAAAGGTAGACAGGCATGCTCTGTGCAGAGTGGCAAGCATCACTTCAAAGGTCCCGAGCAGTTAGAATCTTTTGGATATTTTCTCCAGGCCATGGCGGTGTTTTCGAAAATGAGCAGGTAGTTAGACTGGCTGGCTCTGCACCACTTGGTGGTGAACTGATGTATAACAAGCTTGATATTGTGAGGGCCCCTTGGGAGCGAGTGAACAGATCCGAGGCACAGATGGATCATTACTGTCTAATGAGAATGGCACTGCGAGGAACTACAAAGTGATCTGGCCCACCCTCGACAGTCGGGAAAGGCCAGACGGATAGATAATCAGAAATTTACTGGTACCATCGGAATTTCAACTCTTCGCTTGCTGCTGAAGATTGGAACGGAGCGCTTATGAAGGTGTCCTGAGTGCTGTAATGTCGATTCTTAATTCAACACTCAAAAATTTTTGTTTTCTGTCGGGAGGAGAGCAAAAAGCATAACCTGCACACAGAGTGTATTGACTGCGTTAGCTGTGAGACCCTATATTTCCTAGATTGAAAACCCGACTGCCATACACTACTCTAAAAAGTGGTACTATTGACAATGACATTTTTTTTGTATACAGTAACTATACGAGTTTCTTTCTTATCAGTTCGCCCTTAAAAGGAAGTTGTCACATTATTTTTCGGTTAAGACTAGGCTGCAATATTTGCGTTTTTTGGCCAAACACATCTGATTCCAACACCTTTTACGCCATGCTTGTTAGAAGGGTTAGAACGGCAATGGTGCTAACCGCCCCGACTCCCGTCCGCCGCTCAAAGTTGGGCTTCGGAACTCACAGGGTGACTGACAACTTAAACTGTGTATCATGAAATCTCATGTGTAGTATATGATGCCGGCAGGATATTCTTAATTAGTAAAAGTAAACACATAAAACTAAAAAGTAAAGATCTCTTTTCGCGCCTTTAGGCGCATTGGACATATGTAAGGAGTGCCGATATTTTCACAGACCATTGGCACTAGGTGGGTAATGTGGTCAACATTACGCCGGCTGCCTTTACTTCCCCAGGACAGCCCATCCTGGTACCCATTTTAGGCTGGGTCGACCTGCGACGCCTCATACCATGATAAAAATCCACGCAGCCAGCAGTAGGTTTCGATCGTGGTGCGTTGGAATTACGTGTAGACCTGCAACGTCTAAGCCACGAACGCCGCAGTA
The DNA here is from genome assembly GCA_905116865.2 of Candidula unifasciata. NCBI lineage: Eukaryota > Metazoa > Mollusca > Gastropoda > Stylommatophora > Geomitridae > Candidula > Candidula unifasciata. Next base: position 268,705 of record CAJHNH020000042.1, read on the forward strand.
ATGACACATAGCGCATACAAATCTGAAAGAAATTATGACACGATATTCAGCTTCTGCTGAACACCTCTTATCCCACTTAGTCAAAGACATGCCGCGAAAGAAACACATGAAGGAGGGTTGGGGGAGGAGTGGGGGGAGGGGCGGGGCGGGGCGGGTATTCTTATAACTTTCTAGTGACGAGCCATATAGGGCGTAATATCTTATTTAATTGTGTAACCATAATAATACAAATAATTATTATTATTATTATGAACAAAATGGCAAATAAATATAATAAAAACTTGTAATAATAAAAAATGTATGAAGAAATTCTTAAAACGAGAACATCTATATATGGGTGGAGAGGGATTGAAAAGGGGGCGGAAGGGAGGGAGGCATTGCCACCGGAAATCTAATGGGGGGGGGGGGGGTAGTTCAGAGGTCCCCTTACCCCCTAGATTTCGCAGGTACCTGAGTTTCAGGTTCCATTGCCTATGATTCTAATTTTAGCACTAAGGGCTGAACCGGATGTTTGTAAGAAATTGACTATAACTAACAGCGAAAATTGATTGTAGAGCCAACCCTAAACTTTGTATCTCATCCACTGTGTTTTCATCACGTCCGGCTGTATATTTTAACTAGAGTTAGCCGTGGTTTTCATCATGCACCTACTGGAAGCCGCTACAACAGCTCCGAAGCAAATAGCGGGGAAAATGGTACAGCAATGATGTAATAAACACACAAAAAAGTGGGGGGGGGGGGGGGGAATATAATATATATATATATATATATATATATATATATATATATATATATATATATATATATATATATATTATTTATATATATATATATATATATATATATATATATATATATATATATATATATATATATACAATAGGGTGGAAGCGACGAAGACTACAGTACAGCAGATTAAAGATCTTAGATTTATTCTGGTTTGAAAATGGCCAACAGACCAAAGGAGAAACATTGGCAGAGTTAGACGAAAGATGGGGATTTTCGACCTATTCGACTTCCGGACGGACTCCGCGCTAGCCTAACCTAGCAACTGTGCTTTGCACAATGGGCCTTATATTTTGTTCTAGCAGTTTGTTGTCCTTAATGCCGTTATTTGTTGACCACGCTGATGTAATGTTAAATAAAATTGAGTTCAACGTTGAAACCATAGTTACAGTTGTTTCCTTCAGCTTAGGACTTGTAGTTAGTGTGCCTAGTTTATTTTATTCGTTATTTGCCTTGTCTAGACTTTACACAGAAGATTTCTTGCCTGGGTGAGATACTCTGATCTCTCCCCCACCTAAACGAACTCTTTCTTTCTCTTTTTTCTTGTTACTAAAGGGCCCCTCCGGCCTAGTACACACACATACACACACACACACACATATATATATATATATATATATATATATATATATATATATATATATATATATATATATTTATATATGTGTGTGTGTGTGTGCGCGTGTGTGCGTAAGCCTGAGCGTATGCATGCGTGCGCGGGTGCGTGCGTGCGTGTGTGTGTTGTGTGTGATGTGTTGTGTGGCGTGTGTGTGTGTGTGTGTGTTTAAAAGATCTTTTAATTGGTTTTTAATTAAAAAATTATAAAAAAAATCCTGTTTTTTTGGTGTGTTGAGTTGAGTAACAGCACTCGAGGCATTCCCATGCATGCTCCGTCCTCATCTTCAGCAGCCAGCGCAGAGTTCCAATACTAATAGTGCCGTCACAGTTTGGTTAAAAGTCCGTCTTGCCTTTCCTCTGAGTGTAATGAGCCGACCAGACCACTTGGTTACACCCAGGTGCCTCGTTCCCTTCAGGCCAAAATAATCTTCTTTCTCTACCGATTCCGTTGCTTGTTCCCAAAGGGCCTTGACCACATCTGATTTTTCATGTATCAATTCACCACCCAGTGGTGCGCATCCAGCTATTCTGTCTGCCTGTTCATTACCCATCACGCCGGCATGGCCTGGAGAAAAGATCCAAAGTTGCTTACTACCCGTGACATTTCCAGTGAAGCTTGCCACTCTGCTCGAAGCATCCCTGTCTTCACATTTTCGGCATATTCTCAGAGTCTGTTACAATTACGACATGTGTATGTATCTTGTTCTCTAGCCACCGGAGAGCTGCAGTTACAATGTGCTTTGGTGCCATTTTAAAACAGAATTTGATACTATTACCCCAAAAAATGTCTGCTGTCCTGGTTCCATACTGTCCCCATATCGTGCCCGGCAAGCACGTATTGAAAAAAAAAAAAAACACCACGTAGGTAGGTAGTACCCCACCAGGACATCAAACAAGCGATACACACCCAGTGACACAAAGTGACACCATGCGGATTAGGATCACCCGTAAAGAATTCCCGAAACCCCTTTCAGTCGTTATGCCATATATATGCCCCGACTATATTCAGGGCCCCCGGCAGAAGCCAGGGTTAGGCCCCAAACAACAAAATTGCATCCCACAGGAGGACGGCTTCGAAAAAAAATGAATATTTTACATGCTTTTAGGCGTAGTGGGCATGTGAACTTTTTTCATCTCAACGTCCCCTTTTACCGCTTCGGGTGTCGAGGAAGATATCAGGTCCTGCTTCGTGCATGTAAACTAATCGACACTTAGCGAGTGATGTAGACAGCATCACATCGGTCGCCGTCGCTTCCCAGCACGGTACCTGGTATACTTTTAAGTTTGATCGACCTGAAAGGCAAAGTAATTAAAAAAAATTCAGTCAAAATCAGGACTCGAACCCCCTACCTTCCGACCCGCAGGCGAGCGTCTGACCGCTTCACGACAAATACCGCTTTTCGCCACATTGAGCCTATTTACCTCTCACTCTTTTGATCTATATTAGTATTTTTAGTTTTTTATTATAGCGAAAACACTTATGCTCTCGGGGAAATAATCCTGTTTATTTTCATACAGGATCAAGGAAAGTTATATCCCTTTAAAAACATGCCGAACAACGTTAAATCTTCACTGTTTTGTCTGTTTTTTGCTTCTTCGAGGGGTCTCTGTGGCGAAGTGGTCAAGCCGTTTGCATCGCGCTCTGAATGACGTGGGTTCGTTTCACGGCGGCGCCTTTCATTACATGAGTGCAGATTTTACGGAGATCCATGGGAATCGTTGCCGGAGCTACAGAGGTCGTGCTCTGTGCTACGGTCTCAGCAGGCAGCTAGCTGTTCCGCGGCAAGAGACTGAGCCATTTAGGGTAAAACCCAGTGTAATGAAGTCGATACTCTCATCTTTACCTTTACCTTTTCCTTTACTTAGCTTCACGGAGCTGGTACCTCAAGTTCTTGACCATCCCTGAGACTACTCGCATCCCATCATGGATATCAGCCTAATACATCAAAAACACCCGTTTTAACCGCAAAAAAAAAAAAAAAAAGATATAACTGGTACACGTGTAAGGGTTACAGCAAGTGCTGCTCCATGCACCTTGCAATTCCTTGCCAGAAGAATCACTTTTCAATATCAACATAATCGTAAAACGTTTACGTCTTGTCTGCAGTTAACTACCCACTAGTACATAAAACCCTGCACCCGTGTGGGACGAATTTATCGTTGTTTTGAAGTCCTACCTTGGTTGCTGCCGGGGACCCTAAAACAACCTAACGGTTGAGCGGGGTTTCAGGACCTCTCCACGGGTGATCCTCATCCGAATGGTGTCACTTTGTGTCACCGGTGTTTATCGCTCGGTGTGATGTCCTGGTGGGGTAAAAAGTCACTTCTTCCCTCCAGTATTGGACTACAAATAATTACGAAACCGTCGGGGGCCCTGATATAACGGTATTGCACAGAAAGCCGATGTGGTCTAGCGTCTAGACGCTCGCCTGGGGATCGAAAGGTTGTGGGTTCGGTTCCTGATGGGGGCCGGACTTTGATCAAAAATGACTTAGGCTCCAGGTTGACCCAGCCTTGAGTAGGTGCCAGGTTCAGTCCTGGGAAGTAAAGGCGACCGGCTTGATGCTGACCACATCACCAACCAAGTGGCGTTTGGTCTATAAAATGTAGGTCTAGCCCTATGTACCCAAAACGCCTGAAAAAGCATGGACAAAGATCCTTTACTTTTACTTTACACAGGTGAACACGGGTTTCGGCATTTATTCCAGTCTGATTCTCATCTGAATGATGTCTCTTTAAGTTATAGGCGCCGGAACCCTGGAACTGGGGTCCTTTGGCCACTCCTCCAGCCCCCCTCCCCCTTCCACAATAATTTCAAATAAACAATACAGGAAAACCAGCCAATAAGCAAGCAGACAGTGACTGGGTGGTCTCGAAGCATGGCGTCCGCCTCGTGCTGGAGGTACCGAGTTCAGGCCCCGGTGAAGGCTTAGATTTTTTCACTTGGACTTCTAGTAATTTTGTATAGTCCCCGGGTAGTAAGATCGAACGCCCGTGTGTATTGTTGAGCACGTAAAATAAATCCGGTGGCAGTTGGAAATCGAAAAGAGTAGCCTAATGACGCTGCCCGAACAAAATTTGGACTTAACAAATCTATCCAAAATATTTCAGAATCCTCGCCGGTGCTACAGAGTTCGTGCACTGCAATGAGATTCTTCGGACTTTGAAGTAGAACGAAGCACTTATGGGTTACTACCCTTGTGTGTTGATGTTGATCCGTTGTTAAAACTTCAAACCTAAACCTGACAGAATATTTTCTGAAACCTTTTGCTTGGCATAATTTGGCAGATTTGTCTCCCATGATTTCTCAGTTTCACCATGGTCTAATCCAGTGGTTCTCAACCTTCCTAATGCCGCGACCCTTTAATATAGTTCCTCATGTTGAAGTGACCCCCTCCCCCCCCCCCCCCCCACCCCAACCATGACATAATCTCCGTTGCTACTTCATAATTTCAGTGAATATGTATTTTTTCAATGGTTTTTGGCGACCCATGTGAAAGAGTCGTTCGACCCACAAAAGGGTCGCGACCTATAGGTTGAGAACCACTGGTCTAATCAATCGCGTCGTAAGGTTTTGTCAGAAGGTGTAGACGAGGCAGAAAAGATGTTCACACTCAAACTTACCCAGAAACCTATTACCCCAAAACACAAGAATTATGTTTATAAGATTACATATTTATTAGTCGGTCTTGAGAACGCGCTTCGTAATGCCGGGTTCGATCCCAGCTGCGGGCGTTTGCTTCGTAGGATGAAATTTTTCGTTATTTGAAGCCCTACTCTGGCTTTTGCCAGGGGCCGCAATATAGTGTGGCCATAAATATGACCTAAAGGCTGAAAGCGGTTTCTGGGACCTCCCCACGGTGATCCTCACCCTTATGGTGGCACATTGTGTCATTGGGTGTTTATCGCTTGTGTGATGTCCTGGTGGGGTAGAAAGTCAGTCAGTCGTATTGAGAAGCTGACCGTTCAAAAAGCAATGGCAAACTACTGGAGGTCAATCTGCCTAGAAAAACCACAACAGCCAAAAAATGCTGGGGTTGGTTCTGCAACGTCCTCTAAAGGATACGCAAATAACTTTAACATATTCATGAACTAACTACTTCGTGTCCTCAATATCTCCGTGTGCTGGAAACTCCATACTTTTTAACAACAACATTATTATTGTTCAACATTTGAATTTAATTTTATATTTGCTTAAATCGCTAGTTTCTAAATAAACACATAGGTTTCCCGATCACAGAATTAAGAACCAAAGAGAATTAAGGAATGTTATCTCATCCCAATAGGCTTCATTTCGCATGGGTATTCTCAAGCGTGATAAGTCTTCCCATACAGCAGCACTCCTCCATATCACAAGGTACCTGTAATTATTATTCCCATAAAAAGTTAATTATAATGTCTCATATTTTTTCCTCGGAGAGGCATAGACCGACTTCAACAGGCTGTGCTCCAAGGTCAGGTAATCTTGTTAGTCTCTACGACTCGTCTCTGTCCACAACTAATCAATAACATACAATATTGTTGATATAAAGTCTGTCCATACTCCTGCCAAAGATGTAATGCTGCATTACTTGCCGTCTGGTTCCGCTCGTTCATCACCCTTTACTCTGGCACGACTAGGTGTGTATGAGTTGATTTATGAGTTATGATTTGGGTTATGTTCACGGCCCTCTGGACACGTCCATAGGTGCTGAGATTCCTGCTTCAACATCAGCGTCCAACAGTAGATAGTTCCAACAGAGTGTTTTTTGACAAGACTTCTCGTGCGTCCGGTGTGCTTTCGTGCTTGGCTGTGAGATCTTTACTCCTAATTCTTGCGCTTTTAGCAAAGATGTGGAAGTGCTACTCATAAAATCCTCTGAACTTCCTACCTCTCTAATGGCATTAACAATGTCGGCATGATCCATGTGCAGGTCCTCTGTCTGGTCTGTTAACTCTGTAACTAAGGCAGAGCCGGCTAATCTGTCGACTCTTTCATTGCCAACAACACCCGAATGCCCTGGTAGATGAAGTTAATTCCACGCACAGTGGAGTTTTGCAATGACTCGATCCACTGTCTGCGTACAAAGCTCGCCTCGACTCGTCGGATCATGCTCATGGAAACACTCAGCACACACACGTGAGAATAGCCCTGGGATGCTAGCCACATCATCTTCTTCTTCTTCTTTAGTTCGCCTGAAATAAGTTGTCTATATCAGCAGTTTTGTCTCTTGTATAAATTTCACTGTCGTTGTTAGTTCATTCAGTGGTCCATAGAGTTTACGTTCAACTATTGTTCTTTCTGGCCAAAAGGTTTGCCTTAATTTGTCAAATTCGGTGCAGTCCTGGGGTACATGCTCTGCTGTCTGGGGCACATTTCCACAGGTGCACATGGCTGATACGCCTATCTTGAATTTTGTGTACATGTGGTTACGCAATCGGTTGTGCTAGCCACATGAAAGCTTGAGTTACCACCATCACCTCGATTGTCATACTGCTAGTAGTCATACAGAAGGCACCATTGGCCTGGACTGCCAGGTGTGTATGTAGATCTAGGTGAGAGAGCTCAAATTGAACCTCCTAAGGTATCTAATCATTAAATGAATGAAGAAGACATTCTTGCATTAAGGACATTCTCACACTTTCTTTTCCTTTACCACAGTAAAGTAAGTAAAGTAAAGATCCCTTTTCATGCCTTAGGCGCATCAGGTACACAGGAAGAGCGTCCCATATTTTTACAGACCAATCAGCACTGGGTGGGTAATGTGGTCAGCATTACGCCGGCCTTCTTTACTTCCCCAGGACAGCCATCCTGGTATCCATTTTAGGTTGGGTCGACCTGTGATGCCCCATACCATGATACAAATCCACGCAGCCAGCAGTGGGTTTCGATCGCGGTGCTTTGGATTACCAGTCGGACTCGCAACGCCTAAGCCACGGACGCCGCTTTACCACAGTAGCCAATATAAATTATACAGCCGTCCTAATATTGGACGCAATTTTTCGTTATTTTAAAGCCCCACCCTGGCTTTTGTCGGGGGGCCCTGAAATAATTTTCAGGTTGAACGAGGTTTCTGAGAGTTGCGGGTGACGAACTCCTTGTGGTCCGGGTTCACTCCCGGGGGTGGGCAGATAAGCAACATTTCTCCCAGATCTACGGTATTTAAAATGGAATCAAGGCCGAAAGGTTGCGATATCCATAATACCGAGCTTAAGGGTTAACAACTCATGGCTTCTGGATACTAAAACAAACAAACAAACATTGTATCAGCTGCGACCTGACCAAAAGTCCGCCTGAAAGTAAATCCATTTAATTGAAAAAAAAAAAAAAAGCTTTTCTGTTTGCGTAACTGCCCATGCATATTGCGACTGCATCAGCAGATTTCAACACCCGTCGGTCGTGTGTTGATCTATGTGCAAGGCCGGATTAAGATATGATGGGACCAGAAGCTATACAAATCTCTGATGTCCCTATCGTTTTAATTCATTCGGCGATCGGGTCGCCTATTGGCTCGCCTGTAGACGACTTCGTCGCCGGTTGGGACAGTATTTGGTTCTGTCTTCTTTGATGGCATCAACGCAGCAGGAGTCTTTTTTAGGATTCCTGATGGCGTGCAGTGCTAAACTATTTTATATGAGGCAGATAACCTAGCCACAATTATACTCTGAAGCTCCTCCTTCGGGGATGCTGGTTAAACATGACTTTTTTTTTCTTCTTTTTTTTTTTTTCACCAGCTCATCTAACAAAAAACTTTAAAATATATTCGCATTTTAAATATATGGATGGGGCAAATATATTTGTTTAGTAAGAGAAAAAATAAATAATGTGTTTGCAAAATCACATAAGTTATATAATCCTCTACAACAGTAGTCTTCATCTTTTTACGAGTGACGCCCCCTTCAGTGAAAAGTTGGCAGTGCCAACCTCCTCAACCAAATACTACAGAAACGTCAGTCTCCAAACAACACGTCTACATACATCTAACCTATCGAGCAGACGACGTTATGAAACAGCTATACGACCGGCTCAAAAAGCAGTCAGCCAAACTTTCTACGCTGCTTTGCCAATTATCAGGTTTAAAACTACCCTCGTGCCAACGCCCTCGATGACACAAGTGTCGACGTACGCGAAATCAAATTGTATCTACCAATTTAAATGTAGCTGTGAAGCTGCTTATGTGGGCAGAACTGATCGACGATTGGAGAAACGAGTCGCTGAGCACATTCCAGTATGGGTGGAAAAAGCCACACAAAATAATATTCAAAATGAGAATACTGGTCGCAAAGATCACCCCTCTGCAATAGCACGCTATCTCCTAAGATCTGGACATGAGTTGACTAAATGCAACGCATTTCAAATCCATTATACGTCAACTAATGGCAGAAGGCTAAGATTTCTCGAAGCTTCCGCGATTCGTCACCTGCGCCCGGAACTCTGTATTCAGAAAGAGATGGTTCAGTCTTTACGGCTGCCCTGGTAAAAACAGGCAGTCATGTTTGATCGTTGTTGAAATTGTACTTCAGTTATAAAGGATTCACTTTTTTGCTTCATTTATGAAATTGTGACTGTTGTATGCACCTGACGAGATAAGCTAAATATTCCCGGCTATAAACTGTGCAATCTATTGTTCAAATTTACAACGGGGAAACATTGCTTCGAACATCTACTGTTGTTAAGGCGCTAGAAAATATGAAACATGTGGCCGGAGCGTTGTTTCTGATATACAAATCACTGCAATGACATCATGTCGATTTTTATGTTTGGTTTTAATAACTGTTTTATACGGTTGAAGGGGGTTTCAAGGATTTGTACCGGTTTTATTCTCATCCTCGGGATGGTAATCCGACCGGCTGCGCTGTTGGTGGGGAACAATTACCCAGCTACCTACCTGGTCTGAAGGCGTACTTCTGCAAGACAAAGATTTTGCTGAAGCCTGCCCTCTACTCGACCCAGTTACATGACCAGGCAGACATTTTTGGACTCTAACTCAGCCCACAGTTGGAGCCAGGTCCACCAATTTCTACAATAGACTGGCCGCGGCCCAGTGATAGAAGAACGCTGATAAAGAAAACATTTATCTACAGGAGTAGCAGCCTCTTGTGATTGCGAAGTAACCAATTGTTCCACGATGGTGTTTTTGATGGCTAGCATAGTCTAGTGTCCATTCGTTTCTTTCCAACTCTGACTTGACTGTTGTCAAATGTTGCTCTTCTCATTACAAGTCCTTCTTCTTCTTCTCCTTCGTTCGCTCTTAAAAGGACCGTTGATATGTTGTGTTGTGATTTACAGCTACACTGCGAAATGCCCGCTTTTCAGTTTTACACATATTTGGAAAACAAAATTGTTCCATTTAGGATTGCAGCCTGATTGATGAAGGAGTCACTAGTGGGATAGCAATCCAGGAGATTTGATGATTGAGTCAAGGAGTCACTAGTGGGATAACAATCCAGCAGGATTGAATACCGGAAACCTGCAGGCTGATTGATTCAAGGAGTCACAAGTGGGATAGCAATCAAGCAGGATTGAATACCACAAACCTGTTGTCTGACTGACTCAAGGAGTCACTCGTAGGATAGCAATCCAGCAAGACTGATTATTGACTCAAGGCATAACTAGTGGGATAGCAATCCAGCAGGATTGATGACTGACTTAAAGCGTCACTAGTGGGATAGCAATCCAGGAGGATTGATGATTGACTCAAAGCGTCACTAGTGGGATAGCAATCCAGCAGGATTGATGATTGACTCAAAGCGTCACTAGTGGGATAGCAATCCAGCAGGATTGAATACCGGAAACCAGCAGTCTGATTGACTCAAGGAGTCACTCGTGGGATAGCAATCTAGCAGGATTGAATACTGGAAACCTGCAGTCTGATTGACTCAAGGAGTCACTAGTGGGATAGCAATCCAGCAGGATTGAATACCGGAAACCCCGTTTAGCCGTTCGATTTAGTTATATTAATGCCCCGACGGTAACGAAGTAATATGCAGCCCAGTGTGTGTAGGTAAGACCACTAACCCAACACATCCGATTTCTGCTCGGTCTCTTAGGACATTTTTGCTAAGAGACTGTGGGTCTATCTATTACTTTCTTGATCCCTCAAACATGGCCCAGGAACCCACACATGGGACTGTCAGCTTTCTCTCACTTCTCCTAAACGCACAGAGTGACCGTAACATCCTAATGTGAAAATCGGAACATCACATTAATATATTGAGGTGAAAACGGGACACCACGCTAATGTTTTTCCTGAAAACGGAACATGGCGCTAATAGTTTTGAGCTGAAAAGGGAACATCAGGTTAATATTTTGAGCTGAAAACGGGAAAAAAAGCTAATATTTTACCTGGAAACGGGACATCACACTAATATTTTTAGCTGAAAACGGGATATTAAGCTAATATTTTACCTAAAAACGGGACATCACACTAATATTTTGTGCCGAAAACAGGACATAAAGCTAATATTTTACATGAAAACGGCACATCACACTAATATTGTGAGCTGAACATGGAAAATCCTGAGCAATTCGGATCAACACCTTCCTTTCACCCTTCCTTTAAAAATAATATTCTAGTATTTATTATTATTAATTGATTAATTAAGGAACTGCGGCGTCCGTGGCTAAGGCGTTGCGAGTTCGACTCGTAAGCCAGCATACCGCGATCGAAACCCACTGCAGGTTGCGTGGATTTTTGTCGTGGTATGGGACGTCGCAGGTCGACCCAGCCTTAAATGGGTACCAGGATGGGCTGTCCTGGGAAAGTAAAGACAGCCGGTGTAATGCTGACCACATTACCCACCAAGTGCTGATGGTCTGTAAAAATATGGGACGCTTTGCCCATATGCCCGATGCGCCGAAAGGCGTGAAAAGGGATCTTTACTTTACTTTTACTTTTTACCTAATTAAGGAAAAATAAAGATCATCGCAACCCTTCGGTCTTGATTCCATGATAGGCACCGTAAATCTGGAAGGAAATGTGGCTTTTCTGCCTACCCCCGGGAGTGAACCCGGACCACAGCAGTTCGTCACCCCGTCTCCGCGCAGTCCGGTTTCGCCAACTACGCTAGAGAGCCGGGCATACTAAAGTCCATAAAGAGATATTAAAAGTAAAGGACCTCCCCCCCCTCCCCCACCCGGCCTTCAGTCAATATGTCTATTCTCGAGCTAGTTCTTAGATTAACACCCCTCTCTCTCCCCCAGTAGTACCGACTGGGCGGCCTGCACACACCGCAAAAACGGGACAATTATGGTGAAATAGGGACATATGTTCACCCTACAAATACAAGAAACAAAATCAATCCGCCCATGGCGCTAAAATATTAACAGTCCAGTATTTCAGGAAAGATTACCCTACTTATTAATAATGGAGAAAAGACGGATGGCCGCCCTTGGCTGTAGTCAGCCATTCTGATTTCCGACACCGGCATCAGGCTTTGGATCAGGGGCGGCGAAACCTGTGGGCTGTGGCATTCTGCTACCCCTATATTTTGTATTTTTTTCCCCAACATTTTAAAAAAACGTTTTTTGTTTAAATTAGGAGCTGCGGTCGGCTTTTTCTTCCCCCAATAATTTTAAGGAGTGCTGGCTATGTGTGATCGGGCTAAATGTGCAGACCTAACCACCTATAGAGTTTCTGTTATTTTCTTTTGTACATTTCATATTATTTCAAACAGCATTACATTTATTTGTCATTTAGCACATCAGCATCATCATCAACATAATTATTATTATTATTATTACATCAGAGCTTAACCCCCTTGACCCCTTTTTAACCCACTTGTGTATGAAAGAGGGTGCTGGCCGCCACGTGTGGCATTACTGTGAGGGAGTGGCAAAAGTATGTATGTTGAATATTATAAATATATCACTATTCGGACATGTACTTTTCCGGCTGGCATGGGCGATTATGCCTCGCCACAATCTGCGATCTCCTGCAGCACGTATTAGTTCGTGTGCTGACACACCTCCATGAAAAAAACTTCGTTCCATGTTGTCAGCATTTTTGTCTCACTGAAGGTATTTCTAGCTGTACTAAACAGGAAAATACGACAAATACAGAGAGTCAAGATGAAAACCCGCAAGGCGAAACATCAAAAACAAAAATAACGCCGACGAAGGAACTAAGAAGAAAACAATGCCGTCCTCACAAGTCGCCCGCCCCCGCGAGCTCAACGGAAACAAGATACGACATCAAAAACCACCGCGGTCACAGAGAGGGACACCGCCGAGCAGCCAACACCTGAAGATCAGATAACGAAGAAATCCGTGCAGACGAAAAAACCAGACGCCGAGCGGCCAACGCCAGAAGATCAAACAACAAACAAGACAACGATAGAACAGTTACGACACCCATAAACATAAATGATGATGAACTCCCGTTAATTCAAACAATCAACGAAGAGGACACTCCACTCAAAGAAATCAAGCCGACAACACTAGAACACTTGCTTTTCTGCCCCTCTTACATTTTCAAGTGTTGCATTTAGCTTCTACAGCAACACACCTAAAAACACTATTCTCGCAACACATACAAGATGGAAATAAAGGGGTAACAACTCCCCAACAACAACAACAACAACAACAACAACAACAAAAAAAACGTTCACTTGGTACGCTCGTAGGTGGTGCACAAAGATAACACTTGACAGTATAAACCAAGGTGGGAAATCTTGATGTTTTTTTTTCCACCAGTCCAGAAACGGTTGTGAGGTAACCACTATTCGTATTCGGCCCGACCGCAACTATTCGGCCGAATACCGAATAGTTATTGGGTCCACTATTCGGCCCCGAAGCGAATACGAAGCGAATATTCGGTACAGCCCTAATATATATATATATATATATATATATATATATATATATATATATATATATATATATATATATATATATATATATATTATATGTGTGTGTGTGTGTGGGGGGGGGGCCTGACCTTGCTATACAACTGCTCCTCCCTGCCCATAGAATAAGGAGAGCCAAGCCCTGTCCCAATACTTTCTTCGTACTGCGCCCCTTGTCTAGACTATGTGCTAAGAGTAATTAATGTACAGAATTTTCGACGCCAGCGAATATACAATTGTACAGACAGACACTAACCAAACGTGAGCAGGTGGTAGAGCAATCAATGTCCTCTACCCACACCAGTTCCATTTTAAATGTGTTGCTTTGCTGTTTGCAATTAACAAACATATAGTGAACTAAAGTAAAGAACCTTTTTCCACGCCTGAAGGCGTATTGGACAATACAGTGGTAGACTTATACATTATTGTACAACCGGCACACTGTGGGTGATGCGGTCAGCACCCCGCTGGGAGCCTTTACTTTCCAGGAATTTACCTGGTACCCGTTTAGGGCCGGGTCTACTTTGAAGCTAAGATCATTTTTAGGGGAAAATGTCCGGCTCCGTTAGGATTTGAACCCACGACCTTCAGATACGCGACCAATCGGCACAAGATGTGTGATGGGGTCAGCATAACACCGGCCTCCTTTCCTTCACGGGACTGCACCCGGTACCCCTCAAGGCTGGGTCGACCTGGGAGTCGAGGTTATTTTTGAAAAAAAAGTCCGGCTCGCCAGGGAGGGAACCCACGACCTTCCGATCCGCACGCGATTTAGCGTCCAGCCACTACGCCACGGCGACTCCCGTGAATCAATGAATGAGTCCATTTGCGGTTCTCGGGAAAGTTCCGTGTGTGTTCCATACGATCTTTAGCAGCCAACGAGGAGTCCCGGACCCGAGTATGCCTGCCACAATCTGGCTCACCCCTTTACTCTGAAAATAAACAACGACTGGCTGGTGGAGTTTCTGACTGACTGAAAGACTGAATGTTGAATGAGAGCCCGCATATGACTCAACTCCTTCTTCAATAGTAACCGATGAAGAATTGCCATAGTAATGGTGTGAATGCCAACCTGATTGAAAGTCCTAATATCACAACCCCTTTCCCTATCCCTTTTCACGTTGAGTATCGTTCACGGCTGAATGAATAAAATATGAATGAATGAATGATGAGCAAATTAATTAATTAGTTACTTAGTTAGTCAATAATCAATATCACTGGTCTGGGGACATTCTGTCATGTGATCCATCCATTCTTCGAAGAGTTCCACTTGTGACGTGCTATTGCCAACCTCCTCGATGACGGTGTTACTGTCTAACCTGACTCACGACGATGTCACTGCTACCCTGCTTGACGACGATGCCACTGCTACCCTGCTTGACGACGATGTCACTGCTACCCTGCTTGACGACGATGCCACTGCTACCCTGCTTGACGACGATGCCACTGCTACCCTGCTTGACGAAGATGCCACTGCCACCCTCCGTGACGACAATGCCACTGCTACCCTGCTTGACGACAATGCCACTGCTACCCTGCTTGACGTCAATGCCACTGCTACCCTGCTTGACGACAATGCCACTGCTGCCCTGCTTGACGACAATGCCACTGCTACCCTGCTTGACGACGATGCCACTGCTACCCTGCTTGACGACAATGCCATTGCCAACCTGACTGAAATTCCTCTTATACCAGCTTCGGCCCCCTCCCCCCCCTGCCCCCCCCTCCCCACCCGCTGAGTATAACCCATTGCTGTAAGAATGAATATATTATTAATTTAAAAAAATGAATCAATAAATAAATTATATCACTGATGGATGTTTCCACACGTGCATTGTGCTCTTCGGTAGCTAACTAAAAGTTCCTAGTAAGGAACCGTTTGCACCCCCCCCCCCCCCCCCCCTTTTTATTTGCAGTAAGAAAAAAACCGAATGATTTACTAATTAAATATATGAATAAATAAATAACTGATATCATTGCTGTTAGGACATTTCCACACATGCTCCGTCCACTTCATCAGTAGCAAACTAACAGTTCCTACCCTGGAGCCAATGGCCACACGACTGAAAGTGCCCCTATCTTGTCCGCTTGGTGTTGAGTGTGGTCCATGTTTGTACGTCGACAGTGACAGATAATTTGTGATTACAGCTCGATGTTGAAAAAAACCTTGTCACGCTGTGGCCGACCCGGCAATTGTGGAGTCCGAGCGACAGTGCCAGGTTCCCACACATCCTTCAATTGCGTGTAATTGAATTTTGGCGCTTCGGCCAAACTAAATTTTCTCCTTGCTTAGCCATCCGACTGTGAAACCTTCATCGCAATCAATAATTAAAGAGCCAAATTTGTTTCCTACGGAATGTTAATTGAAACTGAAGTCTTTTGGAGTGAAGAAGAAGAATTACTGAAGATCTATGTCTCACTTGATGTGGCGTTTGACTAACGATGTGTTAGTTTTCTGCATTGAGTAAAAAAGTGTTATCTTTTTCAATCGCCCGTTGACCTATATGGTGGTCATGAATCTTAACATTGTGCGATCTATACAGGAGGTATCACTTCGTTTTCCGATGCCTTTCTGTGTCTTGAGTAGAGAGAGAGAGAGAGAGAGAGAGAGAGAGAGAGAGAGAGAGAGAGAGAGAGAGAGAGAGAGAGAGAGAGAGAGAAAGAGAGAGAGAGAGAGAGGGAGAGGACGACAGGGGTTTGGGGAACAGTGCATCCACATTGTGGCCATAACGTCAAACATCTTCATGACTATTCTTCTACTTCTTGTGTTCGCTTTCCACTGACAAACAAAATCTTGTGACCAACTCGACTCTTTTTAAGAGTTGCCTTTTAGTTCCATACAACTGTGAGTACATTATTGTCTCAGTGAGTCAGTATTGCCTTTTAGTTCCATACAACTGTGAGTACAGTATTGTCTTAGTGAGTCAGTATTGCCTTCCTAACGGGCTGTACAAGGGACATTCTTGCAGGACATGTTCTGTGGTCTGCGTATACAGTCCACACGGTAAACTACTTAGACGAAGCCTGTGCATATACTGGTTAAGTTTGTTATGTCCTGTCCTGAGGCATAGAACAATAACCTGCACATGCCGGTCAACTAAGTGGTAGTCAACTCTGACCAGACTCTGTTGACTTCTAACAGACTGGATGTCCATTTTCTTCTAATAGTATACTACTGCATTCTCTTCCTGGTCACATTCTGCCCCTTTCCTAGCCAGTTTATCTGCGGTTTCGTTTCCTGCTATACTACAGTGGGATGGCACCAGCTGGAGTACAGCACGCTTTTGGGCAGCCACATTGCTAAGTTCGGATCTCATGTGAGGGAGTTTACCACTCTTCAGGGCTTGGAGCACCGATAGCACATCTGTGAAAATGACCACTTGGGCAGTCAGAACTGGTGTTGTGTAACATTTCGGCAGACTGCTCTAGTGCTACGATCTCTGCTGTGTAGTTGGAACATAAACTACCAATAGGTATATACTTATTTTAGCGGTGGTTGTCTGTGTATATGATAAAGACGCCCGCTGGGCACTAGGCGCTCAAGAAGATTTGTGGCAACAAGGCTTTTCACATCCTTCGATTGAAGGACCTTGCTTGTTTTATTCATTCTTTGAAAGTAATACACTCATGCTCCTTTCCTTGCATTCTTACGGATTTGTTGATGTTGTTGTTTGTTTTAGTATCCAGAAGCCATGAGTTGTTAACCATTAGGCTCGGTGTTATGGATATAGCAAACCTTTCGGCCTTGATTCCGTTGTAAATACCGTAAATCTGGGAGAAATGTGGCTTTTCTGCCTACCCCAGGGGATTGAACCCGAACCACAAGGAGTTCGTCACCCGGTCTCCGCGCAATCCGGTTTAGCCAACTACGCTAGAGAGCCGGACTTCCTTCTTACGGATTCAAACCAAAATATTGTGTTGTTGAAAGAGTTACACGAATAGGTGCGGGTACCATCTGTCCTTAAATCAAGAGGCCGCCTTATGAGAACGTGGATTGATGACATTAAAAAGCTTCTACGTCAACACAGAATGACAATAGCCAATGCTGCTCATCAAGCAATGGATCGCAAACGATACCTCCCCACAACACTTAACGGCAGAAGTGAAAATTGATAAGGACCTACTGCCTATCTACTAATGAGAATCTATCATTTAATCCGCCACCAGTCAGCCCCAAAAGGACCAGCATGGAAACATGCGGGGGCCGAGGGGACAGCATCAACGCTATACGGACGTGGCTGGTAAATAATGGCGGATCTCTAATACTAACAACATTATATGACGTGGGAGGGACACGTGGTGAAGCACGGCGGTTGCCTCTTCCAGGTCAAGACAGGAGATAATGTAACCAACTTCTCATGGGAAGCATCAGTAGAAGCAACTTGGCTGCTGCATAGAATCCCTGTGTTTGTTCTGGGATCTCATAGAGTGGGGTGAGTGTGTGTGTGTGTGTGTGTGTGGGGGGGGGGGGGGAGGGGACCATTGTTCTCCTCACAAGCATATTTTTTTTTAAAGTCTGAGTGCATCTGCCTGAGAGGCAAGGAACCAGTAGTCTGCATAAAACTTAACTTAAGTTCTGGAACAGGATCAAAGTCTAGATGTGGACGAACAACCAGAACTTTCCGCCGGCGTTTGCAGCCGATGAACACTGAGAAGAAGAAGAAGAAGAAGAAGAAGAAGAAGAAGAAGAAGAAGAAAGAAGAAGAAAGAGCTGCGTCGGAAGACTGAGAACGCATGGGAATGCCTAGTGTGTAACGACGTCGACTGTGGCAAGAGACTAACCACCAGATTTGCCGTATAACTTCGTCGCAGTGACTGGCTGTAAACTCCAGTGGATAGTTCTGATTGTACTTCTACCTATGGACTTTAGTCATGTTCCATAACCTGAATGTTGGGTGCACATCTGTTTAACAGTTCTGGTTTATTTGTGTACAGATTGTTGGTCCCTTGGCTTTTAGAAAGATGCACCCCAACTTCGAAGAATGCCTCCAATTAGACTCCTACGACATACTTATTGGAAGACAGTGGGTCTGTTCAAGCTTCCCCCACAATCGGGGTCCGGAACCCACACGAAGAAGAATTAAAACAAAACAAAAAGACACTTGGATAGTCCTTTCAACAGCCTTATTTCTAGGCAGAAAGGACAGATCGTTTGCCTGAGAAGAAGCAATTCAACTAGAACTGGTATGTTGTAGAATTACATTTAAAGCTGTGACTGCCATTTCCAAGACTAGGGAGCCAGAAATTAGATTAGCCAAACAGACCTGTTCACTGAAATGAGATTAGTCTACGATTGTGTCATTTAGAGAGAACCAACGGAGGGACAACAGTGCTATGTTCTTTCTACACACTTTTAGACGGTCTTTGCGACCACAGAGAGCACTAAAACTTTCTGCACTAATTAGAAGTTAGGTGTAGTATTAATATATGAAGGAAGACACTTTTCATGTTGTTGGCACAATAGGGCGTGTGGTGCTCTTCTTCTTCTTCTTCTTCTTCTTCTTCTTCTTCTTCTTCTTCTTCTTCTTCTTCTTCTTCTTCTTCTTCTTCTTCTTCTTCTTCTTCTTCTTCTTCTTCTTCTTCTTCTTCTTCTTCTTTATCTTCTTCTTCTTCTTCTTCTTCTTCTTCTTCTTCTTCTTCTTCTTCTTCTTCTTCTTCTTCTTCTTCTTCTTCTTCTTCTTCTTCTTCTTCTTCTTCTTCTTCTTCTTCTTCTTCTTCTTCTTTCTTCTTCTTCTTCTTCTTCTTCTTCTTCTTCTTCTTCTTCTTCTTCTTCTTCTTCTTCTTCTTCTTCTTCTTCTTCTTCTTCCCCCTCCTCCTCTTCTTTATTCACCGGCTGTAGGCTCTGACGGAATGTCCTGGTCGTTCGTTTATTTTGGACTTTGTGTCAGGGCCTTAGTTTTGCATGTGCATCCGTTTTAATAGGTTATTTTTGTGCAGTTGGTTGTTCCTTGCCGCTCGGGCACATGCACTCCGACTTCGAAGGAATCTCCGAATTTGTCAACTCCTATAATATGCTGGTTGGGGAGGCTCTGTGTGTCTATTCTTGTTTTCCCACGGGAAGTCCCGTTAATCCAGCGAAAGACGTCGTTTGGTGATTATATGTTCACCATCTAACAGGGCAATGTTTGGAGAAATGGAGTGATTTTGAGGTTTCGAACAACAGATCAACTTCATGGCACACGGGTAGTAACCCATAAGTGCTCTGTTCTTCTTTTAACCAAGCCTGAGTCCGAAGAAGCTCAACACAGTGCACAGGCTCTGTAGCACCAGCGAGGATCCTGAAATACTTTGGGTACATTTGCAACTTTTTCGATTTCCAACTGCCAAGTGGCCCTGGAACACTTACTTTACTTTACTTTTTCCTTCCACGTATGCCGCTAAGCGTTGTGGGGAGATGCAAGTTCCTGTCATAAGCAAGGCGGGCAGCATCTGATGTTCTGAGGCCATGCTTTTGGCAGGTTTCGGAGACCCCGTCAATCCACCGTTTCCTTGGTCTTCCTCTTGCCTTATATCCTGAGCTTCTTTGATTGAAAATTTGTGATGTTATTTGATCATTTTTCATCCTGGTTAGATGTCCAAACCATTTCATTCTTTGATGTTCTATGTAGTCTAAACATGGTGTAGTTTTGACAGTGTTTCTAATGTCTATATTCTTTATCCTGTCTAGTCTTGTCTTATTCGCTGCTTTTCTTAGACATTTCATTTCACAGGCTTCTATTTTTCTTTCATGGGTCTTGTTGATTGTCCATGTCTGGCACTGGTAGCAGAGTGTTGGAATGAAGATGGTGTTTATCAATTGTCTTTTGGTCTTCATGGTTATATCTGGATGTTTAAGCAGAGGTGATAGTTGGTATGTGACAGCATTTGCTTTCTGTATTCTTGTTTCTATCTCTCTGTCCATTCTTCCATCCTCTGTAAATATACTGCCCAAGTATTTGAACTCTTTGGTTTGCTTGATTTTGGCACTTCCAACATTTATATTCAGTGGCCTGTGTGTTCTGCTGATCTTCATAACTTCTGTTTTTTCTGTACTGATTCTCATATTATGTTGTAAACAGCTGTTGTTGAGAGTAGTCAGATGTTCCTGTAGATCATATTCATTTTGATACAGTATGCTTTGATCATCAGCAAAAAGTAATTCGTTTATAGCATACACGTCTGGGTTTGCTTCTACAGTGATCTTATCCATGTATGTTATGAAAAGTAATGGTGACAGTACACATCCTTGTCTGACACCAGTTGTGACTTTGAACCATTCAGAAAGACCACTAGATGTTCTTACTGCACTTTCACTTTTTTCATAGAGGGCTCTGATGTTGTCTAATAATTGACCCTGCACTCCGTAATCGTCAAGAATTCTCCACAGCACATCTCTGTCTACACGGTCGAATGCCTTCTCTTGATCTACAAAGACCACGTTCAGCTCTTTATCGTATTCGAGTGTCTTTTCACAGACTTGTCTTAGTGCAAATATGGCATCAGTGCAACCTCGCCCTTTCCTGAAACCGAATTGTACTTTACTCAGTAGAGGTTCAACCTTTGCTCTTGTCCTACCTTCTAAGATCTTTGCATACATTTTCCCCACATGACTTAGTAAAGATATTCCTCTATAAGTTCCACATTCTCTCTTGTTTCCTTTTTTCTTCCAGATAGGTACTACAACTGATCTTTGCCAATCCACTGGTACCTTTCTCTCTGCCCATGCTCTATTGAAAATTCTCTCCAGCCAGGTGATCATAGTGTCCCCTCCAGCCTGGATGACTTCTGTTGTTATTCCGTCGATACCAGCTGCTTTGTGTCTTTTACTTGTTTTGATAACTTTCTCTACTTCATCCCGCAGGATATGTGGTTCTAGATGATCTGGAGCCCTTGAATGGAATTCTGCTGTTTCATGTACTCCCGACGGGTTCAAAAGTTCTTTAAAATATTCCTCCCATCTTTTTTTAATTTCTTTTGGCTGAATAATGGTTTTCCATTTTTATCGTTTATGACTGATGTTGGATTGAAGCTTTCTTCTCTTAATCGCATCGCTTTCACACTCTTTATAGAAGTCTCTTGATGATTCTGTACATAGCTGTGTTAGGTGTTCACCATACTTTTTCCATGATTCCTCTTTGGATTTCTTTATTGTTCTCTTGGTGTCTCTTCGAGTTAGTCTGTACCTAATGTAATCCTTTTCGTCTTTTGTTTTTTAACCATATTTGAAACATCTTCTTTTTATTTGACACTGCTTCTTTGACTTCTTCATTCCACCAAGCGGTACCCTTTTTCTTGCCTTTGCCCGTCTTTCTGGTACCACACTTGTCTTTTAATATCTTCGTGATGGTTGATTTATAATAATCCCATTCTTCTTCAATTCTTACTGGTTCCTTGGCAATATCTGCAAAAGCCTTTGTTATTTCCAGTTCAAATTCATGTTTGATATTCTCTTCCTCTAATTTCTTAGTGTTGATGATTTCTTCACGTTTCTGTTTATGTAGACTGTTTCTACTTGAGTTGCATATGTTCATAACTACTGGGCGATGGTCTGAATCCAGTCCCCGCATTTGGGACAGCTTTTGAGTCTCTTACCTTCCTCTTCTGCCGTTGTCTGACTAGTATAAAATCAATTTGTGACGCTTGATCTAAGTTGTTCCACTTGTACCACGTTTTAACCTGACTTTGGCGATGTTGGTAGAATGTGTTGGTAATGTAGAGATCTTGTTCAGCACACAAGTTTAGCAGGTGTTCTCCATTTCTATTACAATCTGTGGTTGTGTCGCTGAATGGGCCAAGGTATCTCTCCCATGGTGATCTTCTTTTACCTACCCTACCATTAAAATCTCCCATTACTATGATGTCCTCTTTCTCTTTAACATTATTGATGGTGTCCGTAAGTCTCTCGTAAAAGTCTTCTTTTTCTTCTTCAGAATAACTATCGTTGCAAGGTGCATATATCTGAATAATCGTTGTAGTTTTACTTCCTTCTGTCAACTTGATTAAAATAATTCTTTCTGATATAAATTCTGTTCCTGTTATTAATTTTGCTGTCTCGGGATGAAGTATAAATCCGACACCATGTTTTGCCCTATCTTTAGGTGGGTACTCCGCTCCATAATAAAACATAATTTTCATGTATTTCTTTTGTATTATATCCTTTCTTTCTTGTATCCGCAAGACCCATGACGTGTATATTTTTTCTTTTCATGAAATCCACTATTTGTGGCTCTTTGTTGGCAATACCACATATGTTCCATGTGCCTATGTAAGTCGTTTTTCTGTCTCGTCGTCCTTTAACGTTTCCAGTCCATTTTCCGTTTGGGGCTGTCCGTTTATTTATCTCCTTTCTAGTTTTCGTAGCAATAAAAAATCCACTGCCGGCTTGCTAGGCCAGTCGCAGTTTAAGGGAAAATCTGACCAGATGGACCCCATCCCATCTGACGAGCCAGAGCCTCGTTCGCCTGTGGCCTCACGGCCACAGTTTCCCGGTCTGCACCACTGGGAGGAGAGGTTGA
>CAJHNH020000042.1:296428-301428 GCA_905116865.2 Candidula unifasciata
TAAAATATAGGTCTTGCCCTATATACCCAAAACCCTAAAGGCGTGGAAAAGGGACCTTTACCTTTCTACGGACATGCTAAAGTCGGATGTGTTAAAACGAAAAGTTAAATTGTCGCTGCCTAGCTGTAAACCACAACACAGCACGCCAACCGTCATTTTACAGGCGAAGGCAAAAGATAAATTTTATCTATCGCATCCGGGCTCAACAAATCATAGCTCTCGACAAAGTTACTGCCCTTCCCTGTTCTGTCTTCTAATGCACACAGCGGCTTTGCTTCAGTTTATTGGCTCTCCGGGGACCAGCGGACGGACGCGCAGCAAATGCTTTGGAATATCTCCGCATGCATCGGTGTTGATCTTAGATTACAAAAAAACTATCCCCCCAGAGAACATTGGGAATATTTTTTATCGGATATTTGTACACAAAACAATTGAGAAACTATGCGTTGATAAAACAACTCTGTATATCGCTTTCAGCGGCTGGCTTAATGTTATATTAATGACTAAAATAACAGAGACCAGAATATTACTTTTAATGACGTAATGAGTTATGCATTTCGCTTTGAGCGGTTTCCAACCATCATCTGGAAGTTTTAAAACCCTCAATGAAAGGTTAGTATCGATTTTTGATATTTGTTGAAATGAGATTTCAGTTTATAATTTTATTTACGTCCAAATTAGGAAAATTATTTCATTGAATTAGCAGTAGGTTTTTTGTAAATTTATCCCCGAGATATCTGCATTACGAGACCTAGTTATGTAAAAAAAAAAAAAAAAACAAGAAGTATACAATAATTAAAATTCAAGTCCAGGGGATACGTACGCATTATGTTTTTCAAGACGTTAAATGCAATAATGTATTTTTTTTTTTTTAATTGCTCTTTTGAGTAGGCTGGATAGATAATTAATTTACCTCCTTTTTTGTAAGAACTTGAAAGCTGCAGTTGTGCAGTGGGTATTGCTTACCTGTCGACCGTTTGGTCTAAGGTTCGAATACCCATAATGATCTTTAAAAAAAAAAAAAAAAAAGAGAAGTGGACTGACTACCAAGTTAACCCTACCTGCCGCCTTGGGACCTGTCATGTGAATTTACGGCGAGTGGTTTTCACATAATCTTTTAAGTGCCGATTGGTCAACACCCCTGTGATTCTAGCACTATAGATAGATAGATAGATAGATAGATAGATAGATAGATAGATAGATAGATAGATAGATAGATAGATAGATAGATAGATAGATAGATAGATAGATAGATAGATAGATAGATAGATAGATAGATAGATAGATAGATAGATAGATAGATAGATAGATAGATAGATAGATAGATAGATAGATAGATAGATAGATAGATAGATAGATAGATAGATAGATAGATAGATAGATAGATAGATAGATAGATAGATAGATAGATAGATAGATAGATAGATAGATAGATAGATAGATAGATAGATAGATAGATAGATAGATAGATAGATAGATAGATAGATAGATAGATAGATAGATAGATAGATAGATAGATAGATAGATAGATAGATAGATAGATAGATAGATAGATAGATAGATAGATAGATAGATAGATAGATAGATAGATAGATAGATAGATAGATAGATAGATAGATAGATAGATAGATAGATAGATAGATAGATAGATAGATAGATAGATAGATAGATAGATAGATAGATAGATAGATAGATAGATAGATAGATAGATAGATAGATAGATAGATAGATAGATAGATAGATAGATAGATAGATAGATAGATAGATAGATAGATAGATAGATAGATAGATAGATAGATAGATAGATAGATAGATAGATAGATAGATAGATAGATAGATAGATAGATAGATAGATAGATAGATAGATAGATAGATAGATAGATAGATAGATAGATAGATAGATAGATAGATAGATAGATAGATAGATAGATAGATAGATAGATAGATAGATAGATAGATAGATAGATAGAAGGATGGATGGATGGATGGATGGATGGATGGATGGATGGATGGATGGATGGATGGATGGATGGATGGATGGATGGATGGATGGATGGATGGATAGATAGATAGATAGATAGATAGATTAGATAGATTAGATAGATTAGATAGATTAGATAGATTAGATAGATAGATAGATAGATAGATAGATAGATAGATAGATAGATAGATAGATAGATAGATAGATAGATAGATAGATAGATAGATAGATAGATAGATAGATAGATAGATAGATAGATAGATAGATAGATAGGTAGGTAGGTAGGTAGGTAGGTAGGTAGGTAGGTAGGTAGGTAGGTAGGTAGGTAGGTAGGTAGGTAGGTAGGTAGGTAGATAGATAGATAGATAGATAGATAGATAGATAGATAGATAGATAGATAGATAGATAGATAGATAGATAGATAGATAGATAGATAGATAGATAGATAGATAGATAGATAGATAGATAGATAGATAGATAGATGATAGATAGATAGATAGATAGATAGATAGATAGATAGATAGATAGATAGATAGATAGATAGATAGATAGATAGATAGATAGATAGATAGATAGATAGATAGATAGATAGATAGATAGATAGATAGATAGATAGATAGATAGATAGATAGATAGATAGATAGATAGATAGAAAAGTTAGGGTCTCTTTTCCATGCCTTTAAGCGTCTAGGGTATACAAGGGATTTTTCACGTGCGAAACAATGCACACGGGCGTCCGATCTCACTACCCAAAGACCAGGGGAATTACTAGAAGTCCAAGTCACCGTGAAAAAATCCCAGCTCTTAACAGGGATTGAACTCGGAACCTCTAGCACTGGAGGCGGACACCATGCCTCAAGACCAGGCAGCCCCCTTATTCTATTTTATTCTCTCTTAAAATCAACGTACTTATGTTTATGCTGTTTTTTACATTAATTCCATGTTTCTAATGTGACTCGCAATCCATGCATTCTGCAATTGTATCTGTAAATGACAATTCTGAAGCTTTGACTTCATTGGCCCATTGTCGTGCTAACGGACTTGTATGGCGTGTTGGCAAGCTTGTTTTAAAACAAGCATTTTACATGCTTGGTCCCTTTTAAACCGTTGCATGTGATTTCTTGCGTTTTATTTTTTATCTCTCCGTCGGTTTAAGTTCAGTCTCTCGATTTGTCGCTTGTTTTCTTTCTGTATTATCTCTCTCTCCGAATTCCCGCTCTTCTCGAATCTCTACTGTTCCACTTTCCGTTTCCGTTTTTCTCTCTACTGTTTTTTTTTTCTTTTCATTATTTATTATCCTTTCATTGTGTGTCTCATTCCCTTGTCATGGCTGTCTGTGTGTCTCTCTGTCTCTGTCTCTCTTGTTCTCCCTATAGGTACAATCCTAAACTGTTTGAATATTTTTTGAGCACAGATTACATGCCCCCATAGAAGACAAAAAGAAAAATATTTTTGAAATAGCACCATTTTCCATAGATGTATAACAACCACTACTGTTTGTTGTAGACATTCCAGCGCTTTTACTGAATATTTTCATGCTTTTGATAATGTTTATTACTTGATGTGTGAATGACATGATGTAAAAATGGAGGGAGACCTCAAAGGGCAGAAAGTTAGACGGGCCTGCGTGCCCAATTCTTAAGCCTTTAAAAATAAAGTTTGTTCGTTCATTTGTTCTCTCTCTCTCTCTCTCTCTCTCTCTCTCTCTCTCTGTATGTGTGTGTGTGTGTGTGTGTGTGTGCACGTGTGTGTGAGTGAATGTCTTACATTTTTTGGTTGTTGTGGTTTTTGTAGGCAACTTTTACATTCAGTAGTTTGCCATTGCTCCTGGTCATTCAGCTCTCAGTACCACTGTTATAACCAACGCAAAACAAATCGCCCCCAGTTGGGATCGAACCCGGAACCCCGTCATTAGGAACTTTTAAACAGTTGCATTTGATTCCATGCCTTTAGTTGGAACTGTTCTGTTCAATATATTTCTTCCTAGTGTGGGTTCTGGAACCCCACTGGGGAGAGGAGAGGGTGGGGGGGGGGGGGGTGGATACACCCAGTGCTTCCCTAAGAAACATGTCCTAAAAGGCGTCTAATTAGCTGAGTTTCCTTCGAAGTCAGAGAGCGGCCTGTGAGGTAAGGAACCAACAGTCTGCATCCAAATAAGCTATATCTATAAAACGGGTGTGTACTCAAAACTTAAGTTCTGAAACAAGACCAAAGTCCAGAATTAAACCAACAACCAGAATTTTCGCTGGAGTTTACAGCGCCCCCCCCCCCCCCCACCCACCCCCACACGCCCACCCCCCACCCCCACCCCCACCCCCCCCCCCCCACACGCCCACCCACTCTCACCCATTTTTTCTCCCTCACCTTCCTGGCATGACATACTTTCCTTCACTCACTCTCGTTATTTTTTCCTCTCTCCTCTCTGTTCTTATATATATATGACACACTTTCCTTCACTCTCTCTGTATGTATATATATCTATAATATATATATATATATATATATATATATATATATATATATATATATATTTCTCTCTCCCTCCCTCACACATATACACACACTGTCGCATTATCTAACACTTTATTATAGGCTTTTCACAAGCTTTTATTATATCTGAAATTGATTGTTTGTTTGTTTGTTAAACTGGGTGGCCGTTTGGGTTAGATTTCAATACTACTTCCCGATAAGCTATAATACTCACATTGTTACAGCCTATAAGTTCCATCCCTTTCAGGGTAAAATTTTTCGTTATTTGAAGCCCTACTCTGGCTCATGCCAGGGGCCGCAATAAAACCAGGCCATAAATATGGCCTAATGGTCGAGGCGACCAGAAGAGCTAGAAACAGAACCTTATATCTACCTCGACACCCACAGCGGTAAAAGAGGAAGTGAAGAAGAAGAAGAAGAAGAAGAAGAAGAAGAAGAAGAAGAAGAAGAAGAAGAAGAAGAAGAAGAAGAAGAAGAAGAAGAAGAAGAAGAATGGCTGAACGCGGTTTCTGGAACCTCTCCACGGTGA
>CAJHNH020000042.1:308928-318928 GCA_905116865.2 Candidula unifasciata
ATGATTAAAAGCTATATAAATCCTATCGATGTATGGAAGTTGAATCATGGACAGTTAATAGATCAGTGAAACATTTTTTGGAAGCTGCCTAGATGTGTGTAGACGAATGATGAGACTACCCTGGACAGATAAAAAGAGTAGGACAGATAAAAAGAGTAATGAAGACGTGAAAGAAACTGACTCACGAAGATAACTGATTGCCCACTTCAGAAATAGACAATCTACATTCTTTGGTCATGTGTCGAGAAGGAGAAAACTAGAGTACAATTGTGATAGTAGGAAAGTTGGAGGGGGGGGGGGGGAGGTAGAGAGAGACCGAGAGAACAGATGCTGGACAGTTTGACATCATGGCATGGAAGATCATCTGGGTCAGAGCTGATTGAAAGTACACGTGGACAGAAGATTTTGGATAGACATGACTAACAACTCCACACGGCATGCAGTTTAAGAAGAAAAACACTGTTAATGGGTTCTGCGATTACCATGATTAACTGGTTAAGCATTGGCAGGTTCTGTGTTCTTTTCACGGACAGTCGTTCCGTTCTGGAGCTCCATTTTTACTGAGATCTCGCGGAATCACCAGTAGAGCTACTGATACCATCTTTGTGAGACACTTGGCAAGAGGGGAGACAAACTAGAGCAAGGCAAGAGGGGAGACAAACTAGAGCAATGAAGTCAATCCTTTTGATGTACACATCTAATTAGTTGCTACAGTGGCATATGCGTTTTGAACGCTATTCCTAATTCCAAGATACCCAGTTCGATTTTTACCGCATATATTTTGGCAACAAATCACTTTGCGTTGATTTCGACAGTAGTGTCGAAATTAGACTTTTGAGGCGCAGTGGCAAAATGCTGAGCGTAAAATTATCTTGTATAACCAAAATCAGCTTTGACAAATTATGGGATTAGTTCTATAACATAACCTAAAAGACACCCAGATAATTTTTACTTTCGCGGAGACCGGGTCACGTAGGGTTGTGGTCCGGAATGAAGAGGGGAGGCAAACAGAGCCGTTTTTCTCCCAGAAGTATATACAATAATCGGCCGAAACGATTAAAATTATAAGGGTTGAAACTCATGTGTGCGTGTATACGAAAACAAACAGATACCCATCCTATCTGTAAAACAAAACACAACGTTCCTTTTACGGTAAATTTTGAAGACGAAGAATTCAAGCTGTGTTAATATTCTGGATTGTGCACTGATATCTAGTGTTACGACACTAATAAATAATAAATGAAACAGGGTAGTAATTTATAACACACATAATGAAAATATGAAAGACGTGTAAAATAATGGTCACATCAGTCATGTCTGAATGGGATACACACTCAGATTGGCCAACGAAAAGCTTAGACCTGCTGGCAGTTTGAACGTTCGCCGACTAACCAGTAAGAATTCAATTTTGATCGGTTGCCCATGGGACAGGATTTTGCGAAGAGCAAAGCGAAAGATTCTCAGAACTGAAACGACCTGAGGATGTGTGTTGTTATCTTGGCTACTATTGTCCACTCTGGCAAATGAGCTTCCATTTCGACACGAGGGGCCGGACCAAGTGAAAGGAAATGTTGCCTTTCGCAAGTACCTTAAAACTTTTAACCAAATAAGTGTTCGGACATTGGGATATTTGTAGCGGAAAGAACGGACTTTGAATCGGTATGTATTTAATAATAATAAAAATAATAATAATAATTACAATAATAGGAGTAGTAGTCGTTATTTAGTAATTAAGTAAGTAAAGTAATTTAAATAATGCAGACAAAATAATACACTGCACAGTGTATTACATACATAGTCTCTATATCTTGTCAATGCATTACTAGAGTTACATCAACGTATAAAATACAAGCGGTCTCTCGACACACTGTGTTCGTCTTATCGCTGAAAGTTCACTATAGACACGGAATTTCCCAGGGTAACTTCACATTTATAAACGAATTCCTTTTGTTCACACAAGAGGGGATTGTTCACTTTTATTGTAAAAGCTTCGGCCAGTGTCAACAATCGCCTGTTCCATACGTGGTAAATCAACCCTTTCCTCGCCTTTGGTACAAGGTTTACTTAGTGCTAGACCTAAATTGTAATAGTCCAGCTGGCACTTGCTGGGTGCCTGTTCAACATCAAATCTGACAGCTTTACTTCCCAGAACATTACGTGATGTCCAGTTTCGACTGAGTCGACCTGGAAGCCAAGGTCAGTTTCGAAAAAGAACAAATTCTCTTCAATACAGATTTGAACCACAGACCTATCGGTCGACAGTCTAGCCAGTCCACGTTGCAGACCCCGATAATATAAATAAAATAAAAAAACAATAAAAATAATGGTCTTCTTCTTCTTCTTCTTCTTCTTCTTCTTCTTCTTCTTCTTCTTCTTCTTCTTCTTCTTCTTCTTCTTCTTCTTCTTCTTCTTCTTCTTCTTCTTCTTCCTGTTAACCGGCTGTAGCTGCAGTTGAAGTTCCATTTTTTTGTCTTCCTATGGACGAAACTCTTTGAATCCCAAGCAACGCATCATAAGTTCACAGGCTCCTACCTAGAAACCTAATGAACGCATAATGCACCTATTTTATGTCTCTCTTGACCACCCCTTGGGCCTGTGATGCTAAACCCTGTAGGACTCAAAGAGTTAAGTCTTGTTGCAGAAACTGACTTTAGCGTGCATATCAGTTTTACAGATCTGGCCTTTTTATGCAGACTTTTGGGGCCTTGCCTTTTAGGCAGATGCACTTCGACTTCGAAGATAACACATCTATTTAGTCGGCTGTTACGACATGCTTGTTGCGGTGCAGTATATCGTTTCCTTTCCCTCCTCCACAGTTAGTCTCAGGACCGACATACGTGAAACATGCTGTTTGTGTGTGTGAGTGAATTCGATTTTGTGTTTTAGTTAAAAGGATTAATTTATTTGCTTTATTTAATTTAATTGTTACTTTAGTATCAATCATCATCAATCTCTTTACGCCTAGTGGCACATGAGGCTTCAGAGAGGACTTTCCCTGCCTTCCTGTCCTGTGCAATCTTCAGGGCAGTTTTTCATGTCAGAGATGCAGCATTCAGTTCACTTTCCATCGTTCGCCTCCATGTTGTTTTTGCCTGCGCTTTCTGTCTCTTTCCCTCTGATGTCCAAGGGAGAGAAAGCTACATACTACAGTCGTCCCCATGTGGGATGCAATCTTTCGTTATTTGAAGCCCCATCCTGGCTTTTGCCGGGGCCCTGAACGTAGCGGTGCCGTAAATATGGTCTAACGGCTGAAAGAAGTTCCTGGGACCCCTACACAGGTGATCCTCATCCTCATGGTGGCACTTTGTGTCACCGGTTGTTTATCGTCTTTGTGATATCCTGGTGGGGTACAACAAGAGAGGGAGAGAGAGACAGAGAGAGAGAGGGGAGAGAGAGAGAGAGAGAGAGAGAGAGAGAGAGAGAGAGAGAGAGAGAGGGGGGGGGAAGTGAGATACAGCATAGCCTCACTACAAATTTGCAAAATATGGGATGGGGGTGCCGAGCACACTCACAATACAGACAGGGACGTGGATGGGAAAAGGCGTGGGGGTGGGGGGGGGGGGGGGGGGTGGGAATTGGTCATGTAAGCTCCCCTAGATTCCAGCGCCCCTTGTCATCACAGCCTAGCATGATGAATCAAGGGCCGTAATCGATGATGACCAAGGGTGGTCACTGCTAAACAGGTTTTAATCACCAGAGACAAGATGAATGAAGGAGTCAGCACGTACGGGACTGGAGGCAAAACCAGCGTTGATAACCAAGGACAGGAAACGAGAACATGACGAGGCTTGATTCACTCACTCTCTGCCACGTAACTCACTTTTTCCCTGCTCCTTCTCCATATTCTTCTTTTTCTCCTACTTCTTCTTCTTCTTCTCTTCTTCTTCTTCTTCTTCTTCTTCTTCTTCGAGTCTTCTTTTTCTTCTTCTTCTTCTTCTTAGCATCATTTCTATTGCTTATGACAACGTGTCTACCTTTAGCACCACATGTACCGAATGAGAAATGCCACACAGCGTATCTGTTGATGATATAATCAAATATTTTGCATGCGGGGAATCAAGAGAAATTGTCGTAAGTTGTAACGTACAGTTGCAGCTGCCTTTTTGAGGAGTATATAATATAATGATAATATGTGATTTTGCAAACACATACTTTATTATTTCTAGTAATAAAAATTAAACAAAAATATATTTCCACTATACATATATTTAAAAGGAATAAACCTTTAAAAGTTTTTCTGGGATGTATAGTTTAAAAAAAAAAGTTAGGGACCGTTTCCACGTCTTCAGGTGTATTGGGCTTCCACGCTTTCAGGTGTATTGGGCGTCCACGCCTTCATGTGTATTGGGCTTCCACGCCTTCAGATGTATTGGGCTTCCACGCTTTCAGGTGTATTGGGCTTTTACGCCTTCAGGTGTATTGGGCTTCCACGCTTTCAGGTGTATTGGGCTTTTACGCCTTCAGGTGTATTGGGCTTCCACGCTTTCAAGTGTACTGGGCTTCCACGCTTTCAAGTGTATTGGGCTTCCACGCTTTCAAGTGTACTGGGCTTCCACGCTTTCAGGTGTACTGGGCTTCCACGCTTTTAGGTGTATTGGGCTTCCACGCTTTCAGGTGTATTGGGCTTCCACGTTTTCAGGTGTACTGGGCTTCCACGCTTTCAGGTGTATTGGGCTTCCACGCCTTCAGGTGTATTAGGCTTCCACGCTTTCAGGTGTATTGGGCTTCCACGCTTTCAGGTGTATTGGGCTTCCACGCTTTCAGGTGTATTGGGCTTCCACGCTTTCAGGTGTATTGGGCTTCCACGCCTTCAGGTGTATTAGGCTTCCATGCTTTCAGGTGTATAAGGCTTCCACGCTTTCAGGTGTACTGGGCTTCCACGCTTTCAAGTGTATTGGGCTTCCACGCTTTCAAGTGTATTGGGCTTCCACGCTTTCAAGTGTATTGGGCTTCCACGCCTTCAGGTGTATTGGGCTTCCACGCCTTATTGGGCTTCCAGGTGTATTGGGCTTCCACGCCTTCAGGTGTACTGGGCCCACATGGCTACACCCACATTTCCGGTCAAAATAGACGCTAGGCAGTGCCACTGTTTGGAGCCGAGGCAAATTTTTTGCTTCTGCCGGGCGGTGGCCGATGCATTTTTGTTCCATCTGTAGACTGGATATAGTTTCGTCCCCCAGATTCTGAGTTGAATGCATGGCGTGACACTGTGAGCTGGGGATTTCAATGGAATGTTTTTTCGACCGTGACCAACGTGATGGTGTGAATTGTAGATTCAGAAAATGGCGCGATGCCTGTCGTCGCAATGTTGGTGGTACCCGTATGTGGTTAAAATCAATCGCGTGGGCAACTGCAGATCTGTTGGTGACTTCTGCTACCATCAATGATGAACTGCATTTCTAATGTCGGACTGTTTGTGTTAGCACTTCGGATGGCTACTGTATGCTTTAATGCGAGTGTATGCTAGATATGCTGAGCCAGCATTCTGTCAATCTTTCCACAAGGGACTGTGATAAACATTCTGTGTGTTTTTCGTTGGCACAGGAGCGAAGCAACGATGGGGTGACCTGTTTGCTATGAAGCTGAAACTAAGACTACCAGACCAGACACCCACATTTTATAGACCAATCAGCACTCGGTCGGTTGTGTGGTAAACATCACGCCGGCCGCCTATACTTCCCAGGACTATATCTGGACCCACCCAAGGCTGGATCGACGTGGGAGCTCAGGTAGTTTTCGAAAAAAAAAATACTACGACCTTCCCATCAGCAGGTTCGGGTGCTACCATTTTCGGAGATGAGCTAGTGTAATTTGAAACTGTAGGGGCCTCAGGTCTGTATATAACTTAAGGCCTCGTCAAGTATAAATCCGGCCCTGATCCAGAGTATGTCCTTTTCCACACCCACCTCTTTCCCTCGCATCCTTATTCACTGCAATGTGTTAAGCTGTCTTCCAAAAACTCCGCTTTATGTTAGTTAAAGGTTAGTTGTGTAGCCTTTTACAGGATGTTTCAGAACCAACCTCAGCATTTTTTTTAGCTGTTGTGGTTTTTCTAGGCAAATTTACTTCCAGTAGTTTGCCCTTGATTCCTGGACGGCCGGCTACTCGATACCACTGTCGAAACCAATGCAAGGTAGAACCCCGGCACCCTGGCATTACGATTCGCGTACGCAAATCCCAAGACACGGACGCCGACATGATGTTAACCGCCTCAAATGTTAACGACCTGGAGAAAGATGTTGTCACTCCACTGTCTTCTACGCCACGCATGATTGCATTTCCTAGCAACTGAAACGAAGGCGCCAGAATCTGAAGAACGGGGTGGTTTGTGGGAATAAGCATCTCGAACATCCTCTCCCAGTGTGTAACTGTTTAAGCTCTCTCCACCCCCCCCCTCCCCCACCCCACTCCTCTCCCAACGCCCAAAGTGATGTTCAGAAGTTCTTTTTAGTTTATGTCTACACATATCGTATTTTTTTAAAAAGAGCTACCGTGAGGTATTGGCTAGACGCTTGAATACGAATCCGAAGATCGTGAGTTCAGGTCCTGACGGAGCCGGACTTTTCTATGCAAGAATCGCCTTGGCTCCTAGATCAACCCATCCTTAAATGGGTACCAGGTAAAGTCATGGGAAGTAAATGCGGCTGGCTTGATGCTGACCAAATCATCAGCCGAATGCCGATTGGTTTAAAAAATAAGGTCTAGCCCTATATGCCCATTACGCCAGAGGGTGTGAAAAAGAGTCCTTAGTTTACTTTATTATTTGAAATTTGTTTCCACAATTATCTGCTATTCCCCACATTATTACCATTATTACTGCAACAAAACTAGATCCCTTCTACCGCAACCTCTAATGTTTGTTTGAGGTTTGAGGTCTGAACAACGGATCAACATCATGGCACACGGGTAGTAACCCACAAGTGCTCTGTTCTTTCTTCTAACTCAAATCTGAGTCTGAAAAGGCTCAGCACAGTGCACAGGATCTGTAGCACCAGCGAGGATCCTGAAATACTTTGGGTAGATTTTTAACTCCAAATGTTTGCCCGGGTAGCGCCGTTAGGCTACTCTTTTCGATTTCCAACTGCCAGGGGATTTTTTACCTGCGCAACAATGCACACGGGCGTCTGATCTCACTACCCAGAGATCAGAGGGAATTACTAGAAGTCCAAGTCCAGGTGAAAAAATCCCATCCCTTACCAGGGATGGAACCAGGAACCTCTAGCACCCGAGGTGGACACCATGCCTCAAGACAACGCAGCCCCCACCTCTAATGTTTGTGTGTCGCCCCTGTTTCCTATCTCATTATTCTTTGACTGCAGCGTCACCCGATGTCAGCAACCAGCTTTCATTATCCCCAGTACACGATATTTCTTAAGCAGGTTTAACAACTCAATACCGTTTACCTCTTGCGTCAATTTTCTTAGAATACTCATCACCAACAAGGCGTTGCTGTTCTTTAGCCATACCAATACTCCACGCCGAATCTAGAAATCCTCTGGATGCTTTATCCACAAATCCAGAAATAGACGTGCCATTTCATGTTTTAGTTGTGTTAAGCATCGAGTGATATTCAGAGGTGAAACTCATTACTGACAGGTAATGACTTATCCCGGTGGCTGCGTAACTATCTAACCACCATTTGACTGGATGCTGAAGTTGTGACCTTTGACGGCAGTCAGGCGTTAAGCGTCAAAGATTAGATTCTCGTGCGTGCCCGAAAATGGCGACAGATATTTGTGGTTGCGATGGGAGAAGATGGTGGATGGCTGGGTAGTTTTATGAAGTCTTGATTTGTCACACGATTTCGTCTTGTGTTGATTATTGGGAGTTTATGCTAGACGCATGCAATGATTTCAGTGGACCAATATATGCATTTCATGGTAAACAGAAAATGGCGTGGGTCCCTACTTGATGTTCGCGTCAAAAGGGGAGCAGGTGTAGGAAGCGATCATCACCTTGAAGTTGCTCTACTACGACTTAAACTCAAAAAAGTTCACACGCAAGTTAAGACACAGATAGCTGGCTACAGTGTTAACCTTTTAAGAGAAAAAGACATTGCCACTAAATTTATAGTATAAGTCAAGAATAGATTTCAAACCATATCAAATGACCCACACACTCAAACTACAATCAGCATTTAAGACAGATGGAACCAGATCAAAGAAACATGCAAATCAACTTGCAACAACATATTAGGAACCAGGAAACAAAATAACAAAGAATGGATAAGCAGTCAAACCATGGAATTTATTGCGAAGCGAAAAAAATAAATAAAGAGCCTCATAAATCACACTAAATCAGAAAGTCAGAAAGACAAACTAATGTTAGAATATAGCGAACCAAATAAAATGACAAAGAAAAGTGCCAGAGCTGACAAGATAAGATTTATGGAAAATCAGAAGCAGCGGGAAAATGCAGCTAAAGCACGAGATCTACAAACCCTACACAAAATTACCCAGCAAATTTGCGGAAGCAGAAACAATTATCGTAACATACCCATCAGAGATAACTAAGGCAGACTGCTCACCACAGAACAAAAACAAGACGTGCAGTGGACTAAACACGTCTCCAACCTCTTGAACAGACCTGATCCTAAAAATCCCCCAGATATTCAACCAGCCTCTCAGGACCTTGACATTATAACTGAACCACCAAGCAAACAAGAAATCCTTAGAGCTATCCACACTTTAAAGAACAACAATGCACCAGGCAAAGACGAACTTCCAGCAGAACTTCTCAAAGTAGATCCCAACACAACTGCTATCATTCTAGAACCATTGTTCAAGGATATTTTGGAAAAAGAAGTGTTGCCTAATGACTGGACTGAAGGAACAATAGTCCAAATCCCCATAAAAGGAGACTTAATAGACTGCAATAATTGGAGGGGAATTACTCAACTCTCAGTAACAAGCAAAATATTTTGTAAAATCATCATAATGCGGCTTGAAAAAGGAGTAGATAAATACCTACGAGTGGAACAAGCAGGATTCAAAAAGGGGCACATGAACAACTGAGCACATCTTCGCCACACGTAACATTTTAGAACAATGCAATGAATGGTAGAGAAGTATATATATTAATTTTGTGGACTTTGAGAAAGCTTTTGACAGCGTCCATAGAGACAGTCTATGGAACATTTTACGGCAATATGGAATTCAAGAAAAAATAGTCAACATAATTACTCTCTTCTATAAAGACTTTTCCTGCAGTATAAAAATTTACAATACATCTTTCCCAGTAAAGACAGGTGTAAGACAGGGATGTGTTATGTCATCTCTCCTGTTCAACCTTGTGATTGACTGGATACTAAAGAACACAGTATTCAGGACATTGAGAGGCATACGATGGACTCCATTCACCATGCTTGAGGACCTTGATTTTGCAGATGATATAGCACTCTATGAAAATAGCCAGAGCGATGTAAGAACAACGGAAGGTATGACAGACTGGTTCCCCATTACATCAGGAGTACGACAAGGATGTGTCCTATCACCCCTGCTCTTCATCACATATATGGATAAAATTGCACAGGAGTCAAACCAAAACACAGATATTATAAATGAACTACTCTTTGCAGATGACCAATGTTTGTTACAAGAAGAAGAACAAAAACTACAACAAGATGTTGATTCATTGCTCACTAACTGTACAAAATTTTACATGAAAATAAACACCTCAAAAACTGAAGTAATGACCATAGGAAAGAAACATAGTAATGTAAACATAAAGATCAATGACATACAATTAGAACAAGTTCAAGAATTCAAGTACTTAGGATGCATATTTACAGAAGATGGAAGACTCGATAAAGAGATACAGGCTAGAGTTCAAAAAGCCAATGCAGTCAACTACCAACTGGCCCAATTTTTTCGTCATCCAAAGATCTCGTTACCAGCCAAACAACGGATGATCAACAGCATTTTCATCCCTACGTTATGTTATCAGTGCCAAACGTGGACAATGAACAAATCACACATGCAAAAAATAACTACGTGTGAAA
>CAJHNH020000042.1:323928-336469 GCA_905116865.2 Candidula unifasciata
TACATCAAACGAACAACCGAGCTAACGATGGTTTTGAAAAAGGCGGGAGCCCGAACAAACTAATCACAGACATCGGAAGAATACAGTCGTAATTTTTCAGGTATGTTATGAGAAGAGTGAAACTAGAACATTTGGTGACCACTGGAAAGCTCTGTGGAAGGAGGGATAGAGGAAGACAACGAGAGAAGATTCTTGACAGTCTTGTTGCATGGCATTGAGGTGTGTCAGCACTGATATATGCTGCAGGCGATAGCAAGTTGTGGAGAGGCATGATCGCCCACGCCAGTCGGCAAGGCACATGATGATGATGATGATACACTATTCGTATTCGTATACGGCCGAATAGTTGGTCCCACTATTCGTATTCGGCCGAATAGTGAAAGTCACTATTCGGTACAGAACAAATATATATATATATATATATATATATATATATATATATATATATATATATATATATATATATATATATATATATCCACATATTTTAAAAGCCTTATATATTTGTCCTCTTCGTAATGCCGGTAGGCCGGGTTCGATCCCAGCTGCGGGCTATTCGCGTTGCGTTGAAAGAAAGCCGACCGTCCAGGAAGCAATGGCAAACTACTGGAGGTAAATTTGCTTAAAAAAACAACACAATAGCCAGGGGCTGTTGGGGTTGGTTCTGCAACATCCTGTAAAGGATACGCAACTAACCTATATATTTGTCCAGAATTAGGAAGACAGAGTGACATGTTCTTTACCTTGCGTTAACCCTGGTGAAACAGAATTATTATTACTTTTTTTAAATGTAGTTAGGTTTGTGTTTCCGTCCAAAGATTGATTCATTTGGCTCATTTTAATCAATTGTTAGTGTAGTAAGCACCTGACTAGATACAGCGAAATATGCACAATCACAAAGGAGAAACATTGCTTCGTTATTTTAGAGCATCACGCAGGTCGTCTTAGCTTCCTGGACTTTACTAGGTACCCGTTTTAGGCTGAGTTGACCTGGTAGCCAAAGTCATTTTTAAAATTTACATTCCATGCGGATTTGAACCCATGACCTTGAGAGCTGCAGGCAGAAAATCCAGCCGCTACACCATCACGGCTCCATTATCCATACTACCAGGTCAGTAAAAAAATAGCTCACAATGTTCTTAGTGCACTTGTTTCCTTAGCGAGGCGCACACGCCATCTGGAGGTGACAGGTTCGATACCCGGCATGGTAACTATAGCTTTCAATTTTTATGTTGTCTATTGTGTTCTTCTATCTTTCTTATTATTTCTATGACTACCAATCGGTTCATTGTCTGTATGTTTATTACAAAGAACCAAAAAAAAGTGAAGAACGGGCATAATAAAACCACGCCTTGACTTGATTCAACCTCACACTATCATCAACACAATCTGACGAGGTATTTGCTAAGCTTCTGAAGCAGTCAATATCAAATCAACAATGAATGTGTCACCACCGGCCTGGATGCACCTGTCAAATTATGAGAGGAATTCTCCGCAATGTAACGACAGGGGTCGTCAATAATCGAGCTATCGATCCCTCTAGAGCCCAATTGATTGGGAAACGATTATTCTTTATGTCATTTAATTCTGTCATCGGCACGTAACTCCGGCTGTCTTAAGGTTAAGGTTCTGCGACCTGACAAATAGTGAGCGGGGAATAGAAGAGAGATAAATCGGTATTTTGTTTTTGTCACCCCATTTTAGGCTACTATCTGTTATTTTGAGCATAATACTAGATGATAATTTCAAACACCTACTTCAAACTGATTTTTTTTTTTTTTAAAGAATTAGGGCACATGCACATAAAGGCAATAATAATTGCTCTGATGGCTCTTCCTGCTGTCCTGTGCAGGACTAACGGGGGATAATATGTGTGGCCGCTGTTTGAATTTGTGGGAGAATTTATAGCGCAGTAAAATATTTATAACAACCATTTTTTTTTCCCGCAGTCTGTCGGGCTTTGTTAAATGTAAACTCTTGATAATGTTTCTTGTGAAGAGAGGCAGTAGGATGTGGCAGCAAGAAAATAAATTTAGTTATTAAACGGCCGGTTGGTATGAATAGCGCGAATAAACAAAACTTATAAAAGCAAACACAATATAAGGCAGTGAATGTACAAGGTAAAGTAAAAATAATGGCGTGAATAAAAGAGAGACAAATTGCTTATTTAAAAGAAAAACAACAGGGGTGGAAAGATAGTGTTGGGTAGAAATAATTGTTGTTTCTTATTTCTATTCTCATACTTCTTGCCAGTGTTTTCGCATGAGAAGGACACAGGCCTCTATGAAAGCCTCTCACTGCAGACTAGCTCAGTAATAAAGGAAGCATTTCCTATTGTTTCATCCCCCCGTGGGAGGTTTTTGGGCTTCATTTTGGAGAGCAAAGAATATACACCCCCCACCCCCCCCCCCCACCCTTATCTTCCCCACCGCCCTTTCCCTTTTCCGAAGAAAAACAAAACAAAACAAAAACAGCATGTTTCAGAAGGCGACAAACTAGAGGTGTTAGCTTCAGAGTTGGAGTGCATGTGTTTGAGACGCAAGGAACTAACACCTGCATTACAAATAAGCCAGATCTGTAAAATAGATCCACATGAAAACACCATTTCTGGGTAAAGACCAATGTCCAAAAGTAGACGTACAACCAGAACTTTAAGTCGTTCTTTGAAGGTTCTTAATGCTAAGAAAAAGAAGCAGATTGTTACTTTTAACAGTTTTCACAGCAGCGTATGGTAGTCATACCTGTCCATTAATTAACTTTGCCATCCCCTTTGTGGGATACCATTTTTTTTTATTGTTAAGCCCCACCCTGGCTGTTGCCGGGAGCCCTAATTTAACCCAACGGTTGAAAGGGGTTTCCAGGTCTCCCCAAGGGTGATCCTCATCCGCATGAGGAGCGCTTTGTGTCACCGGATGTTTATCTCTCTATTTATCTCTCCTGGTACCGTTAAACTTACTTACCGTTAGGAATACCACTGATTGTGAAATTTGACGTATATTTAACAGTTTCTCTGCTGCTATTTTAATGGGCTGAACTTCTGCATCATAGTTGTGACTGCTTTCCTGCTGGTATTTTGACTGTATATCCTGTATTGCGTGCATGCTCAATATACACTCCTGCTCTCCTATTTATGCAAGCGTTTTGTGCTAACCCATCCGTATAGACGCGAACACAAAGATGCAGTGGGTATTTATCATCAAAAAGAACGAACGCGGCTGTTTTACGCTGCAAACTGTTTTGTTGTTCCTTTTCAAATACTCCTGTCACTTGTGTCTGGATGTGTATTGGGAACTTAAAATCCTATTTGTTTACGTCTGT
The DNA here is from genome assembly GCA_905116865.2 of Candidula unifasciata. Lineage (NCBI taxonomy): Eukaryota > Metazoa > Mollusca > Gastropoda > Stylommatophora > Geomitridae > Candidula > Candidula unifasciata. Next base: position 327,247 of record CAJHNH020000042.1, read on the forward strand.
CTGGATGTGTATTGGGAACTTATAATCCTATTTGTTTTCATGAGCAGTTGGTACATCTACCGTTCAAAATCTTATTAATATAGCATGTGCACTCAGTTATAGATTAGGAGCTTATTCCTCCCCTTTTTGATCACATTGTGTTATATTATGATAGAAGGCGTGGGAGAAGGAGGGATTCTTACTTAATACCCAAGGAGTGCGCCACATGAAAAGGATTGGAGACTTCCAGTATAAGAGCAAGTCTTGCGAGACATATTCTGGGGTATGTGTGCAACGTTCACGTGGACACAGTCGTAAGCTACTCAGACTACACTTGTGTGCATGCATTGTGAGTTTGTTATGTCCTTTCCTAAGGCTGCCTCATAGTTTAAAAAGAATCGAATGTGTGTCCAAGCTTTTCAACATAACACCAGTCTTACACTTTTCAGCACTTGGCTTATGTGTTTCGTAATTTGTTTTTGTCCCTCCCTGGCACTGGCTTGGCTTTGTTTGATATCATCACGACAATTATCAAAGTCATAACTGTAAATTAACTGACATTTCAGGCACACATAGTTTTTGTCGTTATGTATACTTTTCAGGCGGGGGAAAGGTCAGACTGGGTGTGGAGTTGCTCATTGTTTGTTTGTTTCTAATCTGTGTAGCATGCAGCTGCAGTCAGGTATTGTGAGTGTCAAATTTCGCGAGTGTCAAATTTCAAGAGCTAATTAAATTTATGACACGTATCAACTTGCTTGTTTCATATCATGCATTTCTACTTTTTTTTTTTTTTTTTTTGGGGTGCAAAGCCTGCTAAAATATACAAATAGAAATTAGTTGTGTGTCCTATACAGGACGTTGTAGAACCAACCCTAGTATTTTTTTGCTTTTGGATGTTTAAGTTTTTTTCGGCAAACTTTTATCTCAGCAAATTTGCGTTCTGGTATTTGCCACTGCTTTCGGAACGCTCAGTGCTCAAAGCAAAGTGCAAAATATACATTTACCGGCTGTGAAATTTGCCAATTGCTGGTAATGGATTTACGAGAGGAGTGACAACATCTCTTCTACGTTTATTTACCCCCCCCCCCCCCCCCTTTTCCCAACCCCATCATGCTACTCTCATATCGTAAATCGCCTGACCTGTCCTGCCGTCTATTCTGACAGTTTGATTTTACAGACCGAGTCTTGAGTTTGGCCCCTTTCTTTTTTTTTTTTTAAATAAACTGTTCTATTTTACTATAGGAAAACATGAGAATCGCAGCACACTCACTGATGAACCGGCACCCAACGCTGTGACACGCTACCCACCTCGTTTAACTATATTTTTGTGTTTTACTCCATAAAAATAGCACCATTTGCCCACAGGAGCTCTGATGGTACACAGAAAAGCACAAAAGGGAAACAGAAGCTTTTTTTTTTTCTAACATACAGGATTGACTAACATTATACATATGATACTGATAAAAGTGAATACAAGTTTATGTATCACACTATTAAGGATACACACATATACGCTCATTCACGTACAAAGAAATAATGTTCCGTCTGAAAAGCTCACATCCAACTCTGCCATCACAGAACAATTCTTAGCTCTCCAAATTCACCAACTACATTTGTACAATCACCACGACTATTACCGAAGCAGCTTTTAATACTTCCGTTCAAATACATCAATACGTCTCTACATTTTACCAGCACTGCAAATGGTTTCCAAAAAGAACTATTCAATAACCCAACTCATCTCACAATCAGACATAAACCCTCGCTATACAGTCTCCCATTGTACGCATTCGAATTAAACCTACAGAGATTTCCCTCCATAATTCCGCTCGGTTCTCGTGAATGTCAGTATGTCGCAAAAAACAAATTTACAATTTTTCGCTGTCTGCAAAATAACAGCTGCTTCAATGTCGTGTTAAGAAACGCAAATAGGAACGTAGGAATCAAAGACAAGAGATTCACAGTTCACTAACACTGGCCTGTATTGTTATTGGAATTATCAATCGTCCAGGTCGCGAGAACTTCTGAAATAGATGGCTCCGGAAGAAAATGCTGATGATGATATAATTAGCATAATAATGTTGATGAGAATTGAAGAGTTAATAAATAGCAAGTGGAATGTGTAAATGGTTACTGAATAATCGAAGTGTTTAAGTGTTTGTAGATGATGGGGACGATTTTAAATATTAGTGATAACTATGTTTAACTTGGGTAAATGCTCTTAGACACAGCAGCGGCAATTTTTGCTTCTTCTTTTGCATTCTATCCCCCAATGGCGCATAGTCCCTTAATCAACTCACGCCAAGTCGTTCTACCCTTCACTGTTGCATGTGGCATGTCCTCCCCATCTTTTTAACTTCACTCTCTAGCTCTTCCTCCATGTTTTTTTTTTCCTCCTTTATTTATATTTTCCTGTGGGTTCCGTATACAAAGACATTCTAGCTATAACTTTTTAAGATTTTCTCAACACGTGTCCTATCCAACTACAGCGCCTTTTCTTCACCTCTTGGTCCACTTGTTTCTGTCAGACCATTTAATTCCTTGTATTCTGGCACCAGTTACTGAATGTTTGTAGCTTATTAGTAATTGCCTTAGTTGTTCTCTATGTTTCCCTCCGTACAACAGTATTGCTTTGACATTAGAATTAACAATTTTACGTTTAGTATTCTATTATTTTTTATTTCTTTTGACCTCCACAAATTGTCGTGTGCTGTGAAAGCTTCTCTTGCCTTTTGCCTACGCATTTTAATATCTATATCACGTCCCGCATCTTTATCTACATTGCTGCCTAAATAGGTGCACGACTCCACATCTTTGAGAAGAATACCATTTAGAGAAACCAGTTACTTTTTGCCTGTTCTTCTCATTATCTGTGTCATTTCCTTATGGATTTTCAGACCTATCTATTTGTGTTTACTTTTCTCGAGACAAAGCCACGGATTCATGTTAATGACTTTGAAAAAAAAAAAAAAAAAGTATCACGCCAACAAAACTCAAACAAGCCGTAAAAGCATTCATTGTCTGTAATGACCAAATAATGTGACGTTTCCGAAACATCATGAGTAGAAGGTGTGCAACGATTTTTGGGTAGATTTTTATTAAAAGTCAAACCGGATGACCCTCAACCCGGTGCAAGTATAAAAAAAAGGAGGGGGTGTGTGGGTTGGGGTAAGGGGGGTGGGGGGTGGGGGTGGCGGGGGAGTGAAGGGGGTGGGTACCCAGCATTTTAGATTCTGAATTTTTATTGGAAGGGGACTATCCTTCAACTCTACCTTAGCGTTTTAGGCACTTAACTGCAGTGTTGCCACTTTGGATGTTTTACATCCAGATTTAGATGTTTTCCCTTGCATTTAGATGGCGTTTTTGACGTTTAGATGGTAGATTTTTTTCTAGATTTTTTTCATTTGGTCTGAATTTATCAAATCTAACCTAAGAAACAGGATGAAATTTGACCTCTTAAATGCTATCTTGACAATAAAATTCGGCCTGATAAGAGTAGGAAAAGGCTGTTCCACTTATCAGCTCCCTGATTGGGTATTAAAAGAAATTGGAACAGCTAAAGCATACCAGAGTCATTTTGTATCTGAAGCTTCAACTTCATCATCCAAGCTAAGTTTATCCTGTGGATCTTGTGAGGCAGACTTTAGTAAAGACGAGGACATGATTCTATAGGGTAAGTCATGTCAATTGCTATGTAATTTGTGACTCTTTCCATTTTGATGTTTTTTCTAGATGTTTTCCAGGAAAATTTAGATATTTTTAGATATATTTTGATTCCATTTTGGATGTTTTTTGTCCCAAAAAAAAGTAGCAACACTGCTCAACTGACATCAGGAAGAACAAGCCCGGTTAAACTGTCATTTAGGTTAACTAAATGGTTTTCTACTTATGTGCTCCTATTCTGAGTTTTATACATATGTTTTACATAAATTCAATCAACGTACAATATACCGATAACAAAAGGATTTGTTTCTTCGTGGGAACAGAATGACCATGTTTCCTTTATTTCCTATACGATTATGAACGAATTATGAGTACTTATACCGACGTGCCACTATATATCTCAGTCCAAGACTAACTCTCATCATAACGTTGGTCATTATTATTATTCTCCTCTTCGTCCGGCTCGTGACGCTGCTGCTGCTTCTCCTCCTTCCCATTTGTCCCCCCTTCTCCTCCACTTCCTCCTCCTCCATTCTCTTCCTTCCCGTTTTCTTCCTCCTTCCTTCTCTTCCTCCTCCTTGTTTCTCCTTCTCCCTTTCTCCTCCTCCTCCCTTCCTTCTTCTTCACCCGTCTCCTTCCCCTTCCTCCTCCTACACTTCCTCATCCTCCACTTCCTCCTTCTCTTTCTCTTTTCCTCCCCTTCCTCCTCCTCCGTTCTCCTTCCCCTCCATTCTTCTCCCCCTTCCTCCTTTACTTCCTCCGATCTCCTCCCGCATTCCTCCTCCCCCTCTTCCTCCTTCTTTCTCATTCTCCCCCTTCATCCTCCTTCCTCATTCTCCCCTTTCTTCCTCCTCCTCCGCTCTCCTTCTCCCCCTTCCTCCTCCTCATTCCTCCACCCATTTACTCCTACTCCTCCTTTCTCCTACCCTCCTTCCTCCCTTCTCCTACTCCTCCCTTCCTCCTACTCCTCCCTTCTCCTAACCCTAATTCCTCCCTTTCCCCTACTCTTCCTTTCTCCTACCTCTCCTTCCTCCCTTCCTCCTCCCTTTTCCTTCCCCTTCCTCCTCCACCTCCCTTCTCTTCCCCTTTCCACCTTCTCCACCTCCCTTCACCTCACCACCTTACTCCTGTCTATTCTTCCTCCCTCTTCATTCTCCTGTCTATTTCTCCTCCGCCCTTCGTCCTCCTCCCTTCTCTTCTTCCTGCCTTTTCCTTCTCCTCCCTTCTCTTCCTCCTCTCTTCTTTTCTCCTCTTTCTCTTCCTCCTACCTCCTTATCTTCCTATCTCTTCTCCTCCTGAATTCTTCTTCTCCTTTTCCTCCTTCTCTTCCTCCTCCTCCCTTCTCTCCCTCCTCTTTTCTCTTTCTCCTCTTTTCTTCTTCTCCTCCTCTCCTTCATTCTTCTTCTTCCCATCGTATTCCTTCTTCTTCTCCCTTCTTCCATTGTCCCCTTCTTCCTCCTTTCTATTCTCTCCCCTCTGCGTCTTATTCCCATTTCCTCCGTTCTTCTCCCTGCCTCTTCTTCCTCTGATCCTCCTTCTCCTTGCCTCCACCCAATCCTACTCCTCCCTCCTGCCTTCTTCCTCCTTCTTCTTCCCTGTGCCTTCCTCTTCTCCTTCCCTGCCTTCCTCCTCCTATCTGCCTTTTCCCTTTTCTCCTCCACCTCCCTGCTCCTCCCCTTCTCCACTCCTTCCACCTCACCTCTCCTCATCCTCTCTTCTCCTGTCTGCCTCCACCCTCCCTCCCTGTGGCTCTCTCTCCTCCCTTCTATTTCTCACTTTCCTTCTCCCCTCCTCTTCATTCTTCCTTCTTCTCCTCCTTCCTTTTTTTTTCCTCTTTTCTTCCTTCCACCCTCTCTTGCCGTCTTTTGATTCTCTTCCTTCTTATCTCTTCCTCTTCCTTCTTCCCCTGCTCCCCTCCTCCTCCTACTGCCTCTTACTGAGCCCTTTCTTCATTCTTCCTTTTCTCCTCCTACCTTCCTCATCTCCCTGTCTTCTTCGCGCCCCACCCTTCCTTCCTTTCTTCTTCACTTCCTTCTTCTTCTTCTGCCTTTCTTCATCTTTTTTTCTCCTCTTTCTTCCTTCTTCTCCTTCCTCCTTCCTCTTCCTTCTTCGTCTTCTTTCTTGGGTTTTTCTTTTTTCTTCTATCTTCTTCTTTCTTCTTTTCTGCCTTTCTTTTTATTCTTCCATTTCTTCTTCCTTCTTCTCTTCTTCTTCTTCTTACTCCTCTTCTTCTTCTTTCTCCTTCTCTTTCTTCTTCTTCTTCTTTTCTTCGTCCTCTTCCTCCATTACCTTTTCTTTCTCCTGTTCCTTCTCCTGTTCCACTTCTTTCTCTACCCCCCCCCCCCCCCTTTTTCCTCTTTTGCCTATCTGCGTCTTTTAAAGGACACACAACCAGCGGTTATCTACGAAGAAAATCAGCATAAAAAATAAGCTCACTCGCAATAAAATAAAAATTGTATGAGGTTCTAAACAAAATGCAAGATACAACTTTTCTTTTAATTATAAATTTAAATATGGAGAATCTAATAGTTTATCAGCGATGCCTTTAAGAATAATGTTGTTTGTTTTAGTATCCAGAAGCCATGAGTTGTTAACCCTTAGGCTCGGTATTATGGATATCGCAACCTTTCGGCTTTGATTCCATTTTAAATACCGTAAATCTGGGATAAATGTGGCTTTTCTGCCTACCCCCGGGAGTGAACCCGGACCACAAGGAGTTCGTCACCCGCTCACCGCGCAATCCGGTTTAGCAAACTACGCTAGAGAGACGAGCATTAAGAATAATGTAAAACACCCCAAGTTAGTTAGTTGCGTATTCTTTACAGGCCGTTGCAGAACCAGCCCCATAGCATTTTTTGGCAGCTGTTGTGGTTTTTTAAGGCAAATTTACGTGCCATTGGTTTGCCATTGCTTTCTGGATGGTCAGCTTCTCGATACCACTTTCGAAAACAACGCAAGGAGCAAGGCCCACAGCTGGGATCGAACCCGGCACCACGGCATTACGGAGCTCGCTCGCAACGCCTAAGCCACAGACACCCACACATTAATAATAAAGAAGAACGCATGAAGCGTTGTTGGTCGCAAAAGGAAGCAAATATGCCACAAATAGGACGCACAGAAGAAGCAATCGTTGCAAATGGCTAGACCTTTGCCTGCTTTCCCGGAGGTCTTTAGTTCGATCCGTATTCACGTCTGATTTGTTCAGAAATAACCTTGGCTTCCAGCCTAAACTGTGAACCAGGTGAAGTCGAATGTTGTTTATACGGCGACCACATCAACTAGATTGAAGCTCTGAAGGTTTGAACAACCGATCCACATCATGGCACACAGGTAGTAATCCATAAGTGCTCCGTTCTTCTTCTAACTCAAGCCTGGGTCCCAAGAAGCTCAGCACAGTGCACATGCTCTGTAGCACCGGCGAGGATCCTGAAATACTTTAAGTAGATGTGCAACTATCAATTTTGCCCGGGCAGCGCCGTTAGGCTACTTTCTTCAATTTCCGACTGCCAATGGATTTTTTTACATACGTAACAATGCACACGGGTGTCCGAGGCCACGTGAAAAAAATCTCAGCCCTTACCTGGGATTGAACTCGGAACCTCCAACACTCGAGGCGGACATCATGCGTCGAGATAACGCAGCCGCCGCCGCCCGCCCCCCTCCCCCAATATTACCTATCGAAGGCCATTGGTCAACAAATTTATGGGTTTGGCATTGTGTGCCTGATAGGTCACAGGCATGTAAAGGTTCTTTCACTTCCTAGCTATGCATGGCGTATGATAGTTATAATGTGTCTATTTTGCCTTATTTGAGGTTACTGAAAAAAGTGACACCCATTAAAAGCATGCTCCTCTTCTTCTTCGCGTTCACGGGCTGTCAGGATTAGAGTTAGTCAGTGTTTACACCGCAACACCCCTAAAATATCGGACTTTCTTCTGGATTCCCTGAGATTTGAGCGTGAACAAATGTATGGATTAAACACCTTGAGAGGTCCCTTTTTACCTAGCATTTTTGTAAGACGGTGAAGGGTGGGACCAGAACACCCCCTTCCCCTTCTCTCCCCCCCCCCCCCCCCCCACCCCCTCCCCTCCCCCCGCCCCCCCCGGTGTCCACCCAGCTGTCTTGAGATTAGACGAACATGGTGTTGAGGAAAACAAGTTGTCTGCACTTACCGACACATTAAGGGAAGGTCAACTGGCACTCAAGTGGTTCCGGGTGGTCGCGGATAGACTAAGGCGATCTGCAATATGGATTAGGGTTTGCATCCTGTTCAGTGATGTTGGTTACCGTTGTTGTTATGTTTAATCAAGTAACAGAAAGTATTGTGAACGGCACTCATAGAAAGAATTAGAAAGATAGAAGAACACACTAGACTGTTATGTTTAAGGCTGACGAGAGAGGCTCATAGAGCCGGGCTGAATTCGATACATTATGTTGACAACAAATTGCACGGGAAAGAACTCGTGTGGGTTCTGGGGCAATGTAGATTTTTTTTTTTTTTTCGGGGAAGGGTGGGTGGGGAAAGAGGGAGGAAAAGGAACACAGAGACCCACCCCCCCCCCCCCCAACCTCTAAAAAACATGTCGAAAAAAAAGAGACAAACGAGGGATGTTTCCTTCGACTTCGGAGTGAATCTACCTTATGGGACAGTGATGGGAATTCTGCGTGGTTTTTGTTTGGCACAAGAACGGAGCAACTATGGAGTAGTCTGTGTGCTTTGATGTTGATTATCGGATAATCTGCTTTTTGTGTGTGTACCTGAAATGTCAACGATACGCGAAAGAAAATGTTAGCCAACCAAAAAACAGGGGAGATACACAGGTCACGGGACAGTCAAGTAGTTCAGGGGTTGGTAGATTAAACGTATAGCTTTGGTTAGAGTTAAGGTTAGGGTTAGGGTTAGGTAAACACTTAGCCTTGGAAGAAACGCTGAAGCACAGAAAACACGGAAAACCGGCTCCTCCCACCCTCTAAAGACCATTGGAATGTCAGCTGACGCATCCCATTTGACGCTTGTCAGTTCCTGGAAAAATATATAAGTCGAAATTATTTTGGAAAGATTAAAAGATTGCTATTTGATAAAAATGCTACGAGATGAGCAGGCAGGTTTGCGGGTCCAACAGATCCTGTACCTGATCAGCATAGCCACATTACGTATTATAATAGAGCAGCAAAGCATTGAACTGAGTAATCACCCACACACACTACATTGGATTTATAGCTATGAAAAGCATTTGACAGCATAGATAGGGAATCTCTCTGGAAATTGATGGGGCACTATGGAAATCCCAAGAAAATTATCAACGTAGTAAAGGCAAACGGGTAATAAAAGACCTGAAGTGTTCGAGCTCTTTCAGAGGGAAAGACTAACAGTGCATTTGAAATATAAAACAGGTGTCGACAGGGATGCTTTTGTGCCTCTCTTATTTTTACTGGCTTAGCGGGGCTTGAAAACAGTAACTGTAAAACCAAGAAGGAAATTTAGGACCCCCACAAAACCTTGATGTTGGATTCGCTGATGAATTGCTCTCGCCAAATTTACGGAACAGGCAAAATAAATTTAAAATACTTAATGCGGCGA
>CAJHNH020000043.1:7500-10000 GCA_905116865.2 Candidula unifasciata
AATATATATATATATATATATATATATATATATATATATATATATATATATATATATAAATGCACACATTAGTATTTACTTCGCCTATTACTAATTATTATATTATTCAGAACATGATTCTATCAATGATTCAAAATATTTGTTTAGTATAGAACAGAATTTAAGTAAAAACTGTGAGACCCGTGTGACGTATAAACGCAGAATAGGATATATATATATAGGAACGAAAGCAACAACTCAGTGACACGTAATGTTTATGTATGTATAATGTAAATATAGATTTAAAACTATGTAATCTACAGTTTTCAAATTTTGATCAAGGTTTTAAATGCTTTTATTGCCTTTCCAGTGCGCTTGTTGAACTATGTTATGTTATTAAATCTTTAGTGTTACCTATTCTTCACAATGGAAGGTGTCATTGTGAATAAGCCGCCATGCATCTTAGACTCTAGTGACATTCTCCATAACATGTGAGCAAGTGTTAAGTGTTGGACTAACAACAGGTTTTACATCGCTCGGGACATTTCCAAAAACTGCGGAATACACATCTTCAGCAAGTTCAAATTGTGTGGATGCCAGATACAGTTTGATTTTATGTCTATCTTGCTTTTCCTCTGAGTGTCCAAAAGATTCCCTGGTCACCCCCAGCTGTACCATTCTCTCCACCAGATCCCCTGGTCACTCCCAGCTGTACTATTCTCTCCATCAGATCCCTTGGTCACCCCCAGCTGTATCATTCTCTCCACCAGATTCCCTGGTGACTCCCAGCTGTACCATTCTCTCCATCAGATCCCCTGGTCACCCCCAGCTGTATCATTCTCTCCACCAGATTCCCTTGTCACTCCTAGCTGTATCATTCTCTCTAGACCACAATGATCTATTCGTGCTAGCGTAGTGTACCGATGCTCCAAAATGACATTGACCACTCTAACTTTTCTTGCAAAAATCCACCACCTACCTTGCAGAACCAGTCACTTTGTCTATCTCTTTATTGCCCAACACTCCTGCATATTCTAGTGACACTATCCAAAGAAGGCTTACTACACGGTACCTCTGAAACGATGCTTGCCACTCTGCACGAAGCATACCTGTTTCAACTTTCTTAACATGCCTTTTGATTCAAGTACAATCTGATGAAGTAAGATTGAGTAATGTAAAGGGGAAGTATAGTCACAAAGCAAGTATCCTCATCACAAAATAGGCTCCAAAAAATAAAAGATTAAACTGCCCAGTTTCTGTCCTCATCGTCTTTACTTTTCACAAAGCAACTACACAAAAGGATACTCTTTGTCTTCGCCGACTGTTAACTTCGCCCGACTGCTCTAGTAGTTCATTAACGTCTAGACTTTAGTCTTGTTCCACGCCTTAGTTTTGAGTGGACATCCGTTTGACTGATTTGATCTATTTGTGCAATGTGCGGATTCCTCACCTATCCAATAGATGTGTCCAGACTTTTGAGGGAACAGATTTTAATCAGTTTTCTTATTTCACATTTTTGTGAGGGTGGTGGATTTATTCCCCCCTCCCACCATTACAATGGTGCATGAAAACCAGACGCACAGATTATGGTTATCTTCTTCTTTATTTTTTCTTGTTTACTCATAAGGAAGACTCTGTTGTTTGTCCACTTATTGACTTTAGTCTTGGTCCAGAGATTGAGTTTAGTGTGCTCATCCGTATTACAGTTATGCCTTATTTCTATGCGGATTGTTGGTTTCTCGTCTCTTGTGCATATATACTCTAACTATGAAGGAAACTCCCATTATTTGACACCTCTTACGACCTGCTTGTTGGGCAATGGTTTGTTCTTCTCTCTGACTCAAAATAGGACACCGTTAGCCACATAGAGGTTAGGGTAATCTGAAAACTTTCAATTTCTTCCAGCTTTCCGAAGGCAAACTAGGAATGAAACAGGAGTCTTCCATTAAACCACGGAATGATCCAAGTATCATGGCATACGAGAAATACCTAGTTGAAACAGCCATTGCGCTCAACGCCAGCCGGGAAGATGCCGAGATAGGACGCCAAGGATGTAGTCGATTTGGAGTTACAGTTAGACAAAGTGAGAAAACTATTAACTTTGAAGTCTTTTGTATATTATATTGTACAATTAATAAATACATCAATCAATCAAGAACTGACATCAGTGCACTTGGAGTAGTCCCACGTTTGCTCCGTCTACTTTCCAGTAGCCCACAGGGAGTCGACACGCTAATAGTACCAGTTGTGACCTGATTAAAAGCCCTCTCATGTTTCCGTTTTATCGTTGAATATTTTCCAGAACCGCTGTTTACCTGCGTTGAATTAATTGTTCCTATGTATAGATTCTGTGACATTGCAATGTTTATTCGATCCCCGACAGCCTTTACAGCGTCCGCTTTATCATAAAGTAGCTCAACATCCAGAGAAGCAGCAGCAACCAATCTATAGCTGTTCTCTTCCTCAGATACATCGCTCCCTGCCGGCTCCACAACTGAATCTCTTTTACATATATTATTTA
>CAJHNH020000043.1:20000-35000 GCA_905116865.2 Candidula unifasciata
AATGTATGTATGTATGTATGTATGTATGTATGTATGTATGTATGTATGTATGTATGTATGTATGTATGTATGTATGTATGTATGTATGTATGTATGTATGTATGTATGTATGTATGTATGTATGTATGTATGTATGTATGTATGTATGTATGTATGTATGTATGTATGTATGTATGTATGTATGTATGTATGTATGTATGTATGTATGTATGTATGTATGTATGTATGTATGTATGTATGTATGTATGTATGTATGTATGTATGTATGTATGTATGTATGTATGTATGTATGTATGTATGTATGTATGTATGTATGTATGTATGTATGTATGTATGTATGTATGTATGTATGTATGTATGTATGTATGTATGTATGTATGTATGTATGTATGTATGTATGTATGTATGTATGTATGTATGTATGTATGTATGTATGTATGTATGTATGTATGTATGTATGTATGTATGTATGTATGTATGTATGTATGTATGTATGTATGTATGTATGTATGTATGTATGTATGTATGTATGTATGTATGTATGTATGTATGTATGTATGTATGTATGTATGTATGTATGTATGTATGTATGTATGTATGTATGTATGTATGTATGTATGTATGTATGTATGTATGTATGTATGTATGTATGTATGTATGTATGTATGTATGTATGTATGTATGTATGTATGTATGTATGTATGTATGTATGTATGTATGTATGTATGTATGTATGTATGTATGTATGTATGTATGTATGTATGTATGTATGTATGTATGTATGTATGTATGTATGTATGTATGTATGTATGTATGTATGTATGTATGTATGTAGGTATGTATGTATGTATGTAGGTATGTATGTATGTAGGTATGCATGTATGTAGGTATGCATGTATGTAGGTATGCATGTATGTATGATGTAGGTATGTATGTATGTATGTATTATGTAGGTATGTATGTGTGAATGTATGTATGAATGAATGTATGTACGTACTTATGTATTTATGTTTATATGTATGCATATGTGTAAATGTTTTATATGTATAAATACTTATGTATGGTTGTATGTATTTTTGCATTATTGCAAGTATTGAGTGTGTAGGTGTCTGTGGTGTTTGTGTGTTTATATGCGTGTGTATGTGCGCCATATATTGTTAATACATCTCTTGTAAATAATACGGATACAAGTAGACAGCATAATAAAATAAATCTGTATTTAATATTTTATATTTCATAAGTTAAATGGGTTAACCTGTACGTCTACATTGAAATAATGTGATTAGTCTTAAATGTTGTAATATTATGTTGTCATGTAAATGAAATTATTGCCATTTGCTCTGTAAATGAAACAATTATAATGTCTACAGTTAAATAGAATAGTTGACGACTTGATACAAGAGTTCCAGGCAATGATTGAAGAGGCCACGTGGATTAGTAATAAGACCAAAGAGGGAGCGTTTGCCAAGGTTCGTATCCTGGTGACTGTTATTCCTGTCATTCACTGCATCTGTCACTAATCGATATCCTTCTGGTATGCTGCGAATTGCTTTGTTCTGTCAACTATGTCAGGGGTTGCCTTTGTTCTGTCAACTATGTCAGGGGTTGCCTTTGTTCTGTCAACTATGTCAGGGGTTGCCTTTGTTCTGTCAACTATGTCAGGGGTTGCCTTTGTTCTGTCAACTATGTCAGGGGTTGCCTTTGTTCTGTCAACTATGTCAGGGGTTGCCTTTGTTCTGTCAACTATGTCAGGGGTTGCCTTTGTTCTGTCAACTATGTCAGGGGTTGCCTTTGTTCTGTCAAGCATGTAATGGGTTGCCATGTTTATATTCATGATGTGTTGCCTTTGTCCTGTCAACCATGGATGGATTGCCTTTGTTCTGTTAACCATGGATGGATTGCCTTTGTTCTGTTAACCATGGATGGATTGCCTTTGTTTCTGTCAACCATGGAAGGATTGCCTTTGTTTCTGTCAACCACGGAAGGATTGCCTTTGTTCTGTCAAACATGGATGGATTGCCTTTGTTCTGTTATCCATGGAAGGATTGCCTTTGTTCTGTTAATCATGGATGGATTGCCTTTGTTCTGTCAACCATGACTGAAGGTCTTCTTACATAATTTTTTCGGCTTGTGTGGAAACTCCTTTTTGCCTTCATCAGAGGTGCTAGAGTGGGTTTTTTTTTCTCCACCAAGCAGTCCCAGAGATTGCTCCAGGGAACCTTATCATACACTTTTTCTAGATCTAAAAAACGTAGGTTCATCTCACTCTTATATTAAAACCCTTTTTCTTTCATCTGTCTGAGTGTGAAGATAAGGTCTTAAATACTTCAGTTTGCTCTGTAGCCGCATTATGCCTGATCTAGCTGTGACTTTGCCAGACTGTTACATCTTTGCTAGAAAATTCTACAGTACCTTTTGCCATTAATGCTGAGGAAAGATATGCCTATGTGGCTTTTTCACACTATCTGTTGTCACCTTTTAAAAATATGTAGGTATAATGATGGCAATCTCTCAGTCTTTTAGTATTGTTTGACTACACCAAACTGCATAGAGAAAACTTTACAAGAAGTCTCTCACCTGCGACTTCAATATATTTGACCATCTCTGGTGTTATACCATCATGACCTGCTGCTTTTCCAAGCTTAATTTTCTAAGTGGCTGCCTTCAATTCTACCATCCTGTTATCATCCGCATTGAGGATTTCCTTCTCAGTAGTGAGGTCCGCTATTTCAGGGTCATGACTCTCCTAAACACCAAGTAGCTCTGAGGTTTTCTTTCCATCTGTCCATGACGTTATTTGTGGTAGTTAGCAAACCCCTTCCTTGTCTTTTATTAATTTTAGCTGGCACTCTTTCTCCTTCCTCGTGTTCTTGAGGGTCTTGTAGAATAGTTTTTGATTTTCTGTTGCAATCTTTTTCAACTTTTCTCCTTTTTCTTTCATGGATTTCTGTTTTGCATTAAGCACCATATTTTTGGCCTCTGTTCTGAGTGCCACATATTGTTTATATTTCTTTTTTTTTTTCTTCAGCTGTGTTCCTGGCTGCCAGGTATTGGTTCTATGACTTTTTACTTTTATAATTTTTGTTCAGTTTGTCTTCTTCCGTCCATCAAGGTGTCCTCTGTCCCCTCCCTCCACCTAGGATTTTACTATTTGCTTCTACTACATTTGCTGTAATGATATTCTTAAATCTGCACGAGAGGTTTCCAATGTCTTCTGACGGGTCATCTTCAGTTCTGACATCTTTTAATGTAAGCTTGTGGTAGCTAGCCCTAATATCTGTCTATTATAGCTTGTATGCCTTAATCCTCATCCCTTCTCGGTCACTTGGTTTCTTGCATGGTTGTCGATGTTGCCTTGTTGTAGCAGTTCTTTCATCTGTTCTCTTTATTGTGACCAGATAGTGGTCACATGCAGTCTCTGGACCTCTCCTGATTTTCGCATCTCTCACAAACTTAAATGAACTTCTCCTGACTATGGGATAGTCAATGATAGATTTCTCATTCTTTGAAGGTTCATCTTGTGTACGCATTTATACGTTTGTGTAGGAATTTAGTGTTTGTAATGACAATTTTCTGCTCCTTACATGATTCCTGGCCACAACACAGCCAACACATCCTTTGGCTCACTCTCATAGGGAGAACCCTATAGAGCAGCAAACTTCCATTGTGATCTGTGATTCCATGTCCTTTTTTTTTTGTTTCCTGATTTCAGTCAGAGCCATAATTCCTAATTTAGATTTCCTCATCTTCCCCACTAACTTATAATCTTTACCATTTTGCCACATGTTCCATATTCCGTAAATGGTAGTCAGTAAGCCATGCCAATTCTGCGGTGTCAAGATCCGTAGGGTTTTCTCTATGTGGTAACGTGTAATTGTAGTTAAAGACAAACAGATGGTTGGCTGTTGTGCCTTTGTGTGGTGAAGGGGCTGCCTCTTTGCGGGATCCATTCAGGCCATCTAGCTGATTCAAGGTTAGCCACTACTTCTGGAGACACTTAAAGCATTCAGGTTCAGTCAGACCCTTCTCCTTTTAAAACCGGGCTTTGGACCAGTCGTAGTGAAGTTTTGAGTTTTACTTTCAACATGAATTTTTGACAGTGACTTTTGACATTTAACTTTTAAAGTCAACTTTTAACATTAACTTTTAAATTTAACTTTCAACTGTTACTTTTACCTTTAACTTTTAACTTATAAATTTAACTTTTAACTTTAACATTTAACTTTTAACTTCAACTTCTAACTTTAACTTTCACCTTTAACTTTTAACTTTAAATTTTAGCTTTAACTTTTACCTTTAACTTTTAACTTTTACTTCTAGCTTTAACATTTAACTTTAACTTTTAACGTTACTTTTAACTTTCAACTTTCACTTTAATTTTAACTTTAACTTTAAACATTAACTTTTAAGTTTAATTTTCAACTTTAACGTTTAATTTCAACTTTAAACTGTAACTGTAACTTTCAACTTTGGCATTTAACTTTAATTTTTAACTTCAACTTTTAATTTTAAGTTTTAACTTTACCTTTTAAGTCCAACTTTTAACTTCAACTTCTAGCTTAAACTTTTACCTTCAACTTTTAACCCCAACTTTTAGCTTCAATTAAAACTTCAACTGTTAGCTTTAACTTTTAACTTTAACTTTTAATTGTAACTTTTAACTTTACCTTTTAACTGACTTTTAACTTTGACCTTTAACTTTATCTCTCAATCTCAACTTTAACTCTTTCTCTTATCTTCAACTTTTTGCTGTTTATATTCAACTTTAACTTTTTACTTTTTATTTTTGACTTTAACTTTTAATGTAAACTTTAAACGTTAATTTTTAAATTCAACTTTAAATTACTTTTTAACTTCAACTTTCAGACTAAATTTGTACCTTTATTTTTCAACTTTACCTTTTAATTTTTTTTTAAAAACATTTAACTTTAAATTTAAATTTCAACTTGTAATTGTAAGTTGTTTTAACTTCACACTTTTAACCTTCAACTTAATAGCTTCCCTAACAGTCATCTTTATATTTCAACTTTTTAGCTATCTTAGACTTTTAACTTTAACTTTGACTAATAATTTAATCTTTTAACGGTACCTTTTCAATCCATGAGCTTTTAACGGTTTCCCTGATGATGATTTTAGACTTTACCTCTCAGGTTCTACGAAAATGTGAGTGATTCTAGTATTTTTATATTCTATCTTTTATAATTTTTAGCAAAATTAATTTCAGTTTAATTTAGAAAAAAAAAATACTTTTTTGTTTGTTACAGAAGTTGACTGTTGATGTTTAACGTGGAATCTTTTTCAGTTGTTATAGGAACAACTCACAAAGTTAGGCCCACTTTACCTCCCTTTTCACTGGGGTTCCAGCAAATTACCTTGTAGGCGTTGTTTTCATATGCTGCTTGCAGTCGTGAGACTTTCAAACTAAATTTGTAAGGTTGCGGTTTATTTTTAGTTAGGCATTCGCTTCATCTTGCTAGACTCTGCGAGGGACTAGTTAAACGTTGATCTGCCGGGCCATAAATTTAACTTTAAATCCAAATTTCGGCCTGCGTAATTGTAAGTTCTCCAATTCAGCAAAAACGGCAGCTCATCCTGATTGAGTTTACCGTCCCGTATGTCCCTAACAGTCATCTTTATATTTCGAGAAATACTTGATTTAGCACGGTCTGAGGAGAAACTATGCACAGTACGGGTTTTAACCTAAAGTGGAAACCAGCTCTCGTTTCCACTTCGTACTACAGCGTGGTTAAAGAACTAGGGTAACTGAACGGAAACTGGCATCCATGAAGGTAGCCGAAAGGGCCTCTAGCTGGTTTGGACGCAACGAACAACGTAGGGACGGGAAGACGGTGACCTGGACAGTGTTCTACGAAAATCCCTTGAGTCGTGTCGATTGTCTGCCATATCCTCAGCCACCTGCTAATAAAGTCCAAGTTAGTAAACCAATCGTAATTGTCGCTCGGTCGTCCAGGTATGCTGACTGCTTTAAAAAGGCTACTTCTTTTTTTTTTTTTTCTGCAAACAACCAAGTTCGACTTGTCTCTATGTTTAAGAAAAATCTTTCCTGTTGTTTTCATGGAACAGGGTACCAGCCCTCAGCTTCATGAACTCAGGTGTTACCTCCCTTGCTCCGAAGTCATGTCTAGGGAATCGTAGGCCGAAACACTTGTCGACGAGGCGTTGATTTTTACTGATGCAGACGTGGTAGCACCCCTGCTGTACTTGCTCCCTGTGAGTTTATTCCTACCTAGGGCTAGTTTTACATGATCTGGGGTCGTCGCAATTCTGGACTTTCACTAAGCGTGACACCCCTACAACATAGGACGTGCCCTACAACATGACAAGGGATGAATGAGGAAAGTTAATCTCACTCCTTTTGTGGGCCCGACTTCGTGAGTTGCACCAATTTTGTTCTAAAAAGAGAATTTAGTTTTCACATTAAAAAGTTATTTTTCATTTGGAATATTTGCTTTAATAAAACAAATTATTCGTAATTTTTATTTCAAGAAAGAGTTTTTCTTTCTCGCTTGCTTTTTTAAATATAAAATGTTTATGTTTGTCACAGAAAGTGATTTTAGATTTTATTGCAGAGATTTTGATTTGTGTTGCAAAAAGATATTTTGATAGTTGTCATAGAAACGTATTGTGATGTGTTTTTTTTTTTAAGACAAAAAAGTTTTAATTTTTGAAAATAGTTTTAAAAAGTTTTTATAAGTTTTTGCTGTAAAAAAGAATTGTGTTTTTCACTCTTAACATGTGATTTTAGTTGTGGTGATATTATATTTTTGTTTTCTACGTTTACTTCAACTAGAAAGGAAGTGCTGAAAGGCTAACCCAGTCAACAAATGCCTGCAGAAGTCAGATGCGTTGGCTGAAAGGTTCAAATATCGCAACCATGCTTTAGACAGACACAACGAAATTACATTTTTGGATGAATGCAGAAAAAGAAGAAGAAGAAGAAGAAGAAGAAGAAGAAGAAGAAGAAGAAGAAGAAGAAGAAGAAGAAGAAGAAGAAGAAGAAGAAGAAGAAGAAGAAGAAGAAGAAGAAGAAGAAGAAGAAGAAGGAAGTTTAAAATAAAGCAACAAGGCGTCTCCAGTTCACTGACTACTGGTCATTAGCAACTTTCAGAATCTGCAGTTCACAAAACAAACCACTTCAGACACGGTCGAAAAGCATGGCTAATGAAATCTGCAACTGCCAGTTTCACCTCATCCACTCAACAAAGTACTGGTCGACGGTACCACATCCTTTCAATCTACATATCGAGGAAAATGCAACTTGCCTCGACTAAAAACAGTAAACCGCCTAACTGCAATATTGACTGGAAGGAAATTGATTTGATCTAAGATATTGATAGAATGGAGTGGATAAATAGACAGCCAACCATATGTGACAAATAATTGTACAATTCGCAAATTCATGAATTTATCTATCAGTCAATCATATATCGTAGGAATAAATTGTAATCTATGTGGGAAAAAAAATACTTTCAGTATAATAACTAAAAGTGATAAAATTTTGTTGTAGAGGAAATTCAGTTTCCTGCCATGGAATGGCTGGGGTTCAATCTCTACTAAAAGCAGAATTATTTCCTTTTGGAAGTAATATTCTGCAGTTGTGAAAGTATTCTGCCTTCACCTCGCCCCACCCCCCTCACTTCTTACTTGCCACAGCGTTGGGATCTGAGAGTTCCGGCCCCTGGACAACCTCACACACACAATATATATATATATATATATATATATATATATATATATATATATATATATATATATATATATACATATATATATATATATATAGTTTTTATGCAATATTATATTTCATAACTACCAATATCTTTCATAAAAATATGAAGAATGGGTGCCTGCATTGACTGACCACTATCTGCTAGTAATTGTGCTGTTTCCTCTATCGCTCAGTACACTATAAACAGGAAGGAGTACTACAACAATGAGATGAGCAGTTTCAAGCAGGCTCGCTTCCTGATGCTGAAGTCGCTGCGGCAGCCTTCGTCAAAGAACCCGTAAGCATGCATAATTGTTAATAACAGCACAAATAGGCCTCTTGTTTCTTAATTTTCTTCTTCTCTGACCCAAACACCAAACCAGATACCAACAGTCAGTGGTAAACTTGGCAAGTGCCGAAACCACTGGAAATAGGGCCAGAAACAATGCCCCCTCATCAAACCACCCGAAACCGAATGCACAAGTAACGCCAGACAGCCAAAGTAGAAGAGGCTCACCCAAGCAGCACTAAATTCCATCCATACTCCAACACAGAGCTGCCATAAGCAACAAACTGCCAGTCCTTTTCAGGGCAAGCAGTTCTCCCCTCCTAGGACGGTCCAACCGGCCAAAACAAACCCACTCTAGCCCGCTATGACAGCTGAGCTGCCAACCCTACCAGCCGGAACGCAGAGCTGGAACAGCCAGATAGAGAGCAACACAACGAGAAGACTCCATAACAAACTACGAGCAATAGGACACTGACAACACAAAGGAAAAAATGATTTGATGACAGCCTGACCTGTAACCTCAAATATAGCGGACAGGGCAGAGAGCAGCAATATTTTTTGTCCTTTAGCTGAAAGTGGTCACAGGTTATATTGAACTGAATTGAAGTATGAACAGTGATCTAAGCTGTGCCTTGCCTAACATCAGAGTTGAATAAGAAAAATCTCAAGGCAAAACTGTGTCAACGGTGACATTCATATTAAGACTCTTGAGTTACCAGATGTTTAAAATGTGTGCGGGTTTTTCTCCCGAGTCTTGTTAACAGAATCTGGGATTTGTCTCAACGTCCTCCTCTTTGTAAATCACACGTTGTTAGTTTGTAACTGTGAGAGGTGGAAAAAGGGGGGGGGGTGTTGGTTCACCTGAAAAAAAAGTTAATTACACTGGCCTAAATATTAATATGCAAACAAAATTAAACTGTATAAAATTATCAATGAAAAAGTGGGTCATAAAATAAAAATTCATAATCAAGACAAAGCTTGTGTAATCGGCAGCAATATGTCTCCTGTGGTGTATATGTAATAACAAATGAACACAGAAGGGAAAATAGAAATCACATTTTAACTCTGATCTTCAAGATTTGCCAATAGGATTCATTTGCGTAATTCTGCAGTGTTAACCTTACAGCGACAAATGTCAGGCAATAATTTCGCAATATTCTGTGCCGTGCTACACGACTTACATTAACAAGTAATAAATCACAACACACGAATTCTCAACAACAACAAAATACATATATCTCATTGGGAGCCACCGTGGTCTAGTGGCTAGACGCTAGCCTGTGGATCGGAATGTCGTGGGTTCGGTTCATCACGAGACTTTTTCAAAAATGACAGTGGGTCACAGGTCGACCCAGTCTTGAGTGGATATCAGAGACAGGCCTGCGAAGTAAAAGCAGTCGGCTTAATGCTGACCATATCACCAACCAAGTGTCGTTTAGTCTATAAAATATAGGTCTAGCCCTATATACCCATTACACTTTGAGGTGTGAAAAGGGTCCTTTACTTTGTGCTATACATCTCATAGCCTCTTGTGAAATGCGGGTTTTTGAATATTGTGACAATTTGCTAGAAGAACAAGCCTCACTCAACGTTTTCTAAAATAGTTGTACATTGAAAAGGTATCTGCACTAAATATATCTGCCATCAATGTAAAACCAAAACAAAAAATATTGGCCTAATTAGGTAAATGTAAACCAATAATGAACCCTCCTCGCGTCATTCACGCATCAGACATACGTTAATAAACAACTAGTCTTGCAGATCAATCGGTACCTTGATGGTTGTCTTAGTCATCATCACACGTGCCGGTATTACTTTGAAACAAAAATGATAGTTAAACATATCAAACCAGACGAAGAGCAGAATCAGTAGGCTTCACATTTTTACTAACAGAAAGAGAAATAAACGTTTCGGCTAGAGGGCCTTCATCAGAACATCGCATAAATCTACAATATCACAAGTACGAACAGGAATACACAACATCAGGTATGCTGTTTGACTCTGATAGAAATGAAGTTTATGTTGTAAATACTGACAAGTTAGCTGTATCTATATAAGATAACACAGATTTCTGCAGCAATTACTGTCTCTTTGTAATAACGTTTAATAGTAAACCTGTACAAGACAATGTTATACTAAAGACGATGTTGTCTCATACACAGGTGGATGCTCAAACCTTATGATGCCAGAGCAACGTACGATTGGCATCAAAATGCGATAAGTATGTGACGCTAATCATGTATTGCCGTAGATATTTATCATTTTATTTCTACAAGGACATGCTCTTCTCTGTCTGTCTGCCTGCTTGCCTGTTTTTTTTTTAGTCTCTGTCTGTCTATCTTTCCGCCCGCCTGTTTTCCTGTCTGTCTGTATATCTGTCTCTGTCTTTAAGTCTGCATGCCTGTCTTCCTGTCTATCTGTCTGTCTTCCTCCCTCCATTGACTCATTTTTTAATCCGTCCTTTCGCCAGTCCGCCCGTATGTCAGTCAGTCTTTTTTGCTGTCTATCCCACCCATCTGTCCGTCCGTACTTGTTATATTCTGTGTGACTTTTTTTATTTCTCTGTATTTATCCTTGATATATATATATATATATGAAAGGAGCCGCTGTGCAGGTCGAAAGGTCAATGGTTCAGGTCATGATTGAGCCAGAAGTTTTTTTTCTTTTTCCTTTTTTATTAAAAAACATCGACAAAGCCTTGAGTGGGTACCAAGATCAGTCCTGGGAAGTAAAGGAAGCCGACATGATTCTGACCTCATTACCTACCATGTGCCGATTGGTCTATAAAATATACGTCTAGTCTTACATGTGCAAATACACCTGAGGGCGTGCAAAGATGGTCCTTAGCTTACTTTACTTTATGTACGCGTTTGTGTGTGTATGTGTATGTATGTGTGTGTGTATGTGTGTGTAAATAATATAAACATATATGCCTGTCTCCCGAATTAACTACCGTCCTCTCGTTCCTGCCTGTCTTTCAACATCTATATGTTAAATAATGGGTGAGATTTATTTCTTAGATTGCACATCTCTATTTTAACGGATTGGTACGTGTTTCAGCGTTTCCGGCCGGATTGTTGCAGCCACCGATGTTCTCGGAGACTTACCAGCCGTAAGTCAATGTTTTCCTGTCATTTTTTCCATGATCTTGATCTGTTAGAGTTGGACGTCAAGGGCTCTGTTGCTGGACTTGGTACTATGAGTGTCAATCTTGGACGCTGGCTAATGAACAAAAGAATGCTGACTATCCGTGAATTGACCTGTTTGAGAAAGGCGGTGAACAAAACTAGAACAGATCGTGTGAGAACGAAGAAATTACAAGAGCTATCGGAATATACTCCTACAATTAAGTTATTTGAGAAGAAGTTTTGCTGCTGAATGAAAAAAAATTATTTTAAAAAAAACAACAGCATGGGAGCGTAAAACGTGAAAGTAGAAACAGCAAGCAGTGCGGAAACGTCCAAAATGATGGACTGAAGAAGCCCTAATACCATGAGATTCCACAACATCACAGCATACCGAGCAATCGCGTGTGGCTTACCTCAGATACCGATCATCTGTTAACCTGTGATGCACAGGGGTATGAAGAATCCTAGTTTGTGACTATTACTATTACATATCAGCGTAGCAGGCTGCTCGGGAAGTTCAAGGTCTGGTGCCTCCAATTCATGTTGATTCCAAAGCTCCTCTGGCCGCTGTTAGTCTACGAAGTGACGATGACTGCAATGGAGACTATAGAGAAAAAAAATCAACACAGCCTTAAGAAAATGGATTGGTGCACCGCCTTGTCTGACCAACTTGGCTCTGTATTGTAAGCAGGCTAAGCTGGTACTCCCGTTCAAATCAATAACCGAAGAGTTTAAAGTCAGCAAAGTAAGACTCGCCATGCTCTTGCGCTAGTCTTAAGACCCAAATGTCCTCGCTGTTTAGCCCGCTCAGACTGCTGTTTGTCCATCTCTTGTCTTTGTTGTATAATCGTGCAGATCTTGCATACTGCTGTTCGTCCATCTATTGTCTTGGTTGTAAAATCTCGAAGATCTCGCAGACAGCTGTTTGTCCATCTCTTGTCTTTGTTGTATAACCTTGCAGATCTCGCAGACTGCTGTTTGTCCATCTCTTTTCTTTGTTGTATAATCTCGCAGACAGCTGTTTGTCCATCTCTTTTCTTTGTTGTATAATCTTGCAGATCTCGCAGACTGCTGTTTGTCAATCTCTTGTCTGGGTTGTATAATCTCGCAGATCTCACAGACTGCTGTTCATCCATCTCTTGTCTTGGTTGTATAATATCGCAGACTGCCGTTTGTCCATCTCTCATCTTGCTTGTATAATCTCGCAGATCTTGCAGACTGCTGTTTGTCTATCTATAGTCTTAGTTGTATAATTTCGCAGACTGCTGTTCATCCATCTCTTATCTTGGTTGTATAATCTCACAGACTGCTGTTCATCCATCTCTTGTCTCGGTTGTAATATCTCGCAGAATGTTGTTTGTTTATTTTTTGTCTTGGTTGTATAATATCACAAACTGCTGTTTGTATGTCTCTTGTCTTGGTTGTATAAGCTCACAGATCTTGCAGACTTCTGTTTGTCCATCACTTATCTCAGCTGTATAATCTCACAGACTGTTGTTCGTCCATGTCTTGTCTTGGTTGTATAATCTTGCAAATCTCGCAGACTGCTGTTCGTTAATTTTTTGTCTTGGTCTTATAATCTCACAAATCTTGAAGACTGCTGTTTGTCTATCTCTAGTCTTAGTTTTATAATTTCGCAGACTGCTGTTCATCTATCTCTTGTCTTGGTTGTATAATCTCACAGACTGCTGTTCATCCATCTCTTGTCTTGGTTGTATAATCTCACAGACTGCTGTTCATCCATCTCTTGTCTTGGTTGTAAAATCTCGCAGATCTCGCAGACTGCTGTTCGTCTATCTCTTGTCTTGGTTGTATAATCTTGCAAAATCTCTCTGACTGCTGTTCGTCCATCTCTTGTCTTGGTTGTATAATCTCACAGACTGCTTTTCATCCATCTCTTGTCTTTGTAGTATAATCTTGATAATCCCGCAGACTGCTGTTCATCCATCTCTTGTCTTGGTTGTATAATCTCACAGACTGCTGTTTGTCTATCTCTTGTCTTGGTTGTATAATCTCACAGACTGCTGTTTGTCCATCTCCTGGCTTGGTTGTATAATATCGTAGACTGCTGTTCATCTATCTCTTGTCTTGGTTGTATAATCCAACAGATTGCTGTTTGTCCATTTCCTGTTTTGGTTGAATAATCTCACAGACTGCTGTGTGTACATCTCTTGTCTTGGTTGTATAATCTCGCAGACTGCTGTTTGTCCATCTCTTGTCTTGGTTGTATACTCTCCCAGATCTCACAGACTGCTGTTTGTCTATCTCTTGTCGTGGTTGTATAATATCGCAGACTGCTGTTTGTTTATCTTTTGTCTTGGTTGTATAATATCACAGACTGCTGTTCGTCTATTTCCTGTGTTGTTTGTATAAACTCGCAGACTGCTGTTCGTCCATCGCTTGTCATGGTTGTATAATCTCGCAGACTGCTGTTCGTCCATCTCTTGTCTTGGTAATATACTCTCTCAGTTTCTGTTCGTCCATCTTTTGTATTGGTTGTATACTCTAACAGTTTCTGTTCGTCCATCTCTTGTTTTGATTGTATACTCTCTCAGTTTCTGTTCGTCCATCTCTCGTCTTGGTAGTATAATCTCACAGACTGCTGTTCGTCCATCTCTTGCCTTGGTTGCATAATCTTGCAAATCTCGCAGACTGCTGTTCGTCCATCTCTTGTCCTTTTTGTATAATCTTGCAGACTGCTGTTTGTTCATCTCTTGTCCTTTTTGTATAATCTCACAGACTGCTGTTTGTCCATCTGTTGTCCTTTTTATATAATCTCGCAGACTGCTGTTCGTCCATCTCTTGATGTCCCCTCTCCTCCACCCCCTCCCCCTTTTCCCCTGATTGTCCTCCTAAACGCCTGATATCAGTAAACAATTTTGATTGGTTGATCCATCATCTGTGATCATCTGCCCACAGATTTGACATCACAGAAAACAGGAGAAGCC
The DNA here is from genome assembly GCA_905116865.2 of Candidula unifasciata. Classification (NCBI taxonomy): domain Eukaryota; kingdom Metazoa; phylum Mollusca; class Gastropoda; order Stylommatophora; family Geomitridae; genus Candidula; species Candidula unifasciata. The sequence goes on from CAJHNH020000043.1 coordinate 34,095, forward strand.
CACATTAGCTCTGTCTCTCATTACTAGCCAGCGAAAAGTCTCTGTGCCATGATGCCCCATGTTACTTAGTTAACTACTTGTCTTGCATTTACCCCTATGCTCGTCTGGCCCCGACAGCCAGCAGGCAGTCCTGCCAAACATCGTGTTTTTTTTTTTAATATTCTGACTCCGGGCTCAGTTGGACCAACGACCTTCGGGTCCTTAGTCTTTCCTACAGTTTCCGTAAATGTCTTCACAGTGAACTGCTAATTTACCTATATTTTTACGTATTAGTTTGGTAACCTTGGTAACTTACCCTCTCTTTAACATTTTCCCCACAGTTACATAAACTACGGAGGTATAGGGGTTGTCCTCGGACATGAGATCTCCAATGGCCTTGACGACGAAGGTATGACGATATGGATATTTCTGTGTCAACCTGACCTAGAGTTGATGTTTATGTCACAACTACTGCACCTTATGTTTCTTTATAAGTCTACAGAATGTACACAAATGTGTAAAAAAAGGCTGACTGATTTGACAGAAAGCTCTAAAATTGTGAAACAGCACTTTTTCAACATGACTTGGTCGATTTTTTTTTTTTCTGCCTGTCAGCTAGTTGATTTTGGAATAGGCCTCGACTATTAAATAATGAGACTGATTTCTTGTGACAAAGACGAAAGCACCATCCATAAAGTCTTTCATCCAGACAGGTTCCAATGATCCGTGATTTGGTCATCTGTCATTGAGATCACAGAGCAAGCTGAGAAAGGTGGAGACAGACATTCTCCGTGCAGAGTGGCAAGCATTACTTCAGAGGCTTCTGGTAACTAGCATCCTTTGGATATTTTCCCCAGAGAATGCCGGTGTGTTGGAAAATGAGCAGGCAGATAGACTGGCCGGTTCTGCACCACTTGGTAATGAACT
>CAJHNH020000043.1:40000-62500 GCA_905116865.2 Candidula unifasciata
AGTTTAAAGTGAGTAGCGGCACCTCTCTCAGTTTATAGTGAGTAGTGGCATCTTTGTTAGACAGTTTAAAGTGAGTAGCGGCACCTCTCTCAGTTTAAAGTGAGTAGTGGCATCTTTGTTAGACAGTTTAAAGTGAGTAGCGGCACCTCTCTCAGTTTATAGTGAGTAGCGGCATCTTTGTTAGACAGTTTAAAGTGAGTAGCGGCATCTTTGTTAGACAGTTTATAGTGAGTAGTGGCATCTTTGTTAGACAGTTTAAAGTGAGTAGCGGCATCTTTGTTAGACAGTTTAAAGTGAGTAGCGGCACCTCTCTCAGTTTATAGTGAGTAGTGACATCTTTGTTAGACAGTTTAAAGTGAGTAGCGGCACCTCTCTCAGTTTAAAGTGAGTAGTGGCATCTTTGTTAGACAGTTTAAAGTGAGTAGCGGCACCTCTCTCAGTTTATAGTGAGTAGCGGCATCTTTGTTAGACAGTTTAAAGTGAGTAGCGGCATCTTTGTTAGACAGTTTATAGTAAGTAGTGGCATCTTTGTTAGACAGTTTAAAGTGAGTAGCGGCATCTTTGTTAGACAGTTTAAAGTGAGTAGCGGCACCTCTCTCAGTTTATAGTGAGTAGTGGCATCTTTGTTAGACAGTCAAGTGAGTAGCGGTATCTTTGTTAGACAGTTTAAAGTGAGTAGCGGTATCTTTGTTAGACAGTTTAAAGTGAGTAGTGGTATCTTTGTTTGACAGTTTAAAGTGAGTAGCGTCACCTTTGTTAGACAGTTTATAGTGAGTAGTGGCATCTTTGTTAGACAGTTTATAGTGAGTAGCGGCACCTTTCTCAGACAGTTTATAGTGAGTAGTGGTATCTTTGTTAGACAGTTTATAGTGAGTAGTGGCATCTTTGTTAGACAGTTTATAGTGAGTAGCGGCACCTTTGTTAGACAGTTTATAGTGAGTAGCGGCATCTTTGTTAGACAGTTTATAGTGAGTAGCAGCACATTTGTTAGACAGTTTATAGTGAGTAGTGGCATCTTTGTTAGACAGTTTAAAGTGAGTAGCGGCATCTTTGTTAGACAGTTTAAAGTGAGTAGCGGCACCTCTCTCAGTTTATAGTGAGTAGTGGCATCTTTGTTAGACAGTTTAAAGTGAGTAGCGGTATCTTTGTTAGACAGTTTAAAGTGAGTAGCGGTATCTTTGTTAGACAGTTTAAAGTGAGTAGCGGTATCTTTGTTAGACAGTTTAAAGTGAGTAGTGTCACCTTTGTTAGACAGTTTATAGTGAGTAGTGGCATCTTTGTTAGACAGTTTATAGTGAGTAGCGGCATCTTTGTTAGACATTTTAAAGTGAGTAGCGGCATCTTTGTTAGACAGTTTAAAGTGAGTAGCGTCACCTTTGTTAGACAGTTTATAGTGAGTAGTGGCATCTTTGTTAGACAGTTTATAGTGAGTAGCAGCACCTCTGTTAGACAGTTTATAGTGAGTAGTGGCATCTTTGTTAGACAGTTTAAAGTGAGTAGTGGCATCTTTGTTAGACAGTTTAAAGTGAGTAGCGGCACCTCTCTCAGTTTATAGTGAGTAGCGGCATCTTTGTTAGACAGTTTATAGTGAGTAGTGGCATCTTTGTTAGACAGTTTAAAGTGAGTAGTGGCATCTTTGTTAGACAGTTTAAAGTGAGTAGTGGCATCTTTGTTAGACAGTTTAAAGTGAGTAGCGGCACCTCTCTCAGTTTATAGTGAGTAGCGGCATCTTTGTTAGACAGTTTATAGTGAGTAGTGGCATCTTTGTTAGACAGTTTATAGTGAGTAGCGGCACCTTTGTTAGACAGTTTATAGTGAGTAGTGGCATCTTTATTAGACAGTTTAAAGTGAGTAGTGGCATCTTTGTTAGACAGTTTAAAGTGAGTAGTGGCATCTTTGTTAGACAGTTTAAAGTGGGTAGTGGCACCTTTGTCAGACAGTTTATAGTGGGTAGCGGCACCTTTGTCAGACAGTTTAAAGTGAGTAGTGGCATCTTTGTTAGACAGTTTAAAGTGAGTAGTGGCATCTTTGTTAGACAGTTTAAAGGGAGTAGCGGCACCTCTCTCAGTTTATAGTGAGTAGTGGCATCTTTGTTAGACAGTTTAAAGTGAGTAGCGGTATCTTTGTTAGACAGTTTAAAGTGAGTAGCGGTATCTTTGTTAGACAGTTTAAAGTGAGTAGCGGTATCTTTGTTAGACAGTTTAAAGTGAGTAGCGTCACCTTTGTTAGACAGTTTATAGTGAGTAGTGGCATCTTTGTTAGACAGTTTAAAGTGAGTAGCGTCACCTTTGTTAGACAGTTTATTGTGAGTAGTGGCATCTTTGTTAGACAGTTTAAAGTGAGTAGTGGCATCTTTGTTAGACAGTTTAAAGTGAGTAGCGGCACCTCTCTCAGTTTATAGTGAGTAGCGGCATCTTTGTTAGACAGTTTATAGTGAGTAGCGGCACCTTTGTTAGACAGTTTATAGTGAGTAGTGGCATCTTTGTTAGACAGTTTAAAGTGACTAGTGGCATCTTTGTTAGACAGTTTAAAGTGAGTAGTGGCATCTTTGTTAGACAGTTTAAAGTGAGTAGCGGCACCTTTGTCAGACAGTTTATAGTGAGTAGCGGCACCTTTGTCAGACAGTTTAAAGTGAGTAGTGGCATCTTTGTTAGACAGTTTAAAGTGAGTAGTGGCATCTTTGTTAGACAGTTTAAAGTGAGTAGTGGCATCTTTGTTAGACAGTTTAAAGTGAGTAGTGGCATCTTTGTTAGACAGTTTAAAGTGAGTAGTGGCACCTTTGTCAGACAGTTTAAAGTGAGTAGTGGCATCTTTGTTAGACAGTTTAAAGTGAGTAGTGGCATCTTTGTTAGACAGTTTAAAGTGAGTAGTGGCATCTTTGTTAGACAGTTTAAAGTGAGTTGTGGCATCTTTGTTAGACAGTTTAAAGTGAGTAGTGGCACCTTTGTTAGACAGTTTAAAGTGAGTAGTGGCATTTTTGTTAGACAGTTTAAAGTGAGTAGTGGCATCTTTGTTAGACAGTTTAAAGTGAGTAGCGGCACCTTTGTCAGACAGTTTATAGTGAGTAGCAGCACCTTTGTCAGACAGTTTAAAGTGAGTAGTGGCATCTTTGTTAGACAGTTTAAAGTGAGTAGTGGCATCTTTGTTAGACAGTTTAAAGTGAGTAGTGGCACCTTTGTTAGACAGTTTAAAGTGAGTAGTGGCATCTTTGTTAGACAGTTTAAAGTGAGTAGTGGCATCTTTGTTAGACAGTTTAAAGTGAGTAGTGGCATCTTTGTCAGTCAGTTTATAGTGAGTAGCGGCATCTTTGTTAGACAGTTTAAAGTGAGTAGCTGCACCTTTTTCAGACAGTTTATAGTGAGGAGCGGCACCTTTCTCAGACAGTTTATAATGGGTACCAGCACCTTTGTCAGACAGTTTATAGTAAACACCAGAACATTTTATTTCTAGAAAGAAAACATCACCGTTCCCAGCTAGTGTGTTCTAAAGTTCTAAATCTATTCTTGAGTCCACAAGACATGCTCCAACATTTGTTGGCTAATGTGGGGTTGTGTCGGCGTCGTTGGTAGGGGTTATGTTTATTTTGCATAATTTCAACATACAAGCTCGAAAGTTGCAGGAAGTTTTACTTCAAATAAGAGACTTGGACAAAGGCTAACCTTCGTAAAACTGACTGTAGGAAATTAGAATCCTGAGGAACGCCACCAGCCTAATCATCTGAGACAAAGTTAGAAATGATAAGCTGTGAGAACAGACAGTGAAACAAATACATTGAGTAACAGAAAATCAGATTGTTATGTAAGAGGTTGGTAAGAATGCAGCGAGAACAACAATCAACGCAGGCGCTACATGTGAAAAGATATGGTGTGTAAAACAAGAGATCCCCTTAGCATAATATGGACTGATGACAGTAAATAACGTCTACATCGACACACAATGACCGTACCATTGCTGCCCATCAAGCAGTGGATCACAAATTGTTCCTTCCCACCACGCTAAACCAGTAGAAGTGGACATTCGTGATGATTGATTAGCATGTCCTTGATTGCTTTGACAGCATCCAGAAGAAAAGCTTCAAGCTACTTTTGACTATGCACCAGGATTGCTTCTGACAGCGTTACTTAAGTAGTGTAACTTTAGCGAGGATGTTGCATGTGATGTATATATATATATATATATATATATATTATATATATATATATATATATATATATATATATATTTGATGTCTGTGTTCTGTGTGTGACATAATAATTCGATAGAAGCATTGCGAAGAACCAACCATTATTAAAGACTCTTAACATCGTAATCTTTAGTAAAACGTGAAATATAAATGTGAGTAAATTCAAATGTTGGCTTTTACAGCTGGACGGAAAAAAAACACAAGGTGAATCTTTAGCAGACAGAGTTGGTCTCAAAGAGTCCTTCAGGTAAGACATATGTCCAACACTTGTACAGAAATGCTTTCCGTCACTAGCTTGATTTTCTCTGAACTTTTTCTAGTGGTCTGTAGACACGACCGTCACATTAAGAACATTTTAATCAAGAATCGGTTACGTCCCATCTCTGAGTCTCATTTAGGCATGGTCTCTTGCGAAAGATCTATCTGTTAAACTTGTCCATGTGTGGTTCCGCCTGAGGGTCTGGCGTTCCCTAATACCAATTTCTACATTTGCAAGGGATATATTGCATGACTGGCAATTAATTTGGGCCATCATCTGCAAAAGACATAACATGAAGTAAATACGTGAAACGGGTCTAGACGAACTGACATATTCAGACAGCTTTGGTTCTGATGTGTAGGATTGTGGACTCAAACCAGTGTCGATGCATTTGTGTGTTCAGCATGGAGGGTACGACCATCAAGTTTCTCTTTTCTGTTGAGAATACGAAATCTCTTCGTCAGCAGCTTCACCTAATGGGATCCCACTCTCCTAAGGACCTTAACTTCCAACACATCTTTATCTACTAGTTTTTAATTACAACCTTACTTGCCACCCGACATTCTGGCTAGTATCCTTTCCTGCGTTCAGTCGCATCTCATGGCTTTAGCTGGTCAGACATATGAATATTTCTTAGACATGCCTTATTTAACGGTTTCGTATATTCTTATTTGTAAATGTAACATTGTCTATTCATGGCATGTTCTGATAAAGTTGTTCTAGCTGTAAACTATACTTATCGTTTATGACTGTAGTAATGTAAAACCAGCGAGCTCTACTTCTTATTTCGGTTGATTTCTGTTCACAGTAATGGCCTACTAATGTATGTATGTCTCTGATCTCTCGTACACATATTTCTTGTGACATATAAAAGTCTTATCTTTCATACATACTCTCACATGTATGTTTTTAACTATCTCGTAAACAGATTCCTATCTCTCATATACACCAGTGTGTCATCTGTAAGACACACATATCTTTCATCTAACAATCGTAAACTTAGGAAGGTCAAAAAGGTAATGAACTATTCCCTTGTGTGTAAAAATAGGCATGTAAAGGACTTCCTATCAGGTTGATTTCAGGGCATATGGTGCTACATGTTATATTAAATAGTCCAAACGGCAATGGGTTGGTAATGTGGTCAACATGACGCCAGGGAAATGGCCCCGTAATACGAGAGTATTCCCTTTTTGATGTCTTTGATAGTGCTCATATCCCATAGATTTTTTGTTGACTAAAGCAATAGCATGAATGGAGACACAGACTTTAACCCACACATGCTTTCTTAGTGACTCAGTTTGCCCAGGAAGAGAGAGATTATGTTCTAAGACAGTAGTTAAAGTGTCTGAGGCCGCTGTCGCTGGCAAATATCGGTTTTCCTGCCATGACACGCAGGTGTGCAAGGAAATGAGAATGCTGATAGGTTGGCAGTTAAGGCTGCTGTAGAGAGCAGAAAAGCCATGGACCATGCTAATATACTGAATGCTCTACGAGAAGTGACACGTTTACGAGAATCAAGGGATGACTGTTAATCTGCAAATATGACCAGACTGCAAGAACAGCGTGTTAAGAGGGATTCGACCAGACAAGAACACGATGCAGGAAGCCAAAGAAGAATAAGAAATCAACACAAAAATCCTTTGTCAACTACTGCACGCTGCGGGAATTACTAAGAAGATGGTCTGCGAACTTATGGGCTGAATGGACTGATTTACACTAACAAAACTAATTAAAGTAACTAACTAAATTGCTTTCTTAAAAAGGGCTTATCAAAGAAGAGTGGAGAGATGTGGTGCTGATCTCCTGCTACCTGGCTTACAGCTCACGAACGATCAACTTTTCTTCGTTTCATTTGGCCAGGTCAGTGTTAGCTTTCCAATATATAAAAGCATTCTTCTAATTTATGTCGTTTTTGCAAAGCTAACATTTGAAAAAATAACTGAATTTTTTCGCTATTTAATATATAATATGTAAAAGGGAGGGCCATGTCATGTGTATTTATCACAGAAGACAGCAACAACGCCTTCTTCAGATAGTGCCACTGTGTTGACGTCATCAGCTTGACATGACGCCAACACTCAGGGCTAACAATACGTTCTTTGGTTGCTCTTACAGTCGGGTTAGTTTTTCTGTGTGTTCCCGGCCGTCCCCTGAGTACTCCCCACACAAATTATAGCCATACACTCGAGAACAGAAAATGTACATAAGTATATACACACATACACAGAGAGATGGCTGCGCATTAGAAACAATGTTTACTTAAGAAAGAAAAACCTCACCATAGACACCACCTATTTCATTGTAACATATTCATTGGAAATTTATGTCAAATTCTGTTAGTAGTGTATGGAAGATGTTAAAATATTTCGGCTGTATATGCGAGATGTATTGACTAGTTATGTTAAAAGTCTTTTGGCAGTGTATGAGAGATGAATTGGTGCTGTATGTTAAATTTTGTTGGTTGTGTATAGGATTTTTGTTTCCATTTATGTTAAAATTAGTTGGTAATGATTGTTAAAGGTTTATTGGCAATTTATGTCAAAATATATTAGCAGTAAATTAAAGATTTATTTGCAAGTTATGTAAAAATCTGTTGGCAGTGAATTTTAGAGACTTATTAGCAATTTTTATTAAAATCTATTTGCGGTTTATACTGGTAATTTACTGACAGTTTATGTTTAAATCTGTTGGCAGTTTACATTGGAGATTTATTGTCAATTAATATTAAAATAAGAAGGCAGTGCATGTAAAAATTAATTGTACGGTAATATATTGTTTATGAAATATTGCAGCAGTTCCTTTGAAAAAGATATTAGCAGCTACATTTATAACTATCTTAACACATTCTTTTACTCTTAGTGATTATTTACTTCCTCTTACAATTGAGTCGAGGTGCTGCTCCACGAAGACACAACGTACTGAAGATAAGTCCAAAGCGAATCATACAAAGAACTTATTATATTCTCTACTCCAGATTTGTTTGTGTATTTATCTGATACAATAATATCAGACGTGTGATAATGCTTCACACTTACTAAAATATGTTTCCCTGGTGTCCAATTTTGCCATGAAATTTATTCAGCCATCTTGCTCATAGAAGAGAATCCGAAGAAAATTTAAACACACTCACATATCTGCTTTATGGGTCATACATAATGTAGCACAGCTGTCTTCTCTGTGTACGTTAATGTCACACGCAGATTTGTCTTTAGTTTTATTCAGTAGGAGTTGATTGAAAGAAAATAGACGAGGTGAAAGATGGTCGTGTCGATAATGAATGATGATGATGTCTACTACTATTACTACTATGACTACTACTACTGCTACTACTACTGCTACTACTGCTACTACTACTGCTGCTGCTGCTGCTGCTGCTTCTGATACTAGAAAAAAAAAAGACTCCGGCCCACCCAAAATAGATTGTATATATTAAGTGTTACGCCTCTTCTCTTCCGCATCCCATGTTTTTACTGCTTTAGTGCCTATGTAGGCAATAAATTATGTAGGCATACCAACGTCCCACAGCCTTAAGTTAAAACCATATTATAAGGTTTAACACAAAGCTGGGATGTCCATCTAGGATGAGACGGTTGAAGTCTAAGAGCTGTTCAAACCTCCAGGAATCAGCCCGCAAGTTACAAAGTAATACCTCACCATTACGTGGTTGTGATAGTATAGTATTCTTCAGACGTTGGTGGAGGGAAAATTGGTCCATTGTCCCTTTACAAGCATGTTGTAAGAAAAGGACGGAAAAAAGCTTTACTGATACCGAATGTGTGTCGTCGCAACTTGTCTGCTAGGACCTCGCCTGAGGGTTCAAATGTTGCAAGTTAAAATGCGGTGTCTGATTCATCAAAGTGATGATCTTGGCTCTCATGTCGGCACAGATAAAATCAGATCCAGCTAAGTCATAAGGATCAAAGGTGAACGTCGAGGGGATCGACGTCATGGCACCAAGTTTTTTCCAATATGGCTCTCTCTCTCTCTCTCTCTCTATCTCTCTATCTATCTCTCTCTCTCTCTCTTCTCTCTCTCATCTCTCTCTCTCTCTCTCTCTCTCTCTCTCTCTCTCTGCAGAACCACTAGCCGTCTACCGAGAGCGCCGCACAGAGCACGAACTCCCTAGCCTCTAGGGATCTCCGTAAAAACTGCACTCGCCTTTATTACAGACTTCTGTCTCTAAGCAAACACATCCTGAGACGTGTCAATGTTTCGGTATCTTTTCAATCATCTAGTGCCGGGAAGGGCAAACTGTGACCTGCTGGTCAAAACTGACACATAGAGCAATTGTAGCTGGTCAGCTAGGCTGGTGTAAAACTACCATACAATCTGACCCCTTAGCTCACAGAATTTCAGAATAGAACAACAGACTTCCGCAGGCAGAAAGGGAAAAAAATACAACATTATAAATAGGGATAACCTACACAAAGATAACCAGATCTGTGATCCTGTAAGTGAAACACATGTTGCAGACACAATCTGATCTTAAGCGACAGTTTTTGTCGCCGGACTTTGATCATAAAAGTATCAGGCGACGACCATTTTTGTTTATGTTAACTCTGGTCGGCAAGTTTATAGATTACTTTCTAGGCTTCATAAAAAAGCTGGATTTCATGTTTATAATAGATTTGTGTTTTTCTTATGGCTGGCGACCAGGTGGGTAATTCTAAATTTAGTCTTAAAGAAAGTTGCCCACCCTAATATAGTGCACCATTTCAACATTGAATCTGTGTGGGTTCTGGAGACCCATATACATGCAGGTGGGGCAGGGGGTTGGCGGGAGGCGGTAGGCCCCATCCCCTCCAACAAACATGTCGTAAACGCTGACTACTTATCAGTTTCCTGAAATCAGATATGTTGAGCCAAGAGTCACACATACTGCAGCCTAGCAATCCACATCTTAACGTGGCGACCGTCTTTTTAAGGGAAAACATGGAAGAAGAAGAAGAAGAAGAAGAAGAAGAAGAAGAAGAAGAAGAAGAAGAAGCAGAAGAAGAAGAAGAAGAAGAAGAAAGAAGAAGAAGAAGAAGAAGAAGAAGAAGAAGAAGAAGAAGAAGCAGGAAGGAAGCAGCAGTCAGAAGGAGAGAAGAAGAGAAGAAGAAGAAGAAGAAGAAGAAGAAGAAGAAGAAGAAGAAGAAGAAGAAGAAGAAGAAGAAGAAGAAGAAGAAGAAGAAGAAGAAGAAGAAGAAGTCTCAGAAGAAAAAAGAAGAGGCAGAGCAGCGGCAGAGCAGCAGCGGCAGAGGCAGGAGCAGAAGGCAAGCAGCGGAGCAGAGGCAGAAGAGCGGAGAAGAGGCAGCGGTAACAGCGGCAGCGGTTCTGGAGGAATCAGGGGAGAAGGAAGAAGAAGAACAAACATGTTCTTATCATTTCAGACTTGATTTTCAAATATCAATTCGATGTCTCATTTAAACATAATATGCCTCATCAAAGCAGTCGAATTTATTAAATGTATTGTAAACTGATGCTTTGTGCAGACGGTTTGTGAGAAGATGACGCCCAGGACCCTCGCTGGGTTTGTGCAGAGAAGAAATTTTCTACCAGGGAAATATAGGTGAGTGATGTCCATATTATCTTTATGCCACTACGATTCCGTGTGCTGTTTAAACATTTGTTTAAACAATGGCAATATAGCCCCTAAACGCCCCGTAATACAAGCTATAAGATTGGCTGGCTGGACTTCATACCAGACAATCAGTTAGCTTCTCGCATTTTTTTTTTACATGTATCTGTTTAATGGCGCATTACGTGAAAGTATATTGTGTTTTGTAATTTTACAAACTCTAAAATGTTATAATTCTAACTGTTGCAAACGAGTCAGCGAGAACCATACCAAATGCCAACCACTACAATATGTTTAAAGTCAAATAGACAGCAGTCATGGTAAAATGTCGCAGCTGGCTAAAGGCAGAGCCACCAACATATACAGTTTGTCACTAGAATAGTTGAGGGAAGCAGCAGTCACGACAAATCAGCAGCTCGCACATGAATCAAGAGCTAAAGGCAGAGCCACCAACATATACAGTCTCTCACTAGAATAGTTAATGGAAGCAGCAGTCAGGACAAACCAGCAACTGATTACTGCATATGACACGGCACCACTTCTGTGGCAACCAGCCATTCGCCATGTTTTGAATAAACAGTGCAAATAATTGACACAGACACTTTTGATCATGAAAAAAATCACAACTGACAGAGTGGCCCCATTGTCAACTCAGGAGCTAGCCCTCGGAAACTCATCCTTCCACTGATTATTTGGAGAAAAGGGTCTATCGCGCAAGCCAGATTGTCTTAGAAGCTTTTGCAGACTTGTATTGCGTCGCGTCTTCACAGGGGCCCTAGAAAGATTTTAACGACACAGATGGGAAACAAAAAAGGGAGACAAAAAGGAATTATCACTAGTTTATGTGTTATACAAGAGAGGTCACAAATGCCTTAAGTTTTATGGGACACCCCACCCCCTCCAACCCTTCCCTAGCTGAACACGACCTAGCTGCCTAACCTATCCCAGCAATCCCCAACTCTAACTTACATAAGGCACACCTCTGGATCATTCGACCCCCCCCCCCCCCCCCACCACAGCTAAGTTCACTGCAACTAATATCTATGTCCATCGTTCCACACCCCTCCCCCCTCCCTTTCTTTTCCCACCACCATCAAGTTGCATTCTTGACAACTTCAGCCCACTGGATTTACAATTTTGACAAAAAAATGGGGGATATACATTACAGTAATATAAAAAGGTGCTGTTTAGTTATCACAGTCAACCCACTATCACGGGTCATACCTTCTTACCCGCACACAGCTGCATGTTGCCCCAGTCAAGTGCAGTCGTTGCCGTTGCACCAATTATAACACTTGTTTTTCAAACTGTTGAGGAATTTAAATTATAACATGCAATTATGATGAAAAAAAGTCTTTCTCATATATATATATAAACTTATGACAAAATTTTGAATTGTTTTAATATGCATAATATAACTAAAGCACTCAAAAGAAAAACTTTATTTACCACAGACAGTAGTAAATTATTGGTCACACAAGATCAAATAATTCTCTTTACAAAACGCATCTACTATTTTTTTCCTCGACTAATAAAAGCCTGGGAATGGGAGCCTGGAAATTGCATAGTATATTTTTGTGTAAAGAATAACTAAATTATACAGTTAATGGCTGATACTTGTGATAGTTCAGTCAAGCATTTCACATTATTATTATGGAGGCATAGGTTAGGGAGGCGATTAAAGCTCACCAGATCAAGAAAGCACCTGGGTGTGATGGGATAGGCCCAGAAATGCTAAAAGTTGAGGAAACTGAAACGCCAAAACTATTGTGTAAGATATTTCAAGAAATCTGGAACAAAGAAGAAATCCCAGAGGAGTGGAAAAAGGAACTAATTTTGAATTACCAAAGAGAGGAGATTTAGGAAACTGTAACAACTGGAGAGGTATCAGATTACTATCAGTAAGTTGTAAAATCTTTAGTCGGGTAATCCTTTAGAGAATGACTCAGGCACTTGATAGTATAATAAGGCAAGAGCAGGCAGGATTCAGAATAGAGAAATCATGTTTTGATCACATCTTCACACTGCGTGAAATAACTGAGCTAAGTAACAAATGGAATAGTGCAGTTTATATGACCCTTGTGGGTTTTGAAAAAGCCTTTGATAGCCTGCATAGGAAATGACTATGGAAAATGTTACGTCACTATGGTGTACCACAGAAAATGTTACGTCACTATGGTATACCACAGAAAATGTTACGTCACTATGGTATACCACAGAAAATGTTACGTCACTATGGTGTACCACAGAAAATGTTACGTCACTATGGTGTACCACAGAAAATGTTACGTCATTATACTGTACCACAGAAAATGTTACGTCATTATGGTATACCACAGAAAATGTTACGTCACTATGGTATACCACAGAAAATGTTACGTCACTATGGTGTACCACAGAAAATGTTACGTCACTATGGTGTACCACAGAAAATGTTACGTCACTATGGTGTACCACAGAAAATGTTACGTCACTATGGTGTACCACAGAAAATGTTACGTCACTATGGTGTACAACAGAAAATGTTACGTCACTATGGTGTACCACAGAAAATGTTACGTCACTATGGTGTACCACAGAAAATGTTACGTAACTATGGTGTACCACAGAAAATGTTACGTCATTATGGTTTACCATAGAAAATGTTACGTCACTATCATGTACCACAGAAAATTTTACGTCACTATGGTGTACCACAGAAAATGTTACGTCACTATGGTGTGCCACAGAAAATGTTACGTCACTATGGTGTACCACAGAAAATGTTACGTCACTATGGTGTACCACAGAAAATGTCACTATGGTGTACCACAGAAAAAAAGTGAATTTGATTAAAGCTATTCACTTAGAGTTTCAATACAAGGTAGATTGGGATAATTACACAACATAAAGTTTCTTTGTCAACACAGGAGTCAGAAAGGGAGGCAAACTATCCCCTTTTTTGTTCAAATTAGCCTTTGACTGGCTCATGAAAGAAGTTACACGAGATAGAAAAAGAGGCATCAAGTGGTCACTCACCTCTAAAGTAATGCGAAATAATTACAAAACAAAAAATCCAATTTTCCGAAACAATGAAGTAGTAGAGAAAGTTGAAGCATTTATATATCACAGAAGTAAAGTTACTCCACATTGAGATTATGATAAGGATGTAACATCAAGAATAAATAAAGCAAATCATGCTTAACAATGTATGGAAGTCAGCGGGATTTAGTTTGAAGACAAAGCTCAGAAGTAAAGTAATTCCACGTTGAGATTATAAAAGGATGTAACAGAGAATAAAGCATTTCAAGAATTTACCATGCTTAACAATATATGGAAGTCAAAATGAGAGTTTAAACAGAATTACACATAAACATTTTAGGATACTATTTTACAACAAAAAATGTTTGACAGCAGAATTACACATAAACTTGAGACTTTTGAAAAAAAATGTTTAAGGAGAATTCTACGAACATTTTGGCTAATATTTAGGGACAATTCTAAGAATATTTTGGCTAAACAAGATCACAAATTAACAGCTGAGGAGGAAAACGGAATGTGCATCACTGGCAAATGTTATCAAAGTAAGACGATTGAGATGGCTTGGACATGTTTGCAGAATAACTTGTGACACTGGCAAAAACAGCTCTCCGGTGGACAGCAGATAGGAAAAGGTGTCGTGGATGACCTAATGAAACCTAGAAAAATACAATAGAACAGGAAATAAAGAAATGTAAACTGACATGGGATACCATGGGCAGAAAAGCAGCAGACCGGCAGCAATGGATATCACTTGTGACTGCCTTATGTGCCAACAGCGACACGAAGAGGATATGGATAGGGCGCCGAAACTTAATCAAACCTGTTACAATGTCATTTAATTGTTAACGATGTGTACATAATTTAATGACAGCGCCTATGGCTTAGTATATAGTAATATATACAGGCAGAAAGTCAGGCCCTTTGCAAATAACATCGGGTTTAAAGCAAGGTCATGCTCTGTCCCCACTTCTTTACAACTTGGTCCTGGAGAAAACTATAAGGAAATTGAAACAAGAGTGTACTATAAGAGAATCTACAAGAATACTAGGTTATGCAGATGCCATTGATATCATTTGAGAAAACCAACCAGTGACTGTTAAATCGCTGACTCTCTTAAAAGAATAAGCTCAGAAAAAAGGGCTAGTTACCAATCAAGAAAAGACATAATGCATGATAATAAATAGACAGGGAAAGAATATAAAATCGGACCACATACAAGTCGATAACATGAAAATCAAACGAACGGAAGCATATACGTACTTGGATGCAAACTTCAACTGCTCCAACATGCTGAGAGAAGAAATACAATCTTGAGTACAGTCTGGAAATATAGGCTAACCTGCTCTGAAACATCTGTTAAAGTCAAAGTGTCTGTCTCGCAACACCAAGATCAAACTATGTAAAACGTTGATAAGATCAGTCGTGTTATAAAGCTCTCAAGCTTAGAGAAAAGATTTTCTAAAACAGTCTAACGATGAATCTTTGGATTCAAAGATCAAAGATACAAACAGCGGGGAAGGGAGATTGAGAAGCAACAACGAAATTCATAATCTCTTTAAATCACCACTGTTCACTGGCATCATGAGAGCTAATAGCTAGAACATATTAAAAGAATGTCAGACGACGAAGAAGAAAGAAACTGTATACACAAGAAAGATGAATGGTCGCAAACCACGAGGCAGACCAAGAAGACGATGGAGAGATAATGTCCAGACAGACCTGCAAACACTTGGTGTCGCTAAATGGAAATAGAGGGGCAACCAGATAGATGAATGGATGCGGGTGATATCTGCAGCAATGAACCTTGAGGGCTCGAAATGCTGAACAAGAAAAAGAAGTCTGTGGCTTAGGCGTAGCGAACGCGTTTCGTAATGCTTAGGTGCGAGTTCTATCCCAGCTGCGGGCTAGTAGGTAGCAGAACCAATGTCTTGCGTTGGTTTAGACAGTCGTACCGGGAGCTTACCGTTCAGTAGCAATGGCAAACTACTGAACGTAAAAACCACCATAGACGTACACACACACACACACACAAGTGCTGCGGTTGGTTCTGCAACGTCCTGTAAATAATACACAACCATCTAGTAACTGTTAGCTCGGATCGAACCTACCCTTTGTTACGATTCCTATTGCTGGATTCTTAGCCCGGGATTATACGTATCATGTCTCCAACCTTTGCTATCAGCTCACTGATGGGGGTGGTGGGGGGGGGGGGGGTTCTAGGGGGATCCACTTATTTTAACTTTACTGACTGTGACTGACTTTCTAGTCCCAGGTCAAGCGATACACCCGATGACACAAAGTGCCACCATTTGATAAAGATCGCTATGGCCTGCATATATTGTTGCTGCAAAAGCCACGGTGGGGCTTTCCTGTTAGGATGAAAGACCTAAAGTGACGACTGTCAGTCATATCATGCGAACTCGTCTGACGGAGTTGCGATTCGTCTATACAATATAAGCTTAGCTGTATGCGACCAAAACTCCTGAAGGCGTTTAAAGGAGTTCCTTAACTTTATTTTATATTATTTTACAGAATTAACACCGCCTTGCAAAATTCAGAGGAGTTTGCCAAGGTCTACAACTGCCCCCTGGGATCCTTCATGAACCCGGAGAAGAAGTGTTCTGTCTGGTAGTTATCGCTCCTGGATGATAAACCATATTTATTCCCTGACAAGTTGCTGAACAGAAGGAAAACCACTAATGATTCACGGTGTGCCATGCACACACATGCGATTGTTGACTAGAGAAACTTTTATGAGTGTAATTCAGCTAACATTCTTTGCAACAAGAAAAATAATAATTAGCATACCCGGAAACAAACAGAAACTGGTAATTATTGATGGCGACTCACTCAATAAAATTGATGCTGGGCCGAAGATCAAAGCATTTCAAGCAACATCAAAAAGAGAACACATTAGAATGTCCTGCAACGTTTTGGAAACGAAAGTAGTGTAATATTTCAATCCCTGGTGTCTGAATTGTTCTTAGAATAAATGTTTACATCCAACAGTCATCGTAATAGTTTTGTTTCAGTTTATAACCTCTTCTCTTCCCAAGACATGCATCTTGCACTAGAAAACAAATAATTTTTTCATACCTTGTTTTTGCGTGTTTGTGTGATAACCTTTGTTGAACACAACATTGTTCACCGGGTGAGCAGAATATATTAATTAAGGGGTCCGTGACCGCAATTTTTTTGTTTATTTGTTTGTTAATGTCTTGATCTTTTCTTAAACAAGCGGTTCTACTGCACCGTCGGCGTCTGTGGCTTAGGCGTTGCGAACGCGCTTCATAATGCCGGGGTGCCGGGTTCGATTCCAACTGAGGATGATTTGCTTTGCTTTGGTTTCCACAGTAAGCCCAAAACTGACCGTTAAGAAAGCAAAGGCAAACTACTGAACTTAGCATTTGCCTAGAAAACCCACCACAGCCAAAAATTTGCTAGAGTTATTACTGCAACGCCCTGTAAAGGATACGCAACTAACTTCTTCTACCACACCAATTGGACAGCGGGTAAAATAACGTAGCACACACACAAGGGATACATAGAAATCCAGGCGATTAATTTGCAAATGTAGTTGATTCCACAGTCCGTTTTTTTCAAAACAGATCAGTTCGGATAAGATGACCGAGAAAAGTTACCAACCTCACAGTCGAAGGGGGAGTGAATAATGATGCTGCCAGACAGGTTGTGGGAACGACACCTTGAACTAGATTAATCGAAAAAGAGCAGATCAGTTTTTTTGGTCAAGTCGTTAGAAATGCAGCGACATCAAATACTATCACAGGCACTATATCTAAGAAGATCGGCTACAAAAAGAAGACGACGACCATAAATCAGTGTTTGACAACATTAAAGATACTTTACGCCATGCCTATAGCCAGTGCCAGCAAGCAAGCACTGGATCGCAAATTATCCCCCCTCCCCAGCCCGCCCCCTTCCTCCCCCAACGGCGCTTTACAGCAGAAGTTGTTAATGATGATGACGATGATGATGGGAAAGAAGGCTTTTTAAACTATAACATGGTGAAGTGAAATACAAAGGTGAGGGTTTTTTGTGTGGCGATGACGCATCAGGCACACTACTGGACATTTTTATGTATAGACCATTAGACACTCGATGGCGGATATGGTCAGCATCACGTCGGCTGCTTTTACTTCTTAGGAATTTGCCTGGTACCCCTTTGTGTCCGGGTCGTTATGGTGGCCAAGTCCGTTTAGAGAGGAAAAAATCCGACTCAAAGAGTTATTTCGAACCCAAGAACTTCATGAAGTCTGATGAGCGTCACTCCATTACGCCATCTCGAATCCCTGCAATAAAACTTAATATATGATTACGGTTAGTTAGTTGGCTGGTTAGTTGCTTAGTTGCTTAGTTAGGTAGTTACATTTAACTTAGTTAGTTGGTTAGTTATTTAGTTTATTAGTTACTTAGTTAGTTGGTTAGCTATTTAGTTTGTAAGTTTGTTAGTTAACTACTTAGTTAGATTGTAAGTAAGTAAGTTAGATAGTTATTTAGCCAGTAAGTCAGTTTTTCAGTTTTTTTAGTTAGCGGATTGGTTGGTTGGTTGGTTAGTTAGTTAGTAAGTTTATTAGCTAGTTAGTTATTTAGTTAGTTAGTAAGTTTGTTTGTTAGTTAGTTATCTAACGTTTAGCTAGTACTTAGTTGTTTGGTTAGTTTGTTAGTTATTACTTGGTTAGTTGGGTGGTCGGTTAGTTAATTAGTTAGTTAGTTTTTTATTTAGTTAGTTGGTCGTTTAGCTAGTTAGTTAGTCGGGTAGTTAGTTATTTAGTAGGTTGGTTAGTTGCATAATTGGTTTGTTAGTTAGTTAGTTACTCAGTCAGCCAGTTGGTCGGTTACTTAGTTACTTAGTTAGTTGCTTAGTTATTTGGTTGTTTGGTTAGCTAGTTATTAGTTAATTACTTGTAGAAAACAATTTGTATTTTTATAAAGTGCAAAATAAAAAAAAAGATTTGATTACCAATAAATGTAGGACAGATACATGGCTCAGAATCATGCAGATTTCTGAGATCAACAGTCTAAGTTCTCATACAACCCTGGCCAGAAACGCTACACAGGAAAAACATTGGGATCGTCGAAAAACGAATTAGTCTATCAAGCAAATAGATGACAAACTGTTCCTCTCCATGGACGGAAAGTTAGGTTACATTTAGTTATGTTACGGTATACCAATGAAATCTGACAGGATGGACGAATATACTGCGAGGGTCATGTGAAGCATAAACAGCACATCATGATGTTAACGATAATGATGATGATGATGATGATACTATTTGCTTTCTGCCAGAGTTTACAGCCAATGAACGCGAGAAAGAAGACGTTAAAATGCCTAATAATAGTGTACAATACTAATTTTTACTGCTGAATAATACGTGTATTTCCATTAAATTTATAAACAAAATCTGTGTTGAAAATAACAGCTACCAAACATGAAGGGGGTGTAGGAGTTGAGCTGCTTTATACACTTTCTTTATGGTATAGGGCCTCAAAATGCTCATTGTTGTTTATCATCAAGTAGCTGATCACCAGCCAGCTTGATGATAGTGTCAGAGACAAAGAGCATTGAAGATTGATTGCTACCAGAATTGCAAACACTGCTGACACAACTCAGCCTTCAGCGAAGAGTCGTAATGCAGTGGATACCGTCTGAATGTGGAGTGCCTGGAAATGAGAAAGCTGATCAACTGGCAGGGGAAGGTGCCACAAAAGAGCAGCCAGATGTACCAGTCACATACCACTAAAAGAAAAGAATCATTATATCGATCAGGAAACCACCAGCCTCATCACAAAACGACGACTATTTTATTATTGACAGACCAGAACAAGTCAGTATCCTCCGCCTCAGAACAGAACACAGCCGACTACGTAACCAAATGTACATAAAATTCAAGATAAGTGTATCAGCCATGTGCACCTGTGGAAATGTGCCCCAGACAGGAGAGCATGTACTCCAGGACTGCACCGAATTTGACACATTAAGGCAAACCTTTTAGCCAGAAAGAACAACAATGGAACGTAAATTATATGGACCACTGAATGAACTAACAAACGACAGTAAAATGTATACAAGAGACAAAACTGCTGATATAGACAACTTATTTCAGGCGAACGAAAGAAGAAGAAGAAGAATTGAAATCAAACCCCCAGTGTGGCGACGGCACCTGATCCTGACTGACATGATCGCGAAAATTAAACCTGACACGTTCTTTCATCCAGACACGTAATCATCCACAACCCAACGGTCTATCCCCTGTACTCTTTACCAATCAACGCACCTGTATATCCATGCTTCCTTTCTTTCACACATCCAGCGTTTCTCTGCCAGTCCTCTCAAACAAAAATTTGCTTCACCGGACTATTTATAGATAGTGTGGATGCTGCTGCTGCAACTGATACTGATGATGTTGATGATTCCGTGAAGTCAAAAACACGCCTGTACTTTATATAAATAACTCTATTTCTATTATGTCCTGTACATATAAAATAGAAAATGCCGTGTTCATAAACCCAAACAGGCTCTTTTCAGTTGTTTGTTGACTTGCGCATTTGTTCAGTGTGTCTGTATACCGCTTGGCTTCTAGAGACAGTGACTACCACACACAGCATTTCTCTGCCGGCTTCATGAAAGATCCTACAGGAAAGTTCTAGGTCTTGGCAACTCGGGCGACTTTTATATTTGTTCCGATAATTCTGCGCGAACAACATTTAATAATAATTAGCCTTATTTGTAAAACATGGCAATGCAGTGAGAATAAAAACAGTAATAATAAAAACAGTAACGATAAAAACAGTAACAATAAAAAAGACAATAAAAACGTAAACAATAAAACCGATTTCTTTTATGCAAGACAGACAGACAGACGAACAAGCGGACGATCGGACGGACAGTAGGAAAGACAGACAGACAGACAGACAGACAGACAGACCTTACCGACCCGACAGACAGACAGACAGACAGACAGACAGACAGACAGACAGACAGACAGACAGGGAGACGACCTGACCTATATTTTCCTGGTGGTTGCACTCCTGTGACCACCTGACTGGACCAGTCTCGTTGGGGGTTGTGGGGGGGGGGGGTCATCTTGTCCACAGTGTATCTGCAGAAAACATACATCAGGTATTGTCACCTTGTTACACCGAAAATCAGGTTTGTCTGTATACGTATGAGAATGAATGTATGTAAATGTAGCCGTGTAAGTATGTGTGTGTGTATTTATTCACCGTATGTGGATGTATATGTATGTTATGTGTGTAAGATGTAGGTGTATGTATGCATGTATGTGTGTGTATGTATGCATGCATGTGTGTGTATTTAGGTAAGTATGCAAGTATGTATGTGTGTAAGTATGTGAGTGTATGTGCCCGTCTCTCTAGCGAAGTTGGCTAAACCGGATTTCGCGGTGAGCGGGTGACGAACTCCTTGTGGTCCGGGTTCACTCCCGGGGGTGGGCAGAAAAGCCACATTTCTCCCAGATTTACGGTATTTAAAATGGAATCAAGGCCGAAAGGTTGCGATATCCATAATACCGAGCCTAAGGGTTAACAACTCATGGCTTCTGGATACTAAAACAAACAAACATGTGAGTGTATGTATGGATGTGTGTATGTATGAAAGTATGTATGTTTAAGTGTTTTAGTGTATGTATGGATGTGTGTATGCCTGTACATGTAGTTCATGTATGTATGTATGTATACACGTTGATGTATGTATGTGTGCATATATGTATGTAGGTGCATGTAGTATGCATGTCTGTATATGTATGGGAATGTTTCTATGTAAATGTATCTGTGCAAGTCAATGGTTGAATGTGTATTCATACAGATATATGTATGTTTGTTGATATATGTAGCTGTGTATGTATGTGGATGTGTGTGTATTTATGAATGTATGAGAGGATGCGGGTATGTAAGTATGTGGGTATGTATTATGTATGTGTATGTATGTATAAAAGTATCTATATGTTTGTATATATGTATGTATCATCTGGGTGTGTGTGTGATTGTGGGTGTGGATGTGTTTGTGTATGCATGCATGTGGATATATGAATGTATATTTAAGTTTGTATGTGTGTGTCTTTATGTATATATGTTGTAAGTATGTGTGACTGTATATGAGTGTATGCGTGATTGTGGGTATGTGTGTGCATAATGTAGGCAAGTATGTATGTATGCATGAGTGTATGTATGTATGTATGTGAGTATCTTTATGGGTGATTTTATATGTATGTATGCATGCAGGTGTGGGTATGTATGTAATGTGTGACGGCATGTATGTTGGTGTGTGTGTGTGCATGTGTGTGGATGTGTGTATGCATTTGTAGATGTATAAGTATGTGGGTATATGTGTGTGTATTTAGGTATGTATGCAAGTATGCATGTATGTGTGTAATGATGTAGGTGTATGTATTGATGTGTGTATGTATGTGTGTGTATGTATGTGTGTATGTATGTTTACATGTAAGTGTAAATGTGTTGTTGTGGGTGTCTGTACATGTGATTGTATGTGTGTGTATGCATGCATGCATGTGTAGGTGTGTATCTGTGGAATGTGTGTGTGCATATATGTCCATATATGTATGTGTGTGTCTTTTCTGTTTGTGTATATATGTAGATGTATATATATTTGTATGTATGTGTTAACTATGTATGTATATGGGTGTGCATGTATGAGAATGTGAGAGCATATATATATATATATATATATATATATATATGTGTGTGTGTGTAAGTGTGTAAGATTGTGTACACATGATGTATGTATTATATTCTATAATGTATATTTTTATTATATATCTATAACATGCATTTTAGAAAACAGGCATTGGTACTCTAAAACGAGTGCTTAGAAGGGCCGAATGTCCTTCGTTCGTTGGTTCCCTATGAGAAAGAGCCAAAGGATTTGTTGGCTGTATTGTGGCCAGGAATCATATAAGGAACAAAAGCTTTATATAACAGACACAAAGTTCCTCCACAAACGTATAAATGCGTGCACAAGATGTGAACCTTCAAAGAATAAGAAATGCATCATTGACTATCCCATAGTCAGGAAAAGTTCATTTAAGTTTGTGAGAGATGCCAAAATCATGAGAGGACCAGAGACTGGATGTGACCACTATCTGGTCACAATAAAGAGAACAGATGAAAATACTCTAACAAGGCAACACCGACAACCATGCAAGAAACCAAGCGACCAAGAGGGGATAAGGATTAGGGCATACAAGCTATGAGAGCCAGATATTAGGGTTAGCTACTATGAGCTTAGTGTAAAAGATGTAGGAACTGAAGAAGATTCGTCAGAAGACACTGAAACCCTCTCGTGCAATTTTAAGAATATCATTACAGCAGATGTAGTAGAAGCAAATAGTGAAATTCTAGGTGGAGGGAGAGGACAGAGGACACCTTGATGGACAGAAGAAGACAAACTGACAGCCAGAAACATCACTGAAGAAATAG
>CAJHNH020000043.1:67500-77500 GCA_905116865.2 Candidula unifasciata
GCCAATTGTATTTTACGTGCACAACAGTGCACACGGGCGTCTGATCTAACTACCCAAAGACAATGGTGGATTACTAGAAATCCAAGTCCACAGCGCTTACCAGGGATTGAACCCGGTACCTCTAGAACTCGCGGACACAATACCTCGAGACCACACAGCTCTCCTGTTTAATTCAGTGATGTTCTCGTTATACTAACTTATCATTTGTACAGACGGCGTAGGTGAATGCGATCCACGTCCCAACTTCTTTCAGTTGACAACCAATCGGTATTTTACAAATCTGTTTATCATACACGCACAAATATACCCACCTTTGGGACTCGTCATCAATGTTGAATCTAGTTTACAGTCAAGGGGCGCTGAAAAAAGGAAACATTAGGGGGGGGGAGGGGATGGGCTTACGGTTACCCCCACTCCCCCCCCCCCCTGTTTAAAAATTTCATAGTGGACAGGGGCTCCAGTTCACGAACTCCGTTTATTATTAATAACAATCATAATACTAGTCATAATAATGGGTTTGCTTGCAAATAAATATAAAGCTATTTCTCGAAAAGATGTAAGAAAAAAAAAAAGAAAAAAACAAACAAACTCAGGTCAACATGATTAACTTTAACCCTTAACTCAGACAGGTGAACATGATCCACTCTAAGCCACAACTCATGCAGGTGAACATGATCCACTCTAACCCTTAACTCAGGCAGGTGAACATAATGCACTCTAACCCTTAACTCAGGCAGGTGAACATGATCCACTCTAACCCTCAGCGTCTTTTGAAATACTTGACGTTGCCCGAGAGTGATCCAGCGCCCCCTCACTTGCCACTAAATCTTAGTCAACACCTCGCCCGCTGTTCACTGGGGTATTAGACGAGCCACTACTGCCCCCCTGCCTCTTCACAACCGTTCACTTTATCGTGGTGGTGCAGGACCTAAGTCGCCGCCTCTCTTGGCCAACAATCCTTCCCAATATGTTCCCCGGTAGGACACAACACCAATGTAACAAAATTGAAAGGGAATAAAATAATGTAAAATCGGAGAATTGTTCACAGTCTTTGCAGCAGGTATGAAACAGAAAACACAGTTTCAAATGTGTAACTTGTAACAAGAACATAGACATTATCGGAGACACTGGTGATCACGTAGACTAGTAAACCACAACCGCCCAAGATGATCAGTATGGCCTAAGATGATGGCTCTTTTTACGTGCACACTTTAAACTCGGTGAGCTGCAAATAATTGTAAGTTTCAACGTGTAATATTTACTGTTTAACTCGTTAATTTCAGTAAAACACGTTAGATTCCATATTTAAATTGTTAGATCCCGAGTTTACCTCCTTTTTTTCCGCTAAACTTGTTATATCTCAGCTTTACTCTCAGCTAAACGCGCTTTATTTCTGTTGAATTCGTAAGATTCTATATTTAGCTTGTTAGATCCTAAATTTAACTCGTTAAATCTCAGCTTAATCCAATACAGCTCAGCTAAACTCGTCATATCTCAGTTACACTCGTTATATCCCATTTTTAACTTGTTAGATCGCAAGTATTGTGTGTCATAGGAGTCGCCGTGGCGAAGCGGCCAGACGCTCACAACGGATAGGAGGGTCGTGGGTTCGCTCCCTGGCGAAACCGGACTTTTTTTCCAAAAATAACCTTGGCTCCCAGGTTAATCCAGCCTTGAGTGGATACTGGGTGCCGTCCTGGGAAGTAAAAACGGCTGGCGTCATGCTAACCTCATCACCCCAACTTGTGCCAATTGGTAAATCATAATATAGGTCTAGCCCTATATGCCCTATACGCCTAAAGGCGTGTAAGAGGGTCCTTTATTTACCTACTTTAACTAAAGTGTGTCATATCTTAAGTTTCACACGTTATATATCAAGTTCTCCCCGTGTGAGTTCTGAGAACCCAAGAACAGACCCTCTGCCTACACACAAGCATGTCGTAAGAGTCGATTAACTGGGAGGTTTCTTTGAAGTCGGAGTGCATCTGTCTGAGAGGCAAGAGACAAACAGTCTGCCCACAAATGAGTTAGAAATGTCTAACGGAGGTACACGCAACACTCAGCTTCTGGAACAGGACTGCAGTCCAAAGGTGGACGAACAGCCAGAATTTTTCTCTGGAATTTACAGCTGGTGAAGGCGAAAAAGAAGATAATAAGTTCAACTCGTCACATCCCAAGTGTAACTAGTTATAACCCTTAGCCCGAGTTATTTCTTGTCTAACGGACGATATCCCAAGTTTAACCAGATTTCTAGGTCTATTCGACTGTCTGTAACAGCTAACAACTTTAGCACGTGCGTCAGTAGTTTATCGAAACGTGGTTGTATTTGTCTACACGTGGCTTGTATTCAACTACGCCGTCTGTACAAATGGTAAGTTAGTATGTATGAGAACTTCACTAAATTATACAAGGGGGGGGGGGGGGGGGCTGTGTGGTCTCTAGGCATGGTGTCCGCTTTAAGTGCTAGAACTTCCGTGTTCAATCCCCGGTAAGGGCTGGAATATTTTCACGTGGACTTGGACTTCTAGTAATTCCCTCTGGTCTCTGGGTAGTGAGAACGGACGCCCGTGTGCATTGTTGGCAGTCGGAAATCTAAAAAAAGAAGCATGCAGAGCCTACAGAGCCTGTTCACTGTGCTGAGCTTCTTAGGACTCAGACTTGTGTTAGAAGAAGGAGCACTTACGGGTTACTACCCGTGTGCCATTATGTTGATCCGTTTTTCAAACCTCAAACTAAATTCTACACGAACAGGGGCGATTGAGAGAAAGAGAGAGAGAGAGAGAGAGAGAGAGAGAGAGAGAGAGAGAGAGAGAGAGAGAGAGAGAGAGAGAGGAGAGAGAGGGGGGATGTCGAAAAAAACTGGGAGGGAGGGGGGGGCGGAGAAGGGGTAGAAACAAGCCTTATGTTCAAAACCAACAAAAATTGGTAGTTTAAGCTGCAAGGGCACGGAACTGTGTATAGACATTATCTTATGTAGTAATTAGTATTTTTTTACTTACATTTTTTCGAGAAATAGCATTATAATTATTTGCTAGTAAGCTTGTTATTATTATGATTAAATTATTGTTATTAATCAGAATGGGAGGTTGTAGTTTCGGGTCCTAAAGGGGGCCTGACTTTCTTTTCCACATATAACCTGGGCTCCTAGATCGACCCTGCTTTTTTGTGGGAACGTGGTGCAGTCCTGGAAAGTAAAGGCGGCTGGCGTGTTGCTCACCACAGTATCCACCACAGTGCCGATTGGTCTATAAAATATTGGTCTAGCTCTATTTGCTCAGTACTCACAGGGGCGTGGAAAAGGGTCCTTTACTTTACTTATTAGTAATAATAATACTATAAACTATGCACTCAAACAAGGCTTAGATTTTCTGAGGCCCCTGTCCCCCATACAATTTGTAGATGGGTGAGGGTAACCCTAAGCTCATCCCCTTCCAGAATGTTTCCTTTATTTCAGCGCCTCTTGACTGTAAACTCTGATGACGTGTCCCAAAGGTGGGTAGATTTGTGTGTGTTTGTTAGACTGATTTGTTAAATACCGATTGGTTGCCAACTGAAAGAAGTAGGGGCTTGCTCGTCTATAAAGCCTTACAGCCTGGCTCTCATCTCCTTCGACAAATAGAAAAATGAGGTGGCGCTTCTTCAGTTTCGGGGTTATTGCTGTGGCGTTCAGTGCCTGCTTCCTTCGAGGACTTGCTTCTGGCATCAACGTGTCAGGTAGGTGGCTCACTCGTTCTTACCCCATAGCTTGTAGGTTGCACCTGATGTAGTCGTTACGTGCGCTATAATTATAGGTTATTTAGAGAAGGAACGGTGTAACCGGAACCTGCCTTTTTGGTCTGCCGTCCAGATTGGGAGTTTTAAATCTCTTTCACATACAAAAAGCCAACCATACCTGCCCATGCATACATACACTTACACATATTCGAACAGACACATTTACAAGCATTATTTACAAACACTCTTACATGACCTAACATACAAACATACAAACTCACACACAAACATACACACGCACAAACAGTCTCTCACAACATACTTAAGCTCATGCATACACATACATACAATCACTCGTTCATACACTGCAACCTATATATACATACACATACATACAATCACTCGTTCATACACTCAAACATATATATATATATATATATATATATATATATATATATATATATATATATATATATATATATATATGTTTGAGTGTATATACACACACATACATACAATCACTCGTTCATACACTCAAACATATATATACATACACATATATACAATCACTCGTTCATACACTCAAACATATATATATATACATACACATACATACAATCACTCGTTCATACACTCAAACATATATATACATACACATACACACAATCACGCCTTCATACACTCAAACATATATATACATACACATACATACAATCACTCGTTCATACACTCAAACATATATATACATACACATACATACAATCACTCGTTCATACACTCAAACATATATATACATACACATACATACAATCACTCGTTCATACACTCAAACATATATATACATACACAAATACATAAACACAAAGAAGCACCCAGGCATGCACACAGACCTATTTATATATACACAATATCCATAGGTGCACAAATACACACGCAAACACAACTACCCCTATGTACACAACACACAGAGATAGACACAAATATATACATGAATGTCCACGTTTACACACATATATACCTAATCTAATTATGCACAAACAGAAGTACAAAATCACATTGACACAGTTTTATACATATACCACACATACACCTATATGTGCTGATCACACAAATCTATTTATAAAATGGTAATGCTTGTTTAATTGATTATAGCAAGGCATTTGATTGTGTGGACTATTGTGAGACTGATAGGGTTTCCAGCGCATTTAGTGCATTGAATTGAAAATCTGTATCATGAACAACAAGCAGCCATCACAGCAGCTGATGAAACATCTGACTGGTTCGAGGTGTAAAAGGGAGGAAGGCAGGGGTGCATTCTCTCACCACGCCTATTCAATATATACGCAGAAAATATATTAAGAAATGTAAAAAAATGACCAGATCTGTGACAGTTATGATCCGCTCATAATTGATGGCAACCCTATTTCAAAACTTTGCTTCGCGGATGACACAGTTCTTCTTTTGAACAACGTAAAGGGAAGAGACAATTTAGTATTCTCTGTCCAAAAGCACAGATAATAACTTAATCGATCCGCAATTCGATTGGGTAATTAAGATATCACTCGATCATATTTTAATTGTCTATATTTACACTTATTATTTTTTTCAGATGCCTGTAATGTATGCGTCACCAGGGAGTGCGTTTTCTCAGGTAATATGTTCATGTGTTTGTCCCGTCCCTGAAGAGGTTTTAATAAATTTTATTCTAGTTTCTTTATATACAGAACATTTCTGCGTATTCATTCCTCCAATCCGTTCTAATCTGTTTAATCTGTTCAATTTTACACATGACATCCAGTCCAAAACTCTTGACCTCTAACATAAACATCTTCTGACCACTCTTGTTGTTCCATTAGTCCATTTGTTTTCTATTTCGGTGACTGCTTAGCGATCATGTTTGTGCTTGACCTCATGAAGTGTCAAATATTTCGCTTTTGCTATGGGTCATAGCTGTTGATTCTAGTGGTTGTCCAGACTTGAAAGCTGAATATTGCCTATATTGAGTTATTTAATTATGTATTTTACTAAAGCTGAAGTTATTTATTACCATGGACTGCCAGAATGACTAACAATGATTAACTGGAAATGGCATGAAAGTAAAACAATATATACAGCAATGAAAAGCATGCAAACAAATTTATTTGGTCATGTAATGAGAAAAGGAGCAAGGAAAATATCGTGACTAGTGGAAAGATCTCTGGTAGAAAATGCAGAGACTGACCATGAGGAATGATGGTGGTAGAAGATACAGAGACTGACCATGAGGAATGATGATGGTAGAAGATACAGAGACTGACCATGAGGAATGATGGTGGTAGAAGATACAGAGACTGACCATGAGGAATGATGGTGGTAGAAGATACAGAGACTGACCATGAGGAATGATGGTGGTAGAAATTACAAGGACTGACCATGAGGAATGATGGTGGTAGAAGATGCAGAGACTGACCATGAGGAATGATGGTGGTAGAAGATGCAGAGACTGACCATGAGGAATGATGGTGGTAGAAAATGCAGAGACTGACTGTCACAGACCTCTGGGTGACCTTGCTGGTCCGTGGCTCGTAACTGGGCCTATGACAGACAGACTAACATTTTACACACACTGAACCTTAACGCACACAGAGCACACACGACAATCTTTATTGTAAGTACAGGTAATACAATAGACAGTTGACTTCCCGCTGTGTGGCCGCCTATTGCTTGGAACCTCTGGCCGAACGAGCTTTACAGTCGCCTCGCTCCCAGTACGTTCCACAAGCAATCTCCTGGTGCACAAACCTAACGGTCACGAGATACGCTCTTAACTATCGACACACTGACCAACCAAACTGTCACAGCCTCTGTCTAGCACAGGGTCAGAGTGCCAAGGTTAGACATTCTCTCACAGAAGATGTACATAACTGATTTAACTGGTCAGAAGCAACTGGAACCTATTTACTTCTTATGGAACAACACAATACCTTGTACCAGTTAAATACACTACACAAAACCTATCCTATTCTAACAGAACACTGTACATAAACTATGCAGTCACTAACAGAAATATCCTAACTCTAATACACTATCAGATACAGAGACTGACCATGAGGAATGATGATGGTAGAAGATGCAGAGATTGACCATGAGGTATGATGGTGGTAGAAGATACAGAGACTGACCATGAGGAATGATGATGGTAGAAGATACAGAGACTGACCACGAGGAATGATGGTGGTAGAAGATACAGAGACTGACCATGAGGAATAAGGTGGATGGCTTAAGACAGTGGCATGGAAGAATATCGTTAGTGGAATTGATCCACAACACCAAAGATTGAGATCTGTGACGATGCATGAAAGCCTACGCCAGTTGGCATAGCACTTGATGATGATAAACTATGCATGCCACTAAAGTTTTACATTGAATATATTTAGTTATTCGTTGATGTATTTCACTAGAGTTGCACGTTGTATATATTTAGTTCCAATAATGCATAAACAAACAATACATTGCACAATTAATTGTCAGGCATATTTCACTGTATCTCGACAGGTGCGTTACTACAGAGTTACATCAACATAACATGAAACAAAAAACTGAATAAATCAACTGAAATACAAATAGTTTATTTGGACACATCGTGTGTGTTTTGGCCACCGGAAGCTCACCGTAGTCACGTGACTTGCCAGGGTAACTTTAAATTTACTAGAAATTCCGCCTGCTTACAACGATGGGGGTTGTTAATTTGAATTATTAAAGCTTCAGTCAATATCAACAGTCTCCTGCTCGGAGTGTGGTAAACCACACGAAAAGCACTGTCTGTGTCAACTACGTGTCCGGAATTAGGTAGATGACGTCCTATGGAAGAAGCGGGTTCCTTCCACTTGACTAGTCTCGACACCCTTAAATATTCACTAAACTGTGTATGTAGTCTTTAGGTATGTGCTCTGTCACAGCAGGAGAATATTGAGAATGGCCGAAGCTTTAACAATTAAAATCAATAACATACTTCCTTGTAAGCTGACATAATTTATAGTCAATTTAAAGTTACCCTGGTAAGTTACCTGACTACAGTGAGCTTAGTCGTATTAGGCATAACATGGTGTACCTGTATTGTATAGCCCATAGGATGATATGTTTACGACTGCGCCTTTACTTCCCATGACTTTACTTCTTACCACTTTAAGGCCGGGTCGACCTAGGAGACAAGGCAATTTTAAAATAAACAGGTTTTTTTTTTTTTTCATTAAGACCTGAAAACAAGATGTGACGATCCGTAGGCAAGCCTCTAATCACTACACCACGGCAGTTCCTTATTTAATAAACATTTCCCTAAATTTGAATATTTTTAACATTTATTTTTTTAATCCAGCGTTTCACATTTGGTTATTTCAGCTAACTACATAATTAAGAACATGAACATGTCGGCTGATCCCTGCGAAGACTTCAACGAGTTCGCCTGTGGTCGCTTCATCAAAGAAACAAATCTTCCATCCGATAAACAAATCATTACCAGCTTCTCTGCACTCCTCGACCAGAATAGCCTCTTCAGAAGTAAGTTCATTGTGAAAAGAAAAAAAATTTCTTGATGAGTTGTTGAGTGAACTACAAAAAAAAAAAAACAGTGAAGTTCACACCTGAGACAACATTTAACAAGTAACAGTAAAATACACTTTGCCACGCCTTTCAGACGTGTTGGGTGTGTAGGGCTAGAACTAAATTTTATAGACCAACGGCACAATATGGGTGATGTTGGCAGCATCACACCAGCCGCCTTTACTTCCCACGACTGCAACCGGTACCCACTCAAGGCTGGGTCGACCTGGCATTCAAGGTCATTTTAAAAAAATCCGGCTCTGCCAGAGAGCTAACTCACGTCCTTCCGATCCGCACGCGAGCGTCTAGCTGCTACACCACAGGAATTCCCCCCCCCCCTCTTTTTTTTTCCACCCCCCCCCCCCTCCCCCAGAGACAACATTGCAGATGTAAACTATCTCTTTCGGGTAAACCAAAGAATAGGATTCCTTTTTGAAGACACGTACCTAAAATAAGCAAGTCTGCAGTAGGAAATGGTTCCTCACAGTTTTGTGAGAGAACGAACGAACGAACGAACAAACTTTATTTTCAAATTGTTACAAATTGGGCACGCAGGCCCGTCTGACATTCGGACCTTCTAAGCACTCATTGTTCAGAGTACTAATGCCTGTTATCTAAAATGCTTGTTATGGATATAATAAGAAATATACATAATAGAATAATGCATACACACATCATGTGTACACAATCTTACACACTCACACACACACACACACACACACATATATATATATATATATATATATATATATATATATATATATATATATACTCTCACATTCTCATACATGCATACTCATATACAGACATACCTAATACATACATAAACGCATCTACATATATACACAAACAGAAAAAACACACAAATACATATATAGACATATATGCACACACACATTCCATACATACACACCTACACATGCATGCATGCATACACATACATACAATTACATGTACAGACACCCACAACCATACATTTACACTCATATGTAAACATACATACACACAGAAAACACAAAACACGTAGATATATTAACAATACCCAGGTATCTCGGTATCAGTTGAAAACGTCGTATACCAAACACACTACCTTTATATCGTCAGGGAAAAGCATGTGGTAACAGTCGACTAATTAGGGCTTTTCCTTTAAAGGAAAAATCTTTCTGAATGAGAGGCGAGGAATCAACCGTCTGAATACAAAAAAGCCAGATTTGTGAAACGCATGAGCACATAAAAACTAAAATCTAAAAGCGGGTTAGGAACCTTAATTCTTCTCGGAGTTTACAGCTAGCAAAGACGAAGAAGAAGAAGAAAAAGAAGAAGAAGAAGAAGAAGAAGAAGAAGAAGAAGAAGAAGAAGAGAAGAAGAAGAAGAAGAAGAAGAAGAAGAAGAAGAAGAAGAAGAAGAAGAAGAAGAAGAAGAAGAAGAAGAAGAAGAAGATGGCAATGATGATACAGTCTATAAATATTATACAATGATTGCATGCACTTGTATTTCTTTGACTGCTGTCACTTGTGTGTTTATATTTGCAGACATAATACTTGAAGGAGGTCTTCCATCTCAACCAAACTATTACCGCAAAATGAAAAGGTTTTATAAGTCTTGTAAAGACGAAGGTATGTCATTTTTATTTAGAAACTTAAAACCTCCAACATATTGTTGTTAGTCCATCACGAGTGAGTGTTGTCGTTAATTTCAACCACTAGGA
>CAJHNH020000043.1:82500-90000 GCA_905116865.2 Candidula unifasciata
TCCTGAACAATGGTTTTTAAATCATTCATAGAATCATGTTCGGCACCTTTGGCCTCTCTCAACAACATTCGTCATTGGGTTTCTTTTAGACGTTCTCAATTCGTCACTTCGTGTGTTACTTTTGTCAGTGCCCGACAGTCAATTCTTGGTTCGTCAATTCGCGTTTTCGCCACGTCACTGCCCGACTGTCGATTCTCTGCTACTGTTCACGATGTTTCCATTAGGGTGACATAATCTTTTTTCTAATTTCTTTTGGTGTCAACGGTTGTCTGTGCATTAATCTTATTTGCTCGCCTGTCTGAAATGAGATCCATTTTATGTTCATCAATTCCTTCAGTTATTTATTTTTTAACGCGTTTAACTTTAGTTCCATGTATATGCTGGGTCTGTGGGCTATGTTAAAACAGAAATAATATAATAATTAGTAACAGTCGAAGTATTTACTTATGCAAATATATATATATATATATATATATATATATATATATATATATATATATATATATATATATATATTAGGGCTGTACCGAATATTCGCTTCATATTCGCTTCGGGGCCGAATAGTGGACCCAATAACTATTCGGTATTTGGCGAATAGTTGCGGTCGGGCCGAATACGAATAGTGGCTACCTCACAACCGTTTCTGGACTGGTGGAAAAAAAAACATCAAGACTTCCCACCTTGGTTTATGCTGTGAAGCGTTATCTTTGTGCACCACCTACGAGCGTACCAAGTGCCCCTTTATTTCCATCTTGTATGTGTTGCGAGTATAGTGTTTTTAGGTGTGTTGCTGTAGAAACAAAATGCAACACTTAAAAATATAAGAGGGGCAGAAAAGCAAGTGTTCTAGTGTTGTCGGCTTGATTTCTTAGAGTGGAGTGTCCTCTTCGTTGATTCTTTGAAGTAACGGAAGTTCGTCATCATTTATGGGTGTCGTATCTGTTCTTTCGTCGTCCCGTGGAAACGGCAGCGGCTGAATGTTTTGATCGACGTTCGGTTTCTTGATTGTCTTTGTTGTTTGATCTTCTGGCGTTAGCCGCCCGGCGTCTGGTTTCGTGAGCTCGCGGGGGGGGGGGGGGGGGGGCTGGGCGACTTGTAAGGACGGCATTGTTTTCTTCGTCGGCGTTATTTTTGTTTTTGATGTTTCGCCTTGCGGGTTTTCATTTTGACTCTCTGTATTTGTCGTATTTTCATATTTAGTACAGCTGGAAATACCTTCAGTGAGACAAAAAGCTGGCCTAATGCTGACAACATGGAACGAAGGTTTTTCATGGAGGTGTGTCAGCACACATACTAATACGTGCTGCAGGAGATCGCAGATTGTGGCCGGGCATAATCGCCCATGCCAGCCGGCAAAGCACATGATGATGATGATTCACTATTCGTATTCGTACTCGGCCGAATAGTTGGTCCAGCTATTCGTATTCGGCCGAATAGTGAAAATCACTATTCGGTACAGCCCTAATATATATATATATTGATGAACGAAATAAACAACTCAGTGACACGTAATGTTTATGAATGTCCCTGGCTGCTGTGTGGTTTTTAAAGGCAAATTTAAGTCCAGTAGTTTGCCATTGCTTTCCCTACGGTCAGCTTTCTTGATACCACTGTCGAAACCAACGCAAGGCACATGGCCCGCAGCTGGGTTCGAACCCGGCATCCCGGCATACGAAGCGTTCGCGTCGACTTAGCCACAGCGCTGACCATCACAATATCAAAATTTCAAAGTTTACTAAATATGTTTTACATTGCCCAGCTCCTTTCCTTGTCGTCTTTCCTTTTCAAATAGCAACTACACAAAAGGATACTCTTCGTCTTCGCTGACTGTTAACTTCGCCTGAAAGCTCTGGTGGTTCGTTCACTTCTAGACTTTGGTCTTGTTCCACGCTTAGTTTTGCGTGGACATCCGTTTGACTGATTTGATCTATTTGTGCAGTGTGTTGATTGCTCACCTATCCTACAGATGTGCCCAGACTTTCAAGGGAATAGATTTTAAAAAGTATTTTTTTTTCCACATTCTTGTTAGTGGTGGTGAATCATTCCCCCTGCTCCCAGCCTTACAATGAGGCCTGGGAACCCCACACACAGATTATGGTCATCTTCTTTTTTCTTTTTCTCGTAAACTCCGAAGGAAGATTCTGTTGTTTGTCCACTTCCTGACTTTAGTCTTGGTCCAGAGCTTGAGTTTAGCGTGCTCATCCGTGTTATAGATAAGCCTCATTTGTATGTGGACTGCTAGGTCCTCGCCTCTAAGGCATATATACTCTAGCTTTGAAGGAAGCTCCCATTATTAGTCACCTCTTACGACCTGCTTGTTGGGAAATAGGTTTTTTCTCTTCGACCCAAAATGGGACACCGGAAGCCACATAGAGGTTATGGTAATCTAAAAACTTTTAATCTCTTCTAGCTCTCTGAAGGCAAACTAGGAATGAATCAGGAGTCTTTCCTTAAAAACCGGAGTGATCCAAGTATCATGGCATACCAGAAATACTTAGCTGAAACAGCCATTGCGCTTAACGCCAGCCAGGAAGATGCAGAGAAGGACGCCAAGGATGTAGTCGATTTGGAGTTACAGTTAGACAGTGTGAGAAAACTTTTAACTTTGAAGTCTTTTATATATTATATTGTAAAATAATAAATACATCAATCAATCAAGAACTGACATCAGTACACTTGGAGTAGTCCCACGCGTGTTCCGTCTCCTTCTAGCCAAGAGGGAGTCTACACGCTAATAGAATCAGTTGTGACCTGATTAAAAGTCCTTCCATGTTTCCACTTTATCGTTGCATATTTTCCAGAACCGCTGTTTACCCGTGTTGAATGAGTCTTTCCATGTATAGATTTTATGTCTGTTCATTACAATGTCTTTTTTATCACAGATAACTTTTACCACGTCCGCTTTATCATAAGGCCGCTCAACATCCATAGAAGGGGCAGCAGCCAACCTATAGGGCTGCTCAACATGTCGAACACCTGCATGTTATTGTAAAATAGATAACGCTTCTTCTACATTGTATTTTGCAAATAATAACTCGTTATCAAACCGATCACACCAAGTGTTCTTTCCCGTACTATACAGCAGACATCATTGCACACCAGGCATACCCATAGATGTCCTGTCTCCAGTAGGAAATGTCTTTAACCAGAAGCACTCGAGCATAGCTCATGTGGCTCAGTATCGTGAGCCCTTCATCCTCGGTGCCACGTAGACCGTTAATCTTGAGACTATGCCGCATTTCTGCCATGCCCCGGCTAAAACCTGAGACCGGACACACATGGGGTCTTTCACCCGACGTCCGACTGGGTATGAATTACGTTAGAGCGCCGGGCAGGAAGTTTCTCAACGTGTAGACGCTAACTGTTCCTGTAGCACACTCATTGTACACACGGCGTTCTCTTCCTCAGATACATCGCTCCTTGCCAGGTCCACAACTGAATCTCTGTTACATATATTATTTAATCTAGCCTCGTATCTTTTAGTAGTACTGGTTCATAAACAGTCTTCCATTCTCATTTTTTTAGGAAGGATTTTATTTAAATTTATATAATAACTAGCTGTGCCCTGCCACGCGTTGCTGTGGCCCCGAATGTCGAAATGGAAAAGAAAAAAAAGTAGCTCCCAACTAACAGTGTCTGTCATAACCCTCAACCCCCGTCCCTCTCCCCTCCACCCAGTCATATCTCCCTCTCCGAAGGATTGAAACAATCATCCCTTGCGAAAGTATTAAAATAGAAATAGTTAGGAAATGAGAACTTGAAAATAATGTGTTAAGCTTTCTTAGGTAACAGTGTCTGGCATAACCACTCCCCCCCCCCCCCACCCCTCGCCAATAATATCTCCCACTCCGAAGGAATAAAAAAAATCATCACTTGGCGAATTTATTAAAATAGAAATAGTTCAGAAGTGATAACTTATAAATTATGTTTTAAGGTCTCTCATTTAACAGTGTCTGCTATCACCCCCCCCCCCCCGCCCCTTCCCCCCACTAATCATATAATCCTCGCCGAAGGATGGGAAAGTCATCATCTGACGAAATATTGTAACTGAACTGAGCTTTGCATCCGTGTCCACCCAGAGACAGATGGATAGCATTAATGTGTATTGAGAAGTAAAAGTGGCCAGTGTAGCAGCTACAATATCACCCATCCAGTACCAGTACTACTGCTACCACTACCACCACCACCGTCAGAGCTAAAACAAAAAAACAGTCACTACTGTCTGTGCAGGTCGGTGTAGCCAGAGGGGTTAGCGCTGCATGATGTTGTCACAGACTGTTTAGTGTAACTGAGCTTCCAACAAAGAAAAAGAAAAAAAGAAAAAAAAAACTCCTTCACCTAACCAGTGATGGAACCCACAGTAATAGTCCGGTCTATACTCACAAATACAAACTTCCACCCGTCATCTTCCCTCTCCGAAGGGACGAATGTTAAATGACCTTGGCATCCGTGTCCACCCAAAGTAAACTGGACTGTAAGCAGTCTTAGTTAACAGCTTCTGTCATCTACAAATAGTTTATTAACGAGGGAAGCGTCACGGGGGGGATAAATAGGACTTTACTAAAATATGATGATTTGGGCGAAAGGTGCAAATATCGCAGCCTAGCTGTAAATCACAACACAACATGCCAACAGCCCTCTTGAGGGAAAAAGAAAAATTATCACCTAGTGGGTAATTAAACACCGGTCAACCACGTGAAGGGAGGAATACGTACAAATATACTACCTAAGACTGAAGAGTTTGTTTCCGATATCGCAGCCTAGTTGTAAACCACAACACAACGTTCCAACCGCCCTCTCAAAGGCGAACAAAGATTACGCATGACATGACCAACATCTCGTCGCCGCTATCGCAGGCTAGCTGTAAACCCCGAAATCGAGCGGAAAGAAGACCGCAACAAAAATGTGCCAGGCGCTTAGTTGGAGGACAAAACACAAAATTTTATCACCCAGCGGGGGACTGATCGCCAGTCACCCACGTAACACGCAAAATAGACAACTACGCTACCAAAGACTCAAGCATCTGCT
The DNA here is from genome assembly GCA_905116865.2 of Candidula unifasciata. Taxonomy (NCBI): domain Eukaryota; kingdom Metazoa; phylum Mollusca; class Gastropoda; order Stylommatophora; family Geomitridae; genus Candidula; species Candidula unifasciata. The sequence continues at coordinate 87,529 of CAJHNH020000043.1, forward strand.
CAATTATATCTCCCTCTCCGAATGATTGAAACAATATTATGTGGCGACATTGTTAAAAAAGAAATAGTTAGGAAATGAGAAATGTTAAAATATGTTTTAAGGTCTCTCAGTTAACAGTGTCTGGCATCAATCCCCCTCAAATCCCCCCCCCCCCCCCCCCAGTGACAATCATATCATCCTCTACGAAGTATGGGGAAGTCATCGCCTGACGAAATATTGTTGTTAAATTGAGCTTGGCAGCCGTGTCCACCCAGACAAAAATGGGTAGCCTTAATCTGTACTGAGAAGTAAATGTGGCCAGTGTAACAGCTACCACATAACCCATCGAATACCAGTACTACTGCTACCACTACCATCACCACCGTCACAACAACAACAACAACAACACAAAACGGTGTAGCCAAAGGAGTCGGCGCGCATGCTGTCGCCACGGACTGTGTAGTTTAAGTGTGTCCCCGACATAAAACTCTATCACCTAAACGGTGATGGAACCCACAGTAATATTCCGTGATATAAAAAAAATGTACACTCTACTCACAAATAGCGGAAATAAAAACCTGCACTCGTCATCTCTCCCTGTCCCGAAGTAACGATGTTTAATTAACCCTGGCATCCGTGTCGACCCAAACCAAACTGGACAGTGAGCCTTCTTAGTTAACAGTTTCTGTCATAAACAAATAGTTTTTGATCGAGTGAAGGTCGGGGGTGGGGGGGGGGGGAGAAGGCTAATGTGGACTGTACTTAAATCGGATGTCTTTAGGCGTAAGGCGCAAATGTCGCACTTTAGCTGTAAACCACAACAAAACGTGCCAATCGGCACTTAGCAGAAAAAAGAAATATTAGTACCCAGCAGGGAATCGAACACCCGTTATACACGTAAAGGGCGAAATACTTACAACTCTACTACCGAAGACTGAAGACTGAAGACTTTAGGTCAGATATTACAGCCTAGCTGTAAACAACGACGTGCCAACCGGCCTCTCATGGGTGAATGAATATTACCCGTAATATGAACATTGAGCATCACGACGTCGCGTTCGCATGCAAGCTGTAAACCCTACAATCGAACAGAAAAACAGCGTAGATACTGCAGCCTATCTATAAACCACAACAAAACGTGGCAGCCACCCAGTTAGGAGCTCCACCCTCCCCCCTCCCCCACACACACACACACACACAAATTTATGACCCAGCGGGGAATTGAACTCCTATCACTCGAGTAAAAAAGCGAAAAGCTTAAAACTAACTACGCTACCAAACACTAAAGCATTTTGTAGAAATCAAAGTATATAATAATAATATGAAGGTCGGTGTTGCACAGTCAAAGGTGGCAAATTCTTTAAAAATAAATCCGGGCGGGCAACGAAACTAATAATGATTTGACCGTTGCTGAAGCTACGTCGTTCGTGGTTCGTGCGAAATTATGACACATATTTACGCTTGGAGTCAGAGGCAACGTTGTGTAAAAATTTGAAAGCAATCGGTTCAGTAGTTTACGAGTTTTAAGTTAACGACATCGGAAAATTAAGATTTTTATTAATAATAATAATAAAGTTTGGCGCTGTCTCCAAAATGGAGTTCGGCTACAGTGTATCGCTGTTCTCTTTGGGAATATTATGTGTTGAAGCCCAAGTCTCTTCCACGGTGCGACTCTCGTACTATTGTCCGAAAACCACGAGAACGGATGTTTACCCGTGTCAGATGCCAGATCAGCAACATGATGCTGTTGCTAGACCGTTGTGTGTGAATGAGATGACCCAGAAATCAACTCAAGTTGAGACCAGACAGATTGACTACGAGAAAAGCCGTGAACGGCTCAACTGTACTACTGACCGAATTCCCGAGCATCCCGAAGTGGGCGTGAACTCTGTAGAGTAACAAAAGGACTGCTCAAGACAAGATCGGGTGGCATTTGTGAGGATAATTCAGGAAGAGAATTTGTTTTTTAAAAGTAGTATAAAATTATAGGGAAGAAAAATACTTGGTAAGAAACAACAAACAGTTTATGTTAGCTTTACAAAATCGATCACAGTAAACGAACAAAGGAGGTTGCGGCGATTAGCCTTCATCAGCACATAAAGAACAACACAGTACACATACACAAATATGCTCTAACTATTTATATAGCACGTACGTCACAGACATTGTGAAACGGACGGTTAGAATAAAGTGTGATATTAATGAGTGTTTTGACCCTTAGTCTTGTGCTCCAATTAGTTTTTAGCTATGATTTTATTAGACCCTCAAGTATTTAGCCGTATTTCTAACATTTGATCCCCGAGAATTTACACGTATTTCTAACAATTGATCCGGGAGAATTTTACATTATTTCTAACATTTTATCCCCCAGAATAAACCCGTTTCGTAACTCCAATATTATATCTCATTTTCACAGATTATGGTTTCAAGGACAGACAAACGGAATTATACAAAACAGTTGAATCCAGTCTTGCTGAAAGATTTGAACTCTAT
>CAJHNH020000043.1:92500-95000 GCA_905116865.2 Candidula unifasciata
ATATTTTGTTGTAACCGCTTGGGCAACCACAGCTTTTGCGATCACATGCAGGTAATACCAAATAATTTAATTACACGAATGTCTTAATTAATTATGCCACAATTTTATGACAGTTGTGTCACAAAAATGTATGTCAGAATGTATTTGCAGTTTCGTCACAAAAATATCAATCCTTTAGATAATGTTTCAAGTTGAGATAGAAAGCCTCTAAGGCGATGTGCTGGTGATTGTAGTTGTCAGCAGGATGATCGTGTATTGGAAGCTCCACTGATGCAGGTTTTACATTGAAACAAAACCTCGGCTTGTGAATCTACACAGAGCTCCAAGCTCACTGCCTGTGAACAAACAGTAATCAGCATCCAGAGACCATGGAGTTCTGGCGCTGGTTTTGGGAGCAACATTTGATATGACTGTCAAGTCCTAAATGGGAAAATCAGTCTCTGTTTAAAACTGTACATAAAACTGTGCCTCCATATGAGTTGGTCTGCAGATGATCCTTCCCAACTGTCTGTGTCAGTCTTGCTAAGTTTGAGGTCGCGTCTGCACATGTCCTTATAGCGTATGCTTGGAAGACCGACAGTACCTTTCCTTAGGTTCTTATTACGTTCTCCGTTCTCCGGCCCAAATACACACTAGTTAACCTTTCATTATTGCTTGCTCACCTGTCACTCGAGCTTATCTATGTTACAATGTATTGTCTTTACCAAGCTTTCTGCACTATGTGTTACTCGTTGTTGTGAGCAGCTGCCACAGTTCTGAAACTATGGATCGTACGCTTCACTCTGTGATGGAAAGAAGGCAAAGGCTGTGGAGTAGGGGGTGGGGGTGTGGTTAGGGCTGATTGTAGGTATTATTAGGTCGTTAAAAGCTGTGACGTGTAATATAGCCAACATCGCCGGTGACAGCACCGCAGACAATACAACGTGACACCCCTGTAACATGGACCAGCTCGTGTGACAGGCGAGCAAGCATAAAGGAAAAGTCAACCAGTGTGTATTTTGGGTTGGAAAACGTAATAAAAACCTTTTCTTATTTTCACTTTACATTACAGGAGATAATTCAGATTCACTCTCACACACATTCATATAAATATATACTGTCTGTGGATCAAACAGTCAAACAACTTGTAAGACGTATTTATGTTTGTCCAGTGGCACTCGCATTCACACAATGTTGCAAATCTGTAGTTTCTGCCACTATGAGACATATTCACATAACTAAAAGAATGTCTGTCTATATAATCTGCTCGTGTGTCACACACTCTCATACAATCCGTTCTCAGAACCATACAGAATCTGTTCGGGTTCAAGTATGCCTTGTTAAGGGTTGCCGGTCTGACTCAGAAGTTGAGGGAGATCAAACTGGTCTATGATAAGGTAAAAACCAGCTGCATTCACACATAAACACACTTACATACACACACTCTCTCTCGTTCTCTCCCTCTCTTTCTCTCTCTCTGACGGGTGTGTATGCGTGTGAGTGAGTATATACGTATGATTTGTGAGTGCGTGAGTGTGTGTGTATGCGGGTGTATTTATAGTTATTTATCAGCGTATGCGTGTTTACATGCGGGTATGGATGTGTGAGTGTATACGAGTCTATGTATGTATGTGTGGAATTATGTATGTGTGTATGTATGTGTGTGTTTATGTGTGTATGTATGTATGTGTGTGTGCATGTATGTATATGTTTAGAATTAGACTTGTTTATTTGCAATTTTTTGTTGATGACATTTTAAATGTGTGTATTTAAACAAAATGGTGTACATAATATAGTTTTTCCTCCACTTGAGTTTTACATAAATTCTGTCTTAACATCTGAACACTATGTTGGAGGATTTTTTTTTACATAACAATATATAACACTCATTGATAAAGCCACTACGAAGAGGTCAGAAAATATAAGCAAGGTCAGGTTTTGGTTTCAAAAGGATGTTTTTGGTGATATTAGTAGAGTCAAAACCGAGCTGTTTTTTAAAACTCTAGGATAACTTTTATTACTGGCTTTCCCTATATAATAATAGTGTGTGTGTGTTTGTATGAGTAAGTGTGTGTGTGTGTATGTGTGTAAGACAGACAAATTATTCCTATGTGAATATGTTTAAAAACAATTTTACTGCAGGCGGCCACTGGAGCTAACGCAGAGCCTCGGACAGACGTTTGTGTTAGCCGGACATCTGAAGCCTTCTGGAAAGCTTTAAGCAAACAGTACATTCTCAGAAAGTTTTCCAAGACGGCGAAATTTTATGTAAGACCTATTGATCCATCTTTCTATCTATCTTTCTATCTATCTATCTATCTATCTATCTATCTATCTATCTATCTATCTATCTATCTATCTATCTATCTATCTATCTATCTATCTATCTATCTATCTATCTATCTATCTATCTATCTATCTATCTATCTATCTATCTATCTATCTATCTATCTATCTATCTATCTATCTATCTATCTATCTATCTATCTATCTATCGATCTATCTATCTATCTATCTATCT
>CAJHNH020000043.1:100000-160000 GCA_905116865.2 Candidula unifasciata
ACCCCCTTTTCGTCAACCATGTCCTAGGCAGCCCCTGTTCAGTCAACGAGGTCATAGGTTACCTATGTTCCTTCAACAATGTAATGGGCTGCAATCGTCCTGTCATCCCAGGCATTGACTGCCCTCGTTCTGTCAGCCTTCACTGTAGGTCTTCTTACATAATTCTTGCGGCTTTTGTGGAAACTCCTTTTGGTCCTCATCAGAAGTGCTGGAATGTTTTTTTTTTTCCTCTACCAAGCAGTCCCAGAGATTGCTCCAAGGAACCTTACCATATACCGTTTCTAGATCTAGAAAACTTAGGTGCATCTCACTCTTATATTAAAACCTTTTTTCTTTCATCTGTCTGTGAAGATAAGGTCTTGAGTACTTCAGTTTGCTCTGTAGCCGCACTGGGCCTGATCTAGCTGTGGCTCTGCCAGACTCTTACATCTCTGCTAGAGAATTCTAAAGTAACTTTTGTCATTAATGCTGAGGAGAGAAATGCCTTTGTAGCTTTTTCACACTATCTGTTGTCAAACTTTTTAAAATTTAGGTTTAATTATGGCAATCTCTCAATTTTTTAGTTTTGTTTGACTACACCGGGCTGCCTGGAGAATCGTCACAAGAAGTATCTCACCTGCGATTCCCATATATCTTTGGTGTCATACAATTATTTCCTGCTGCTTTTCCAAGCTTAATCTTTTCAGTGCCTGCCTTTAATTCTTCCATCCTGTTATCATCGCCATGGATGATTTCCTTCTCAGTAGTGAGGTCCGTTATTTCTAGCTCATGTCTTTCCTTAACACCAAGTAGCTCTGAGAAGTAATCTTTCCATCTGTCCATGACATTATCTGTGGTGGTTAGCTTGTCTTCTATTCATTTTAGCGGTCACTCTTTCTATTTTCTCATGTTCTTGAGCGTCTTGTAGAACAGTTTTTGATTTTCTCTTGCTATTTCATTTAATTTTTCTCCAACTTCTTCCACTGATTTCTGTTTTACATTACGCACTATTATTTTGGCCTCTGTTCTGAGTGCCACATATTGTTTATATACTTCTCTTTTTCATTGGTTGTGTTTCTGGCTGCCAGGTATTGCTTCTATGACTATTTGCTTTTTATTTTTTTTTAATTGGTCTTCTGTCCATCGAGGTGTCCTCTGTCCCCTCCCTCCACCTAGGATTTCACTGTTTGCTTTTACTGCAGCTGCTGTGAGGATATTCTTAAATCTGCACCAGAGGTTTTCAATGTCTTCTGACGGTTCTTCTTTAGTTCCTACATCTTTCATTGTAAGCTCATGGTAGCTAACCTCAATATCTGGCTCTCTTAGTTTGTATGCCTTAATCCTCACCCCTTCACGGTCGCTTGGTTTCTTGCATGGCTGTCGGTGTTGCCTTGTTGGAGTTCTTTTCATCTGTTTCTCTTTATTGTGACCAGATAGTGGTGACATCCAGTCTCTGGTCCTCTCATGATTTTCGCATCTCTCACAAACTTAAATGAACTTTTCCTGACTTTGGGATAGTCAATGATGGATTTCTCATTCGTTGAAGGTTCACATCTTGTGTACGCATTTTTACGCTTGTGGAGGAATTTTAGTGTCGGTAATGAAAAGTTTCTGCTCCTTACATGATTCCTGGCCACAACACAGCCAACACATCCTTTGGCTCTCTCTCATAGGGAGACCCCTGTGGAGCAGCAAACTTCCATCGTCATCTGTGATTCCATGCGCCCTTTTTTTTTTCTTGATTTCAGTCAGAGCCAGGATTCCTAATTTAGCTTTCCTCATCTTCCCTACTAACTTATAATCTCTCCCGATATTGCCTCATGTGTTCCATATTCCGTTAATGGTAGTCCGTAAGCCATGCCAGTTCATCACTGTTAAGATCTGTAGGGTTTTCTCTATGTGGTAACGTGTAATATAGTTTACGACAAACAGATTGTTGGCCTGTTGTGCCTTTGCGTGGTAGAGGGACTGCCTCTTTGCGGTCTCCATTCAGGCCGTCTGGCTGATTCACGGTTAGCCACTACTTCCGGAGACGTTTAAAGCACTCAGGTTCAGTCAGACCCTTCTCCTTTTAAAAGCCGGGCTTGGGACCGGTCTTAGCTAAGTTTTGAGTTCAACTTTTAACTTGAGTTTTTGACTCTGACTTTTGACATTTAACTTTAAAGTCAACTTTTAACTTTAACTTCAAACTGTAACTTTTACCTTTAACTTTAAACTGTAACTTTTTACCTTTAACTTTTAATTATTAACTCATAATTGTAACTTTAACATTTCACTTTTAACTTCAACTTCTAACTTTAACTTTTAACTTTAACTTTCAGCTTTAACTTTTAACTTTAACTTTTAAATTTAACTTTTAACTCTACTTTTAACTTTAACTTTCAACTTTAACTTTACATTTTAACTTTCAACTTTAACTTCTAACTTTAGCTTTTAATTTTAACTTTTAACTTTAACTTTCAACTTTAACTTTCAACTTTAACTTTCAACTTTAACTTTCAACTTCAAATTGTAACTTTAACTTTCAACTTTTACTTTTAACTTTAAATTTTAACTTCAACTTTTAATTTCAACTTTTAACTTCAACTTTTAACTTCAACTTTTAACTTTAACTTTTAGCTTCAACTTTTAGCTTCAAATATAACTTCAACTTTAACTTTCAACTTTAACTTTCAACTTTAACTTTCAACTTCAAATTGTAACTTTAACTTTCAACTTTTACTTTTAACTTTAAATTTTAACTTCAACTTTTAATTTCAACTTTTAACTTCAACTTTTAACTTCAACTTTTAACTTTAACTTTTAGCTTCAACTTTTAGCTTCAAATATAACTTCAACTTTTAACTTTAACTTTTAATTGTAACTTTTTACTTTACCTTTTAACTGACTTTTAACTTTGACCTTTAACTTTATTTCTCAACCTCAACTTTAACTCTTTCTCTTATCTTCAACTTTTTACTTTTTACATTTAACTTTAACTTTTTACATTTTGGTTTTGTTTTTGACTTTAACTTTTAACGTCAACTTCAAACGTTTTAACTTTTAACTTTAACTTTATATTACTTTTTAACTTTAACTGTCAGACTTCATTTGTACTTTTATCTTTTAACTTTATCATTTTATATAAAATGTTTACATTAAACTTTAAATTTAAATTTTAACTTTTAATTGGAAGTTGTAAATTCAGCATTAAAATTTAGCCTTTAACTTTAATTATTACCCTATCAGTCATCTTTATATTTAGACCTTAATATTTAACTATCTTCGACTTTCAACCTAAACTTTTAACCAGCTTTGACTTTTAATTTAATCTTTTAACGGTAACTGTTTCAGCTGGCATCCATGAAGCGGTACATCGGTTTCCCTGATGATGATTTTGAAGACTCAGACATTGACAGGTTCTATAAAAATGTGAGTGATTCTAGTATTTGTTATATTCTGAATTTTATAATAGTTAGCAAAACTGATTTCAGTTTAATTTAGAAAAAGAGACTTTTATTTTTGTTACAGAAGTTGACTATTGATGTTTAACGTGGAATCTTTTTCCGTTTGTTTTTTTGACACAACTCACGAAGTCGGGCCCACAAAAAGAGTTACTTCCCTTGCTACCCCTGGTCATGTCGTAGGGCCTGGGGCATCCAGCAACACAACAAATTGTAGGCGTTATTTTCATAGGCTGCTTGCAGTCGTAAGACGTAGGCAGCACACTCTCCTAATACTTAAGCTAAGGTTGTGGTGTAGAGGGAAGGAAGGGGGGGGGGGTGGTGTTGGTTAGGGCTAGTTCTACATGTTCTAGGGTCGTCACAATTCTGGACTCTCACTAAGCGTGACACCCCTACAACATAGGACGTGCCCTACGACATGACAAGAGATGAATGAGGAAAGTTAATCTCACTCCCTTTGTGGGCCCGACTTCGTGAGTTGCACCAATTTTGTTTTAAAAAGATAATATAGTTTTAACGTTAGAAAGTTATTTTTCATTTGGAATATTTGCTTTAATAGAACACATAGTTTGTAATTTTTATTTCAAGAAAAAGTTTATTTTTCTCGTTTGCGTTTTTTTTTTTTTTAATTGTATAATGTTTATGTTTGTCACAGAAAGAGATTTTGGATTTTGTTGCAGAGATTTTTATTTGTGTTACGAAAAGATATTTTGATAATTGTCTTAGAAACCGATTGTGATGTTTTTTTTTTTAAGACAAAAAAAAAGTCTGCATTTTTTTAGTGTCCTGTAAAAATAAAATTATTTTAGTTATAAAAAAGTTATATAAGTTTTTGCTGTAGAAAAGAATTGTGTTTTTCGCTCTAAACATGTGAAAGCTAGAAAGCAAGTTCCAGGAAGGCTAACTCGGTCAACAAATGCCTGCAGAAGTCAGATGTGTTGGCTGAAAGGTTCAAATATCGCAGCTATGCTGTAAACGGACACAACGAAATTACATCTGTGGATGAATGCATAAGAAGAAGAAGAAGAAGAAGAAGAAGAAGAAGAAGAAGAAGAAGAAGAAGAAGAAGAAGAAGAAGAAGAAGAAGAAGAAGAAGAAGAAGAAGAAGAAGAAGAAGAAGAAGAAGAAGAAGAAGAAGAAGAGGAGGAAGAAGAAGAAGAGAAGAAGAAGAAGAAGAAGAATTAAGAGGAGAAGAAGAAGAAGAAGAAGAAGAAGAAGAAGAAGAAGAAGAAGAAGAAGAAGAAGAAGAAGAAGAAGAAGAAGAAGAAAAAGAAGAAAGGAAGTTTAAAATAATGTCACAAGGCGTCTCCAGTTCACTGACTACTGGTCATCGGCAACTTTCAGTATCTGCAGTTCACAAAACAAACCACTTCAGATGTTGGTCGACAAGCATGGCTAATGAAATGCGCAGCTGCCAGTTTCACGGCATCCACTCAACAAAGTACTGGTCGACGGTACCACATCCTTTCAATCTACTTATCGAGGAAAATGCAACTCGCCACGACTTAAAACAGAGAACCACCTAACCGCCATATTGACCAGTAGGAAATGGATTTGATCTAAGATATTGATAGAATGGAGTGGATAAATAGACAGCCAACCATTTGTGACATATAATCGTACAATTGGCGAATTCATGAATTAATTTATCAGTCAATCATATATTGTAATCTATTTGGGGAAAAAAAATACTTTCAGTATATTAACTGAAAGTGATAAACAAAATGTGTGTAGAGATAGTTCAGTTTCCTGCCAAGAAATGGCTGGGGTTTAACCTCTACTAAAAGCAGAATTATTTCCTTTTGGAAGTAATATTCTGCGGTTGTGAAAGTATTCTGCCTTCACCTCGCCCCACCCCCTCACTTCTTACTTGCCACGGCGTTGGGATCTGAGAGTTCCGGCCCCTGGACAACCTCACACACACACACACACACACACACAAACACCACACACACACACACACAATATATATATATATATATATATATATATATATATATATATATATATATATATATTTATATAAATATAATTTATACGCAATATTATATTTAATAACTCGCAATATCTTCTACAAAAATATAAATGGCTGCCTGCGTTGACTGACCCCTATCTGCTAGTAATTGTGCTGTTTCCTCTATCGCTCAGTACACTATAAACGGGAAAGAGTACTACAACAATGAGGTGAACATTGCCAGGCAGGCTCGCTTCCTAAATCTGAAGTCACTGCGTCAGCCTTCGTCAAAGAACCCGTAAGCATGCATGATCGTTAGGAACAGTACACATAGGCTTCTTCTTTCTTAATTTTCTTCTTCTCTTCCTCTGCTTCCTTTTTTTTAATGCCTTTTCTCGCAGAGGACACAATATCATTGGCAGAAAGTGAACAAGAGTGCAAGACCTTGTTGAGCAAGAAAAAAGGCCAAGTGCAGAGTAACTGACCCAAACACAGAACCAGATACCAACAGTAAGCGGAAAACTTGGAAACCACCCGAAACTGAATGCACAAGCAACGCCAGACAGCCAAAGTAACAGAGGCTCACCCAAGCAGCATAAAATTCCATCCATACTCCAACACCATAGGCAACAAACTGCCAGTCCTTTTCAGGGCAAGCAGTTCTTCCATCCTAGGACGGTTCAACCGGCCAAACAAACCCACTCAAACCGCTATGACAGCTAAGCAGCCAACCCTACCAGCCAGAACGCAGAGCAGGAACAGCCAGATACGAGAGCAACCTAACGAGAAGACTCCATAACAAACCAAGAGCAATAGGAAATTGACAACACAAAGGAAAAAATGATTTGATGACAGCCCGACCTGTAACCAGAAATATAGCGGACAGGGCATAAAGCATCCATGATTTCTGTCACTTAGCTGCAAGTGGTCACGGGCTATATTGAATTGAATTGAAGTATGAAGAGTGATCTACGCTGTGCCTTGTCCAACATCAAAGTTGAAAAAAGAAAAATCCTCAAGGCAAAACAGTGTCAGCCATCACATTCATATTAAGAGTCTTGAGTTACCAGATTTTGGGGGCGGTTTCATTTGTTATTTGATGCTTTAAATTGTGTGCGTGTTTTTCTCTCAGCTCTTGTTAACAGTAACTTGGATTTGTCTCAACGTCATCCTCTTTGTAAATCACGTGTTGTTTGTTTGGTAATTGTGAGAGGTGGGGAAGGTCGGGAAAGTGGGGTGGGAGGGGGTTCACCTTGGGAAAAAAAAGTTGTATAAACAAGCTTAAATATTAATATGCAAACAAAAATAAAATGTAGGAAAATATCAATGAAAAAGTGGGTCATAAAATTAAATTCAGAATCAAGACAACGCTTGTGGAATCGGAAGCAATATGTCTCCTGTGGTGTATATGTAATAACAAATGAACACAGAAGGGAAAATATAAATCACATTTTAACTGTGGTCTTCAAGATTTGTCAATAGGATTCATTTGTGTAATTCTGCAGTGTTAACCTTACAGCGACAAATGTCAGGCAATAATTTCGCAATATTCTATGCAGTGCTACACGACCTACATTAACATGTAATAAACCACAACATACGAATTCTCAAAAACAACAAAATACATATATCTCATTGGGGGCCATCGTGGTCTAGCGACTTGACGCTTGCCTGCGGATCGGAAGGTCGTGGGTTGGGTTCCTCACGATACTTTTTTAAGAATGACAGTGGCTCACAGGTCGACCCAGCCTTGAATGGATATCAGGTACAGGCCTGGGAAGTAAAGGCAGTCGGCTTAATGCCGACCATATCACCCACCAAGTGTCGTTTAGTCTATAAAATATAGGTCTAGCCCTATATACCCATTACACTTTAAAGGCGTGGAAAAGGGTCCTTTACTTTGTGCTATATATCTCATTGCCTCTTGTAAAATCCGGGTTTTTGAATATTGTGACAAACTGCTAAAAGAACAAGATTTACTCAACGTTTCCTAAAATATTGTGACAAACTGTTAAAAGAACAAGCCTTGCTCAACGTTTCCTAAAATATTGTGACAAACTGCTAAAAGAACAAGCCTCACTCAACGTTTCCTAAAATATTGTGACAAACTGCTTAAAGAACAAGCCTTGCTCAACGTTTCCTAAAATATTGTGACAAACTGCTAAAAGAACAAGCCTTACTCAACGTTTCCTAAAATATTGTGACAAACTGCTTAAAGAACAAGCCTTGCTCAACGTTTCCTAAAATATTGTGACAAACTGCTAAAAGAACAAGCCTTACTCAACGTTTCCTAAAATATTGTGACAAACTGCTAAAAGAACAAGCCTTACTCAACGTTTCCTAAAATATTGTGACAAACTGCTAAAAGAACAAGCCTTACTCAACGTTTCCTAAAATATTGTGACAAACTGCTAAAAGAACAAGCCTCACTCAACGTTTTCTAAAATACTTATACATTGAAAAGGTATCTGCACTAAATATATCTGCCATCAACGCAAAACCAAAACTAAAAATATTGGCCTAATTGGGTAAATGTAAACGAATAACGAACCCTCCTCCCGTCATTCACGCATCAGACACACGTTAATAAACTAGTCTTACAGATCAATCAGTACCTCGAGGGTTGTCCTAGTCATCATCACACATGCCGGTATTACTTTGAAACAAAAATTATAGTTAAACATATCAAACCAGACGAAGAGCAGAAACACATTTTTACAAACAGAAAAGAGAAATAAATGTTTCGGCTAGAGAGCCTTCATCAGCACATCGCATTAATCTACAATATCACAAGTAAGAACAGGAATACACATCATCCCGTATGCTGCGTGTCTCTGATAGAAAACAAGTTTGTGTTGTAAATACTGACAAGTTAGCTGTGTAGACCTAAGATCACGCATATTTCTGCAACAATTACTGTCTCTTTGTAATAACGTTTAATTGTAAACCTGCTCAAGTCAATGTTATACCAAAGAGGATGTTGTCTCATACACAGGTGGACGACGCCACCTCATAAACCCAATGCAGGGTACGATCTGAATCGAAATGCGATAAGTATGTGACGCTAATCTTGTATGGCCGTAGATATTTATTATTTTATTTCTACAAGGACATGCTTCTCTCTTTCTGTCTGCCTGCTTGTATGTTTATTAGTCTGTCTGTCTGTCTGTCTATCTTCCTGCCTGTCTTCCTGTCTGTCTGTATATCTGTCTCTATCTTCAAGTTTTTCTGTCTTCCTGTCTTCCTGTCTGTCTTCCTCTATCCCTGTCTTTCTGACTCCCTTTTATTATCCGTCTTTCCGCCAGTATGTCAGTCAGTCTGTATGGCTGTCTAACCACCCTTCTGTGCATCCGACATTGTTATATATGTGTGACTGTATTTCCAACATGTACCCTTGATATTTGAGCAGGTCGAAAGATCGTGGATTCAGGTCATGATTGAGCCAGAAGTTTGTGTCTTTCTTTTTTTTTTTTTCAAAACATCGACACAGACTTGAGTTGGTACCATGGACAGTCTTGGGAAGTAAAGGGAGCCGACATGATTCTGACCTCATCACCCACCATGTGCTGATTGGTCTATTAAATATAGGTCTAGTCTTACATGTGCAAATACACCTGATTGCGTTGAAAAATTTTACTTAACCTACTTTACTTTATTTACGTGTGTGTGTATCTGTATGTGTGTGTATGTATGTGTGTGTGTGTCTGTATGTGTGTTTGAATAATATAAACATGTATGCCTGTCTCCCGAATTAACTACCGTCCTCTAGTTCCTGCATGTATTTCAACATCTATATGTTAAATAATAGGTGAGATTTGTGGTTTCTTAGATTGAACATCGCAATTTTAACGGGTTGTTAAATGTTTCAGTGTTTCTGGCCGGAATGTTGCAGCCACCGCTCTTCTCGGAGACTTACCAGTAGTAAGTTAACGTTCTCCTGTGATTGTTTCCATGATCTTGATCTGTGTTACAGTTGGACGTCAAGGAGAGTAATTTCACGCCACGGGGTTTGATTCCACATGGCCCGAAGCCTCTTCTGTGTGCCCAGATTGTGACCTTTTAAATATTTTAATTCGTGCATGGATTTGTTCATCTCTGGATGAATTTCGGTTTTCGGCAGTAATCGACGGTGCTCACCAGTTCCTAACATCTTTAAAGATAAGACAAGGCGTGTACAATAGATGCGTGTTTAGACGCGCCGAATACAAAATGCCACACATTTTTCACCTTAAAAAAAAACCTGTATCTTGTTCATATCCTAGAACTGTTAGGCGGCGCACCAAAAGCTGGGTACAAAGCACAAACTTTGTACCTTTGTTGAAGGTCCATTAAAAGAGGACAAAAAGAACCGCACTAGTGTACCTAATGGTACTGTCTGTGACAGAAACCCAAGACGTTAAGAGCGGGAGGCAAGTGTGTTCAAGAACTTAGCCTCCAGACACCTGGTCTTTATTATGGCGTCCCTTGTATTAATGATCTCGGTTTTCGTGTTCACTATCGGACCAATCACTGAATGAAGAATCTGTTACAGAAATTTTCTAATCGACTCATACACTTGCTGCATTGGACATCTTTAAACTGTCATTATAGGATTTCTGTGTTGTCTGCATTGTGTTATCACGAGCTTGACATTTTTGACGTCCTTGACAACAATATTGACAGGCTTGAAGACAGTGACATTGCACACTTACAGTTTTTATTTGATGCTCCCTCGTACATTAGGTAATGTCTCAGCATTTCATTACCTTTTTGCTAGCCTTTCGTCATTGATGTGCAAATTCGTCTTGTAAACTTTCATTAGTACTTTTCATTACTGATTCCTGTCGGTGCTTTATCAATAACATTTCCAGGCATTTAATTCTATTGGAATGTTCATGATAATTACAGACAACAACAACAACACCAAAATTATTTTGTCAATTAATGATCATATTTTAATTTACCAATCCTAGACAAACACTTAAATACGTCGAGAACATTTTTAGATACGATGTCGGAAAAGACAGATTGAAACAAGAATCCAAAAAGCCAAAAAGGTCATGTATCAGCTGACCTTTTTTTTTTTAAACACCCGGCTGTGCCACTAAGACAAATGATCAATGCAACCGTAATACCATGGAAATGTATACAATCGAACGAGAAGTAGGTTAGCGAGCTTCACAATATAACACACACAAACAAAAATTGGACGTTGCAAGTGAAGAGCCTTCATCAGCACATATATAAATCAAACAAAACCGTGCGAATACACAAATTAACTTAACTGTCATAAAGCAGCCATATTCATGTATTGTAATGGAGAGACACGCGCGTCCATCTCTTGCCCTAGTTGTATAAACTCGTAGATATCGCAGACTGCTGTTTGTCTATCTCTTGTCTTGGTTGCATAATCTCGCAGATATCGCAGACTGCTGTTTGTCCATCTCTTGTCTTGATTGTATAATCTCACAGACTGCTGTTCGTCCATCTCTTGTCTTGGTTGTATAATCTCACAGACTGCTGTTCGTCCATCTCTTGTCTTAGTTGTATAATCTCACAGACTGCTGTTCGTCCATCTCTTGTCTTGGTTGTATAATCTCGCAGATATCGCAGACATCTGTTCGTCCATCTCTTGTCTTGGTTGTATAATCTCACAGACTGCTGTTCGTCCATCTCTTGTCTTGGTTGTATAATCTCGCAGACTGCTGTTCGTCCATCTCTTGTCTTGGTTGTATAATTTCACAGACTGCTGTTCGTCCAACTCTTGTCTTGGTTGTATAATCCCACAGACTGCTGTTCGTCCATCTCTTGATGTCACTCCCCCCCCCCCCCCCCCCCAATTGTCCTTCCAAACGCTTGAAATCAGTTCACAGTTCTGATTGGTTGATACATCATCTGGGTTGATCTGCGCACATATTTGACATCACATAAAGCAAGAGAAGCCCACATCAGCTCCATCTCTCTCACTACCATCAGCCAGTGAAGAGTCTCCGTGCTGATGATGCCCCCTGTTACTTGGTTAACTACTTGTCTTGCATTTACCCCTATGCTCGAGTGGCGCCCACAGCCCGCAGGTAGTCTTGCCCAAAATTTTTTTTTTTTTTTTTAAATCTGATTCTGGGCTCTGTTGGACCAACGACTTTCGGGTCCGTAGCCAAGCATCTAGTCGTTCGGCCACGGTGGCTTCCCTAGTCTCCTTAAAATACTTCACAGTGAACTGCTAATTTACCTATATATGTTTTACGTATTAGTTTGATAAAGTTTGTAACTTACCCTCTCTTTAACATTTTTCCCACAGTTACATGAACTACGGAGGTATGGGGGTTGTCATCGGACATGAGATCACCCACGGCTTTGACGACGAAGGTATGTCGATAGGGATATTTCTATGTCAACCAGACCTAGAGTTGTTGTCTATGTCACTTTGATTATCCAGGCACCTTCTGTGCCTTATGCTCTTTATAAGTCTACAGAATGTCCCCGCATTTTTAAAACTAACTAAAAGATCTGACAGAAAGATCTCAAATTGTGAACGGCACTTTTCAACCATGACTTTGTGGACTTTTTAAATGGCCACATCCGTCACCCACGAATATCATTGGCGGCATTTTGATCTTCTGCTTGAAGAAAACGAATCACATCACGAATTTTAAAATGAAGAAGAAGAAGAAAGAGAAGAAGAAGAAGAAGTAAACTAGTAGTTGTATCAAGTTAATTCGTTCACGATTTGTGAACCACTAAAAAAATGCGACTGCAAGTTAATTTGCAGTGAGCTAAAAGACTACTGAATGAGGAAAGCAATGAACTGTGTCGCTATGGTAAACAGTTTTTTGCCAGTCAACTGGAGTTTGATTTTGGAAGAGGCCTCGACTATTAAATTATGAGACTGGTTTCTTGTGACAAAGACGAAAACACCATCCATGAAGTCTGTCATCCAGACAGGTACCAATGATTTGTGATTTGGTCATATTACGACCTGCCTAGTAATCTGTCATTGAGATCACAGAGTAGGCTGAGAAAGGTGGAGACAGGCATGCTCCGTGCAGAGTGGCAAGCATCACTTCAGATTTTTCTGGTAGTTAGCATGCTTTGAATATTTGCCCCAGGGTATGCCGGGTTTTGGAAAATGAGCAGGCGGATAGACTGGCCGGTTTTGCACCACTTAGTGGTGAACTGATGTATGACAAGCTGGATATTGTGAAGGCTCTTTGGCCCTTACTGAGGAACAGATAGATCATTACGGTCTGAGGAGAATGGATCTGCTAGGAGTTACAAAGGCATCTGGCCGACATTCGATACTCAGGGAAAATCGAGACGGATATACAATCAGACAGTTACTGGTACCATCCGAATTTTAACTCTTTGCTTTTTGCTGAAGATGGCGGTGTTCCGAGTGCTGTGATGTCGATTCCTAATTCAACATTCAACATTCATTTAGATTAACGTTTTCAGCTAAATTAACTTGCATACAATGTCGATGGAACCTTAAATGTGTATCAGGTAATGTTCCTGGGAGTTGAGTAGGCCATAATGATGCTGACCACGAAACTCGGTCGAGGTGCTGTTTGAAACCCTGGTGAATGTTGGGATTTTTTCATGTAGACATTTAGGAATTTCCATTGGTCTCTGGGTAGTAAGATCGGACGCCTGTGTGTATTATGTACACGTAAAAAATCCCGTGGCAGTTGGAAATCAGAAAACGGCGCTGCCCGAGCAAAATTTGGAGTTAAAAATCTACCTTTAGGATCCTCGCCAGATCAACTGAAATTCTTCAGACGCAGGATTGAGCTAGAAGTAAAACGGAACACTTATGGGTTACAACTTCTTCTTCTTCTTTTGTTCGCCTTCCATGGCGTGTATGCGTGGCATCCTGATTGCTGTGGTGCGCCTCTTGGCTGGTTGCCTCCGACTTCAGCACCTTGTTTTGCTAGGTTCGACTGTGATCATACTCGAGGAGAGTAGGCCCATCCATTCGTCTTTCGCCTTTACCTCGTTTGTTGTCCCATCCAGTTTCCCGCTGGGGGTTGAGACCCCAACCTTCAACTGGATTGCTGGGAAGAACAGGGTCCACCACGTGAATGTGAGGTAGGCTTGAGCAAGAGAGGCTAATAGATATTAAGAGTCTTGTATTGCGCATCATCGCTCCATTAGGACCCCTGGGTTACAACTGTGTGCCATGATACTAATCTATCGACTAAACCTAAACTCGAATGAAGACTGGTCTGTGGAAACATAGATCTAGCTATGTTCCGAGTGCGCTAAAGGAGTGGATGTAGCCAATTACTTTTACATTACTTGTTACATTTCTGAGTTCCAGCGACGATTAACTGCAACTCTAGTGGCAGACTGTTTGTGTTGGCACTTCTGTTGAATAAAGAAACAAGAATTGACATCACAGCACTTGGGACATTCCTATAAGCGTTCCGTCTTCATATTCAGCAGCAATAGCAGAGTTCTAATTTCGATTGTACCAATAACAGACCGCTATGCTCTGTTTGTGCCTCCAAACTGTTCACTGGCTCCCAAAGGAAAATTGCAACATTTAGTTTGTCGCGCGTCAGTATGAAACCTAGAGTTGTAAAACCAGCCAGACTATATGCCAGTTTATTTTCCAACACATCGGCATTACCTGGATACAATAAATAAAAGATGCTAACATGGGACCTCTGAAGCGATGCTTGCTATTCTAAACGAGCATAGCTGTCTCCACCTTTCTCAGCATGCTCTGCGAGCCAGTTCATTTACCGCATGTGTGCAAAGCTGGCTCTTGAGTTAGCGGAAGACTGCAGTGACCGCCTCCACCTCTATTCCTAAACTAGATGACATTCTGGCACTTCTGAAGGCTTCCTAATGCTTTAAGATTTTAATTCCTTTCCTAATTTTAATCCCTTTCTATGCCTGAAGCTGCGAGACATTCCAGGAGTAGAGAAAAGAAGAAGAAGAAAAAGAAGAAGAAGAAGAAGAAGAAGAAGAAGAAGAAGAAGAAGAAGAAGAAGAAGAAGAAGAAGAAGAAGAAGAAGAAGAAGAAGAAGAAGAAGAAGAAGAAGAAGAAGAAGAAGAAGAAGAAAGAAAAAAAAAAAGAAGAAGAAGAAGAAGAAGAAGAAGAAGAAGAAGAAGAAGAAGAAGAAGAAGAAGAAGAAGAAGAAGAAGAAGAAGAAGAAGAAGAAGAAGAAGAAGAAGAAGAAGAAGAAGAAGAAGAAAGAAGAAGAAGAAGAAGAAGAAGAAGAAAGAAGAAGAAGAAGTAAAGAAGTAGAAGATCAAGACTGGCGAAGAAGAAGAAGAAGAAGAAGAAGAAGAAGAGCGAAGAAGAAGAAGAAGAAGAAGAAGAAGAAGAAGAAGTAGAAGAAGAAGAAGAAGAAGTGAGAACCAGAAGAAGAAGACAGAAGAATTGAAGTTTTAAGAAGAAGAAGAAAGAAGAAAGAAGAACAGAAGAAGAAAGAAGAAGAAGAAGAAGAAGAAGAAGAAGAAGAAGAAGAAGAAGAAGAAGAATAGAAGAAGAAGAAGAAGAAGAAGATGGCAAGACAAAGGAGAAGAAGAAAGAGAAGAAGAAGAAGAAGAGAAGAAGAAGAAGAAGAAGAAGTAGAAGAAGAAGAAGAAGAAGAGAGAAGACCAGCGAAGAAGAAGAAGAAGAAGAAGAAGAAGAAGAAGAAGAAGAAGAAGAAGAAGAAGAAGAAGAAGAAGAAGAAGAAGAAGAAAGAGAAGAAGAAGAAGAAAGAGAAGAAGAAGAAGTAAACTAGTAGTTGTATCAAGACTGAGGTCTCTTTTCAATTTTTTTCTGCTCTGGACAGCGATTGGCGTTCTATGTGAGTTTCGCTGTAGCAGGAATGGGGCAATATGTGATTACCAGCTTGTATTGTTACATAGCCATTGTTGTTCGTCACTGTGCCAAGGTAGTTGACGGTTGTATCATATCGTATAATGTTTTTGTTTTTTTTACAGAAAGTTGAACATTTGGTATCATTTTATTCAAAATAACTGATCATGTCTCCTATACTTCACAGGGAGCCAGTACGACAAAGATGGCAACCTGCGGAACTGGTGGACTAAAGAAGATCTCCAGAACTTTCGTGACAGAGCGCAGTGTATCATTGATCAGAACTTCAACACCACTGTTGTTGAAGTCAATAGAACTGTAAGCACAAATGCTCCCCATTGCATAAACATCTCATTTCACATTGTAATTTTACGTTTATGTTTTTTTCTAGGAGGGTCAGTGTCTGGTGCTGATAACACACAGTTGGTACGAATCACGGATTTATCAGCTTCTTGTTAGTATTCTTAAAATGATATTTCACTGATAGAATACTTGTAATTTTTATTTTTTAACCCTTAGTTAACATTATACAAAAAACAGTACATTGCCTATCGCAATCAAATTACTAATATGAAGTAAATGAAAACATCCTTCGTTCAAATGGATATCGCATTCGAGTATCCGTTACAGTCGCAGTTGACATTGAAATGCATAGGGCACATAAATGTACTGGATGGATTTCAGGCGACCTTGTAACCGCCCAGGGCCCTAATATAACATTACAATTGAACAGGGCTTCAGGGACTTGACATGGAGGATTCTCATCATAGTAATATCGCATTGCACTTTGTGTCACCGAGTGTTAATCGTTCAGTGTGCAGGCCTAATGGAGCTCAGTTTCTCCACTAGCTCATGGCTACTGTATCAGACACTATAAAGTGTACCGGCACCTTTGTCAGACAGTTTATAGTGGGTACCGGCACCTTTGTCAGACAGTTTATAGTGAGTTCTGGAACCATTTTCAGACAGTTTATAGTGAGTAGCGGCACCTTTGTCAGACAGTTTATAGTGAATATCGGCACCTTTGTCAGACAGTTTATAGTGAGTATCGGCACCTTTCTCAGACAGTTTATAGTGAATATCAGCACCTTTGTCAGACAGTTTATAATGAGTATCGGCATCTTTGTCAGACAGTTTATTGTGAGTACCGGCACCTTTGTTAGACAGTTTATAGTGAGTAGCGGCACCTTTATCAGACAGTTCATAATGAGTACCGGAACCTTTCATAGACAGTTTATAGTGGGTACCGGCACCTTTATCAAACAGTTTATAATGGGTACTGGCACCTTTATCAGACAGTTTATAGTGGGTACCGGCACCTTTATCAAACAGTTTATAATGGGTACTGGCACCTTTATCAGACAGTTTATAATGGGTACCGGCACCTTTGTCAGACAGTTCATAGTAAACACCAGAACATTGTATTTATAGAAAGAAAACCACCGTCCCTAGCTAGTGTGTTCTAAAGTTATAAATCTATTCTTGGGTTCAAAAGACACGTTCCAACATTTGTTGGCTACTGTGGGGGTTATATCTACGTCTTTTTTAGGGGTTGTGTGTATTTTCATAATTCCAACATACAAGCGTGAAAGTTGCAGGCGGTTTTACTGCAGATAGCAGACTTAGACAAACGCTAACCTTCGTAAAACTGACTGTATGAAATTAGAATCCCGAGGAACGCCAGCAGCTGAATCATCTGAGACAAAGTTAGAAATGATAAGCTGTGAGAACAGACAGTGAAACAAATACATTGAGTAACAGAAAATCTAACTGTTTTGTAAGTAGTTAGTAAG
This sequence comes from Candidula unifasciata, assembly GCA_905116865.2. Classification (NCBI taxonomy): domain Eukaryota; kingdom Metazoa; phylum Mollusca; class Gastropoda; order Stylommatophora; family Geomitridae; genus Candidula; species Candidula unifasciata. The sequence goes on from CAJHNH020000043.1 coordinate 116,963, forward strand.
AATGCAGCCAGAACAACAATCAACGCAGGCGCTACATTTGAAAAGATATGGTGTGTAAAACACGAGATCACTTTAGCAAAATATGGACTGATGACATTAAAAACGTCTACATCGACACACAATGACAGTACCATTGCTGCCCATCAAGCAGTGGATCACAAATTGTTCCTTCCCACCATGCTCAACCAGTAGAAGTAGCAATACATGATGATGATCATCATAATTACCTTGTTTGCGTTGACAGCGTCCAGAAGAAAAGCTTCAGGCTACTTTTGACTATGCACCAGGATTGCTTTTGACGGCGTTACTTAAGTAGAGTAACTTTAGCGAGGATGTTGCATGTGAAGTATGTCTGTTTATATATATATGTGTGTGTGTGTGTGTGTGTGTGTGTGTGTGTGTGTGTGTGTGTGTGTGTGTGTGTGATGTTTGTGCTCTGTGTGTGTCAAAATAAATCGACAGAAGCATTGCGAAAAACCATTATTAAAGACTCTTTTACATCGTAATCCTTAGTAAAACGTGAAGTATAAATTTGAGTAAATACAAATGTTGGCTTTTACAGCTGAACGGAAATAGCACACTAGGTGAAAGTATAGCAGACAGAGGTGGTCTCAAAGAGTCCTTCAGGTAAGACATATGCCTAACACTTGTACAGTAATGCTCTCTTTCACTAGCTTGATTTTCTCTGAACTTTCTCTAGTGGTCTATAGACACGACCGTCAAATAAAGGACATTGTAATCAAGAATTGGTTACGTCCCGTCTCTGAGTCTCATTTAGGCAAGGACTCTTGACATAGATCTATCTGCTAGACTTGCCCATATGTGGTTCAGCCTGAGGGTCTGGCATTCCCTAATACCACTTTCTACATTCGCAAGGGATATATTGCACGACTGGCAATTAATTTGCGCCATCATCTGCAAAAGACATGGCATGAAGTAAATACGTGAAACGGGTCCCGACGAGCTGACAGACTCAGACAGCATGTTTCCGATGTGCAGGATTGTGGACTCAAACCAGTGCCGATGCATTTGTGTGTTCAGCATGGAGGGTACGACCATCAAGTTTCTCCTTTCTGCTGAGAATCCGATATCTCTTCTTTCGCAGCTTCATCAAACTAATAGGATCCCATTCACCTAAGGACCTTAACTTCCAACACAGCTTTATCTACTAATTTTGTATTACAACCTTACTTGCTACCGGACATTCTGGCTATTATCCTTTCCTGTGTTCAGTCGCGTCTCATGGCTGCTGCTGGTCAGACGTATGTGTATATCTTAGACAGGCTTCAGTTAACGGTTTCGTATATTCTGATTTGTAAATGTAACATTGTCTATTCATGGCATGTTCTGATAAAGTCGTTCTAACTGTAAACTTTACTTATCGTTTATGACCTAATAATGTAAAACCATAAAGCTCAACTTCACGTTTCGGTAAATGTCTGTTCACAATAATGGCCTACAAAGGTTTGTATGACACTGCTCTCTCGCACACATATTTCTTATAACATATAAAAGTCTTTTTTTTTTCCATACATAGTCTCATTTATATGTTTTTATCTCTCGCGTAAAAAGATTATTTTCTTTTATATACACAGGTGTCTTATCTGTAAGACACACATATCTTTCATCTAACAATCGTAAACTTAGGCAGGTCAAAAAGGTAATAAACTATTCCCCTTGAGTGTAATAATAGGCACGTAAAGGACTTCCTTTCAGGTTTATTTCAGGGTATATGGTGCTACGTGTTATATTAAATAGTTGTAACGGGAATGGCTGGGCGATGTGGTCAACATCACGCCAGCGAAATGGCCACTAATACGAGAGTATTCCCTGTTCGATGTCTATAATAGTGCTCTTATCCCATAGATGTTTTGTCTTGACTAAAGTTATAGCATGAATGGAGACACAGACTTCGACCCATATATGCTTTCTTAGTGACTCAGTTTGCTCAGGAAGAGAGAGATTAAGTTCAAAGACAGTAGCTGAAGTCTCTGAGGTGGTCACTGCTGGCAAATATCGGTTTTCCTGCCATAGCACGCAGGTGTGCAAGGAAATAAACATGCTGATAGGCTGGCAGTTGAGGCTGCTGTAGAGGGCGGACAAGCCATGGACCATGCTAATATACTGAATGCTCTACGAGAAGTGACACGTTTACGCGAATCAAGGAATGAGTGTTAATCTGCAAGAATGACCAGACTGCAAGAACAGCGTGTTAAAAAGGATTTGACCAGACAAGAACACCATGCAGGAAGCCACAGAAGAATAAGAAATCAACACAGAACTTTTGTCGTCAGCCGCTGCACGCTGCGGAAAATACTGAGGAGGTGGTCCGCGCACTTATGGACTCAATGGACTGATGTGCAATTATGATAATAATTACCTCAATGGACTGATGTGCAATGATGATAATAATTAAAATAAGTAAATTATTTTCATTAAAGGGCCTATCAGAAAAAAATGAAAAAATGTGGCGCAGAACTCCCGCTACCTGGCATAAACCTCACACAAGATCAACTTTTCTTTATTGCATTTGGTCAAGTAAGTGTTAGCTTTCCATATATAAGAGCATTCTTCTAATTTATGTCGTTTTTTGCAAAGCTTACATTTGAAAAAAATAACTGAAATGTTTTGCTTTCAAAAATATAATACATTCAAGATAGGGTCATGTCGGCTGCATTTATCACAGATGACAACAGCAACACCTTCTCCAGTAGGGCCATTGTGCTGACGTCATCAGCTTGACATGACGTCAACACCTTGGGCTAATAACACGTTTCGTAGTCACTCTGACAGTACGGTTTTTTCGGTGTATTACCGGCCATCCCCCTGAGTACTCCCCACACAAATTATAGCCATAAGCTCGAGAACAGAAAATGTACATAAGTATATACACAGATATACACAAAGATGACAGCACTTTAGAAACTATGTTTAGTTAAGAAAGAAAAACCTCACCATAGACACCACCTGTTTCGTTGTAACAGATTTATTGGAAATTTATGTCAAATTCTGTTAGCATTGTATGGAAGATGTTAAAATATGTCGGCTGTAAATGAGAGATGTATTGACAGTTTATGTTAAAAGCCGTTGGCAGTGTATGAGATATGGATTGGCGCTTTATGTAAAATTATGTTGGTTGTATATAAGATTTTTTTTTTATGTTAAAATTAGTTGGTAATGATTGTTAAAGGTTTATTGGCAATTTATGTCAAAATATGTTAGCAGTATATTAACGATTTATATGCAAGTTATGTAAAAATCTGTTGGCAGTGAATGTTAGAGATTTATTAGCAATTTATATAAAAATCTATTTGCAGTTTTTACTGGTAATTTACTGACAGTTTATGTTTAAATCTGTGGGCAGTTTACTTTAGAGATTTATTGTCAATTTATATTAAAATTAGATGGCAGTGCATGTAAAAATTAATTTTACGGTAATATATTCTTTATAAAATATTGCAGCAGTTCCTTTGAAAAAGATATTAACAGCTACATTTATTACTATCTTAATACATTCTTTTACTCTTAGTTATTATTTAACAATTCCTCCTAAAAGTAAGGCAATGGTTCCGATTTGAAATGCTGTTGTAGTTCTTCTTTGAAAAATGTAAATAACTCCTCTTAGAAATATGTGAACCTGTTTTTTTAAACATAGTGAAACCAAGAGACACCAAGTTAATAAAGTGTAGCATTGTTCTTCCTCCTACAATTGAGTCGAGGTGCTGCTCCACGAAAACACTATGCACTGAAGATAAAAACACAGCGAATCATACAAAGAACATATTATATTATCTACCCTAGATTTGTTTTTGTATTTATCTGATACAATAATATCAGACGTGTGATAATGCTTCATATTTACTAAAATGGTTTTCCCCGGTGTCCAATTTTGCCATGAAATTTATTCAGCCATCTTGCTCATAGAAGAGAATCCGAAGAAAATTTAAACACACTCACATATCTGCTTTATGGATCATATATAATGTAGCACAGATTTCTTCTTCGTGTAGGTTTATGTCACACCCAGGTTCATCTTTAGTTGTCTTTAGTAGGAATTGATTGAAAGAGAATAGACGAGGTGAAAGATGGTCTTGTCGATAATGATGGTGATGATGATGATGTCTACTACTTTTACTACTACTACTACTACTACTACTACTACTACTACTACTACTACTACTACTACTACTACTACTACTACTACTACTACTACTACTACTACTACTACTACTACTACTACTACTACTGTTACTGCTACTGCTACTGATACTAGAAAAAAAAAAAAGACTCAGGCCCACCCAAAATGGATTTTAGATAATAAGTGTTACTCCCCTCTTCTCTCCCGCATCCCATGTTTTTACTTCTTTGGTGCCAATTTAAGTAATAAATTATGTACGCATAATAATACCTATGTCCCAAAGACTTGAGTTAAAACCAAATTATAAGCTTCAACACAAAGCCGGGATCTCCATCTAGGATGAGACGGTTGAAGTCTAAGGGCTGTTCAAACCTCCAGGAAGCAGCTCGCAAGTTACAAACTAATACCTCACAGTCACGTGGTTGTGATAGTTTAGTAATTCTTCAGACGTTGGCGGAAACAAAGTTAGTCCATTGTCCCTTTACAGCATGTCGTAAAAAACGACTGAAAAAAAAAAAAAAGCTTTACTGATACAGAATGCGTGTCGTCGCATCCTATCGGCAAGGACCTCGCTCGAGGGTCCAAATGTTGTGCCTGAGGGTCCAAATGTTGTGCCTGAGGGTCCAAATGTTGTGCCCGAGGGTCCAAATGTTGTGCCCGAGGGTCCAAATGTTGCAAGAAAATGCGTAGTCTGATTTATCAAAGTGATGATCTTGGTTCTCGTGTCGGCACAGCTAACATGAAATCTGGTTAAGTCATAAAGATCAAATGATAACGTTGAGAGGATCGACGTTATCGCACCGGCTTTTTCATATGTGGCTTAGTCTCTCTCTCTCTCTCTCTCTCTCTCTCTCTCTCTCTCTCTCTCTCTCTCTTTCTTTCTTTCTCTATTTCTCTCTATTTCTCTCTCTCTATTTCTCTCTCTATTTCTCTCTCTTTTTCTCTCTATTTCTCTCTCTATTTCTCTCTATTTTCTCTCTCTCTCTCTCTCTCTCTCTCTCTCTCTCTCTCTCTCTCTCTCTGCAGAGCCGCTAGCCGTTTGCCAAGAGCGCCTCACAGAGCACGAACTCCCTAACCCCTAGGGATCTCCGTAAAAACCCCACTCGCCTTTATAATAAACTTCTGTCTCTAAACAAGCACATACTTCAGTGTTTCGGTATCTTTTCAAACATCTAGTGCCGGGCAGGGCAAACTGTGACCTGCTGGCCAAAACTGACACACAAAGCAATTTTAGCTGGTCAGCAAGGCAGGTGTAAAAGTACCATACAATCTGGCCCTTCAGATTACAGAATGTCAGAATACAGCAACTAACTTTCGCAGACAGAAAGGAAAAAATACAAATTTATAAATAGGGATAACCTACACAAAGATAACCAGATCTGTGATCCTATAAGTGAAACACATGTTGCAGACACAATCTGATCTTAAGCGACAGTTTCTGTCGCCGGACTTTGATAATATTAATATTAGGCAACGACCATATTTTTTTCTGTTTATAGATTACTTTCTTAGCTTCGAAAGAAAACAACTGGATTTTATGTTCATAAAAGATGTGTGTTTCCCTTATGACTGGCGACCAGGTTAATAATTCTAAATTTAGCTTTAAAAAGGTTGCCCACCCAGATGTAGTGCATCATTTAAATATTTTCTCTGTGTGGGTTCTGGAAGCCCATATACATACAGGTGGGGGAGGGGGTAGGCCCACTGCTACCACTCCCTCCCCCACCCAACCCTCCAACAAGCATGTCGTAAACGCTGACTACTTAGCAGTTCCCTGAAATCAGATATGTTGAGCCAAGAGTCACACATATTGCTGCCTAGCAATCCACATCTTAACGTGGCAACCGTCTTTAAAGGGAAAACATAAAAAAAAAAGAAAAAAGAAGAAGAAGAAGAAGAAGAAGAAGAAGAAGAAGAAGAAGAAGAAGAAGAAGAAGAAGAAGAAGAAGAAGAAGAAGAAGAAGAAGAAGAAGAAGAAGAAGAAGAAGAAGAAGAAGAAGAAGAAGAAGAAGAAGAAGAAGAAGAAGAAAAGAAGAAGAAGAAGAAGAAGAAGAAGAAGAAGAAAGAAGAAGAAGAAGAAGAAGAAGAAGAAGAAGAAGAAGAAGAAGAAGAAGAAGAAGAAGAAGAAGAAGAAGAAGAAGAAGAAGAAGAAGAAGAAGAAGAAGAAGAAGAAGAAGAAGAAGAAGAAGAAAAAGAAGAAGAAAAAGAAGAAGAAGAAGAAGAAAAAGCGGAAGCGGAAGCGGCAGCAGGACGAGGAAGAAAGGTGGGAAGAAAAAGGGAGAAAAAACATGTTCCTATAATGTTAGACTTGATATTCAAATATCAGTTCGATGTTTCATTTAAAACGTAATATGCCTCATCAAAGCAGTCGATTTTATCAAATGTATTGTGAACTGATGCTTTGTGCAGTTCTTCTGTCAGAAAAGGACGCCCGAGAGCCTGATTAAGCAGGTGGAAACAAGACCTCATTTACCAGGGAAATACAGGTCAGTGATGTCCATATTCTCCTTATGCTACTACCATTCAGTGTGGGGTTTAAACCTTCGGGGACAACAGCAATATAGCCCCAAAACGGCCCCATAATACAAGCTATGATATTGGCTGGCTGGACTTCATACGAGACAATCAGTTAGTTTCTCGCAGTTTTTTTTTTTTTTTTACATGTGGCTGTTCAATGGCACCTTTTGTGAAAGTATATTGTGTTCTGTAATTTTACACACGCAAAATATTACAATTCTAACTGTGCTGCAAACGAGTCAATTCCATTGCCAGCAAGAACCATACTCAATGCCAACCACTACATTATGTTAAAAGTCAAATAGACAGCAGTCACGGAACAATGTCGCAGCTCGCACATGAATCAAGAGCTAAAGACAGTGCCACCAACACCCACAGTCTGTCACTAGAATAGTTAATGGAAGCAGCAGTCACGGCACAATGTCGCAGCTCGCACACGAACCAAGAGCTAAAGGCAGAGCCACCAACACCCACAGTCTGTCACTAGAATAGTAAATGGAAGCAGCAGTCACGACAAACCAGCAGCTGATTACTGCATATGACACACAACTACTTCTGTGGCAACCAGCAAATAGATAAGCTTTGAATATGCAGTGCAAATGGGAGCACAGACAATTGCTCATGAAAAAATCACAACTGACAGTGTCGCCCCACTGAGTCAACTCAGGCGCTAGCCCTCGGAAACTTATCCTTCCACTTGATTATTTAGAGAAAAGGGTCCATCGTGTAAGCCAGATAGTCTTAGAGACATTAGCAGACTTGTATTGCTTCGCTGCTTTACTGGAGCCCTAGAAAGATGCAACGACACAGATGGGGAACAAAAAGAGGGGACAAAAAGAAATTATCACTAGTTTATGTGTTCTACAAGAGAGGTCACAAGTGCCTTAACTTTTATGAGACACCCGCGCCTTCCCCTTTCTTCCCCCTCTTCCCACCTTCCCTAGCTGAACACGACCTAGCTGTCTATCCTATTCAGTAATACCCAACTCTAACTTACATTAAGCACACCTCTGGATCATTCGACTTCCCCCTCTCCACCTCACCCCCTTTTACAGCTAAGTTCATTGCAACCAATATCTATGTCCATCGTTCCACCCCCCCCCCTCCCTTTTTTCCCCTACAACCACCCAAGTTGCATTCTTGACAACTACAGACCACTTGATTTACAACGTTGACAAAAAAAAAAATGGAGATACATATTTCAGTAATATTAAAATGTGCTGTTTGGTCATCACAGTAAACCCACTGTCACAGGTCATACCTTCTTACCCGCACACAGCTGCATGTTGCCCCAGTCAAATGCAGCCGTTGCCGGTACACCAATTATATCTTTTTTTTTTTAAACTGTTGAGGAATATAAATTATAACAAGCAATTATGATGAAAAAAGTCTTTCATATATATATATATATATATATATATATATATATATATATATATATATATATATATATATATATATATAAATGTTTGTGTGTTTGTTTGCCTCCTATAGACTCGGAAACTACTAAACCGATTTAGCTGAAATTTTCAGGATGTGTATGTTTTTTTCCTTTACTTACTTAAAGCAATGTTATGCTCTGTCCCCACTTCTGTTCAACTTGGTCCTGGAGAAAACTATAAGGAAGTTGATACAAGAATGTACTACAGGAGAATCTACAAAAATACTAGGTTATGAGGATGACATTGATATCATCTGAGAAAATTAACCAGTGACTGTTAAATCATTGACTCTCTTAAAAGAATCAGCTCGGAAAATAGGACTAGTTACCAATCAAGATAAGACAGAATACATGATAATAAATAGACAGGGAAAGAATATAAACTCGAACCACATACAAGTCGATAACATAAAAATGAAACGAACAGAAACACATACCTACTTGGATGCAAACTTCAACTGCTCCAACATGCTGAGAAAAGAAATCATCATTACATCATTGGCGTCTTTCCGTCTTTCCAGGCGATAAAGTAATTTTGCGCTATGAAGAGACATTGGACTCGCCTATGGCGATGGCGAGCAGAAGACGATGGAGAGATAATGTCCAGTGGGGTAATTTGTGTTCTAGTCCTGTCATTATCGATCCACTTGTTTATGTATTTTGCTGTCAGTCATTTCCTGTTAGACTAAATCACCGACGGAGTTGCGATTCGTCTATACAATATAAGCTTAGCTGTATGCGACCAAAACTCCTGAAGGCGTTAAAAGGAGTTCCTTAACTGTATTTTATATTATTTTACAGAGTTAACACCGCCTTGCAAAATTCAGAGGAGTTTGCCAAGGCCTACAACTGCCCCCTGGGATCCTTCATGAACCCGGAGAAGAAGTGTTCTGTCTGGTAGTTGTCGCTCCTGGATGATAAACCATATTTATTGTTTGAGAAGTTGCTGAACGGAAGGAAACCACTACTGATTCACAGTGTGCCATGCACACACATGAGATTGTTGACTAGAGAAACTTTTATGAGTGTAATTCAGCTAACGTTCTTTACATCCAGAAAAATATTAGTTAGCACACCCGGAAACGAACACAAGAGGGTAATTACTGATGACAGCTCACTAAATAAAATTGATGCAGGGCCGAAGATCGAACCATTTTAAGCAACATCAAAGAAAAAACACATTAGAATGTTATGCAACGTTTTGGTAACGAAAGTAGTGTAATATTTTCATCCTTGGTGTCCCAATCGTTCTTACAATAAATGTTTACAACGAACAGTCATCATGATAGTTTTGTTTCAATTAATAACCTCTTCTCTTCCCAAGACACGCATCTTGCACTAGAAAACAAATAATATTTATCATACCTTGTTTTTTGTGTGTTTGTGTGATGACCTTAGTTGAACAGGGTTCACAGGGTCAGCAGAATATATTAATTAAAGGGCCCATGATAGCATTTTTTTTTTCTGTTAATGCCTTGATCTTTTCTTAAACAGGTGGTTCTACCACACCGTCAGTGTCTGTGGCTTAGGAGTTGCGAATGCGTTTCGTAATGCCAGCGTGCCGGGTTCGATCCCAGCTGAGGACGATTTGACTTTCGTTGGTTTCCACTGTGATACCAAAAGCTGACCGTTAGGAGAGCAAAGGCAAACTACTGAACGTTACATTTGCCTAAAATGAAAACCACAACAGCCAAAAAAATGCCGGGGTTGGTTGTGCAACGCCCTGTAAAGGATACGCAACTATTTCCTTCTACGACACCAATAGGACACCGGGTAAAATAATGTTGCACACACAAGGGATACATAGAAATCTAGACAGATAATTTCGGATGAGATGACCGAGAAAAGTCACATACCTGGCAATCAAAGGGGGAGTGAACAATGATACTGTCAGACAGGTTATGGGAACGAAACCATGTACTAGATTTATCGAGAAAGAGCAGATCGGGTTATTTGGTTAAGTCGTTAGAAATGCAGCGAGATCGAATACCATCCCAGGCACTATATCTAAGAAGATCGGCTACAAAAAGAAGAGGACGGCCACGAATCATGGTTTGCCAAAATTAAAGACACTTTACGCCATGACTATAGCCAGTGCCAGCCAGCGGGCACTGGATCGCAAATTATTTCTCCCCACGGCGCTTTACAGCAGAAGTAGTTGACGATGATAGTGAGAAATGAAACTTTTTAAACTATAACATGGTGCAGTGAAATGCAAAGGTGGGTGTCTTTTTCGTGGCTGGTCATGGTCGTCGTAAAAAAAAAAAAAAGATTCTTGCCAATTTCAGTCAGCTCCTAGAGTGAGCAGCGACTCTATCTTGGCGTCGTATGTTTGCTTCGAATTTGTTTCCAATTTCTGTTTGTCATTTGTTTGCAGCGTTTGTCGCTTTGTCCGATTTCTGTTGGGTAGGGTGGGGATCTCAGTCTGCCCTAAAAAGGGCAGGCCATAGCCTGGGACGGCACTGAAATCAGGTAATGGCGGGGATGGATCGGGTGTTCTGTCATGCCAGTCTGGTCAGAGCTGTTGGGTGTCTTCGGTCCGGTGAGCTGGCTTGTTCGTCTGTCATGGCTTCTTGCTTGTTTTTTATATATAAACCATTAGACTTTCCATGGCGGATATGGTCAGCATAACGTCGGCTGCTTTTACTTCTAAGGAATTTACCTAGTACCCCTTTGTGGCCAGGTCTTCATGGTAGCCAAGGCCGTTTAGAGAGGAACAAATCCGACTCAATGCGATTTCGAACACAAAAACTTCTTGAAGTCTGATAAGCGCCAGTCCACTATGCCATCTCGAATCACTGCAATGAAACGTAATGTCTGTTTTAAGTTAGTTAGTTAGTTAGTTAGCTGGTTATTAGCTTGGTTACTTAGTTAGTTACTTAATTAGTTAGTTACTTGCTTACTTAGTTAGTTGGTTAGTTAGTTTGTAAGTTACTTAGTTGGTTAGTTATATAGTTTGTAAGTTTGTTAGTTAGCTACTTAGTTAGTTAGTTTGTAAGTAAGTAAGTTAGATAGTTAGTTATTTAGCCAGTAAGTCAGTTTATTCGTTTTTTAGTTAGTTACTTGGTAAGTTGGTTGGTTAGTTAGTTAGTTAGTTAGTTAGTTAGTTAGCTAGTTAGTTAGTTAGTTAGTTAGTTAGTTAGTTAGTTAGTTAGTTAGTTAGTTAGTTAGTTAGTTAGTTAGTTAGTTAGTTAGTTAGTTAGTCAGTCAGTCAGTCAGTCAGTTAGTTAGTTAGTTAGTGAGTGAGTGAGTTAGTCAGTCAGTCAGTCAGTCAGTCAGTTAGTTAGTTAGTTAGTTAGTTAGTTAGTTAGTTAGTTAGTTAGTTAGTTAGTTAGTTAGTTAGTTAGTTAGTTAGTTAGTTAGTTAGTTAGTTAGTTAGTTAGTTAGTTAGTTAGTTAGTTAATTAGTTAGTTAGTTAGTGGGTTAGTTAGGTAGTTAATTATTGGTTGGTTAGTTAGTTATTTGGTTAGTTAGTCAGTTACTTATTTAGTTAGGTAATTGGTTGTTCAGTTAGCTAGTTACTTTGTTAGTTAGTTAGTTAGTTAGTTAGTTAGTTAGTTAGCTGTTAAAGTATTTAGTTAGTTAGTTAGTTATGTAAAATTTAGTTAGTTACTTAGTTGTTTGGTTAGTTTGTTATTTATTACTTGGTTAGTTGGGTGGTCGGTTAGTTATTTAGTTATTTAGTTAGTTAGTTTTTTAATTAGTTAGTTATTTAGTTAGTTAGTTGATCGTTTAGCTAGTTAGTTGGTCGGTTAGTAAGTTATTTAATTGGTTAGTTAGTTAGTTGCTTGGTTTGTTAGTTAGTTAGTCAGCCAGTTGGTCGGTTGCTTAGTTAGTTACTTAGTTAGTTGCTTAGTTAGTTGGTTGTTTGGTTAGCTAGTTAGTTAATTAGTTGTAGAAAACAAATTGCATTTCTGTGGTTCCAAAAAAAAGTTTATAATACTAATAAATGGCACGAAAATCATGCAGATTTCTGAGGTCAACAGTCAAAGTTCTCATACAATCCGGGGCAAGGAACACCGCACGTGAACAAAATTGGGATCGTCGAAAAAAAAAATCAATCAATTCAATAGCAAACAATCAGGAAGTATGTGATAACGATATTACCACAGAAATGCTCAAGGCAGCAGATGATTTAACTTTAAACCGAGCTTAAGGTTCATGGAATAAAATCTGGGCACGGGAGAATATTCTTCATTAGTGAAAGAAAGGAATAATTGATAAATGTTATCTCTCAAAATTAGAAATGATATTATCACACAGGCGGTAAGAACAACGCCATTCAGCAAATTATTTGAGAGAAATAAAAATTGCGTTGGTAGTCTAGTAAGTATGCAGACATAACAAGTACTAACGCGGGCGCTACACGGAAGTATATGTGAAATGAAAACAAGAGGCAGCCCTAGAAGAGAAAGGATTGATGACATTAAAGAGCATATATACCGACAGGGAATAAGTGTCTATAAAGCAATGGATGGCAAACTGTTCCTCCCCATAGAAGTAGAAATGGATGAAAATGATGATGATGATGATGAGAACATCTGTTAAGGAATTTCTCTGTTATCAGTAATGTCCAAGATCGTTTCTAGTGTCAACAAATTTCTTGGTACATTCACAATTTAAACAGGTAGGGGACACAATCGTGAGAGAGGAGCAACCGTGTTTTTGACCTGAAACAACTGCTTCTTTTGCCCTAACCTGCCTGACATATGATTGACTGTAAGTCCGTCTGCTGCCTGACATATGCTCGACTGTAAGTCACGTCTGCTGCCTGACATATGCTCGACTGTAAGTCACGTCTGCTGCCTGACATATGCTCGACTGTAAGTCCGTCTGCTGCCTGACATATGCTCGACTGTAAGTCACGTCTGCTGCCTGACATATGCTCGACTGTAAGTCCGTCTGCTGCCTGACTTATGCTCGACTGTAAGTCACGTCTGCTGCCTTACTTATGCTCGACTGTAAGTCCTTCTGCTGCCTGACATATGCTCGACAGTAAGTCACGTCTGCTGCCTGACATATGCTCGATTGTAAGTCATGTCTGCTGCCTGACGTATGCTCGACTAAAAGTCATGTCTGCTGCCTGACATATGCTCGATTGTAAGTCACATCTGCTGCCTGACATATGCTCGATTGTAAGTCACGTCTGCTGCCTGACATATGCTTGACTGTAAGTCACGTCTGCTGCCTGACATATGCTCGATTGTAAGCATAGGCCCCCACCAAATCAAGCCAAGTCGGTCTACCCTTTTCTGTCACGTTTTTTTTTTAAACTTCACTTTCTAGCTCCTTTGTCCATGTGTATTTTGATCTTACATCTTACTTTACTTCGATGCCCTTGTGGGTTCCAGTGTAAAGACATTCTAGTTATACTGTTGTCATGTTTTCTAAACGTGTCTCATACCTAACACCAAAACATTTTCTTCACCTCTTGGTTCACAGGAACTTGTTTAGTTCTCGCCTGTCTACATTAGTAATTCTATCATACCTTTAATTCCCTCTATTCTCAATGAATGTTTGTAGTTTATTTTTAATTGCTTTAGTTGTTTTCCATGTTTGCTTTTCTTACAACAGTACTGATTTGACATAAGAATGTTAAAATTTTAGGTTTAGGTTTACTTTTAATTTATGTTGACCTCAACAAACTCCCTAGTGCTATGAAAGCTTCTCTTGCCCTTTGTATTCGTGTTTTATTATCTATCGATTCCCCCATCTTTATCTACCTTTGTCTACATTACTGCCCAAACAGGTGTACGTCTCAGAGTCTTGGAGTGGGATACCTTTAAGAGAAACCAGATTTCTGTTTGTCTGATTTATTGTCATTATCGTTGTCTTTTCTTGTGGATTTTCAGACTAGCTGTTGTGAACTCAGATCAAGTATATTAAGTCAATGGTAACGTGAGTGGGGCAGAAGAGCAATATCAGCAGCTGCAACAATGTTGGTGTTGGTTCATTCTGTTAGTTTTGACCGTATGCGAGCCTCAATCAAGCTGTGAAGACTGGACACATGATCGTACATTAAAACACGATGATGACGTTGGTAGCGTTTATTGTTGCACAACAATCAGTCATTCCGTTGATGTCCACAGTTCTCTCTAGTCGTTGGTACGTGCTCAAGACAGCTTCCAACGACAAGACGACAGTTAAACAATGGTTGCAGTTACCTGCTAGGGTAACTCGGTTCCGTTCGCTCGAGTATTGGCATCTGAATCATCATAACACAAGCGTTCACAGAACACTAGACGTTGTCATTCACAATCTGTTCTCCTCCGGCACTCGAGCTTTCCAAGCGATGTTTCTTCAGTTCACAATGACGTTCTCTTAAACGTACCATCAAAAAACCTACCTTTCACACGATCAAAACACACTGAATGTACCCTCTCTCTCCGTTCAAAACTTCGGTTCCATTCCCATGCTGTTCCTTTAACAGCTGTTTTCAAAACACGGGATAATCGAGACATGATTTTCTCCCTTTTCTCTTGTTTCCCTGGCCCTCTGACATTGTCCCCTCAATTGGGAATTCTCTGGGCTTTGCCTCGAAATTTACCTTATTTATTACAGCAGCGAAGTCCAGATCATCAAGCTTTCTTGTAGGAGTCCACTGAATTCCATTCCTGGTGTAAACAGTTGCTGTCTTCATAATCCAGTCCATAGCTGCCAAAATAGGATAGGGGACATAAAACATCCCTGACGCATATATGTTTTTATTTCAAATCTATCTGTTAGATTTCCTTCCAGAAGAACTCAATATGTGACATTACGTGGAGCTACTGCGATCAAATAGCTACCCTGATAGGTAATTCAGCTGATATTCATGGGCAACCACAATCCTTTATCTTTGACTTCATCTTCTTTAATGAGACCTCTGATAGCAAACTCTCGGAATGTTACCGTATATACCAATGAAATCTAACAGGATAGACGAACAGACTGCGAGGATAATGTGAAGTATAAACGGCACATCATGATGATTATGATGCTTTTGAATTTCCGCCAGAGTTTACAGCCGGCGATCGCGAGAAAGAAGACGTTTAAATGCCTAATAATAGTATATAATATTAATTATTATTTGCTGAATAATGCGTCTATTTCCACTAAATGTATAAACAAAATGGTTTTTTTTTTTTTTTTTTGGGGGGGGGGGGGGGGGGGGGGAGGGGGAATGAGAGCTACTAAACATGATGGGGGTGTAGGAGCTTATCTGCCTTACACACTTTCTTTTATAGTATAGGGCCTCATGATAACTCTCATTTGTATTTATCATCAAGTAGCTGATCACCAGCCAGCTTGATGATAGTGCGAGAGACAAAGAGCATTAGAAATTGATTGAAATCAAACCCTCAGTGTGGCGACGGCACCTGATCCTGACTGCCATCATCGTGAAAATCAAACCTGACACACATTCTTTCATCCAGTCACGTAATCATCCACAACCCAACGTTCTGTCACCAATTCTCCTCACTAATCCACGAACCTATATATCCATGCTTCCTTTCTTTCACACATCCAGCGTTTCACTGCCAATCATCTCAAACAAAAGTTTGCGCCACCAGACTATTTATAGATCGTGTGGATGCTGCTGCTGCAACTGATGATGATGATGATTGCTCAATGTCCCTGAAGTCAAAAACACGCCAGTACTTTAGAGAAAAATCTATATTTCTATTATTTCCTGGCGTTGGGAATACAAAATCGAAAATGCCGTGGTCATAACCTCAAACAGGTTCAGTTCAGTTTGTTGACTTGTGCATTTGTTCAGTGTGTCTGTATACCACTTGGCTTCTAGGAACAGTGACTACCATACACTGCATTTCTCTGCCGGCTTCATGAAACCTCCCACAGGACAGTTGTAGGTCTTTGCAAACTCGGGCGACTTTTATAATGTTCCAATAATTCTGCGTGAACAACATTTAATAATAATCAGCCTTATGTGTAAAATATGGCAAGTGCAGTGAGAATAAAAACAGTAACAATAAAAACATTAAAGAAAAAAAAACAGTGACAATTAAAAAAAAAGAGACAATAAAAACAGAAACAATAAAACCGATTCCTTTTTTTCTTTTTTGCAAGACAGACAGACAGACGGACGAGCGGACGGACGAGTGGACGATCGGACAGACAGACAGACAGACAGACAGACAGGGAGACGACCTGACCTATATTTTCCTAGTGGATGCACTCCTGTGACCACCTGACTGATCAGTCTCCCTGGGTCATCTTGCCACAATGCATCCGCGGAAAACATACATCAGATATTACCACCTTTTACACCAAAACAAAATGGTATAATTATTAACTTTGGCCACGCAGTCAACACAGCCAACATATTTGCAAGTAAAAACACGTTGAGCAGTCTCAGGTATCCTCACTTCGCTGAAGCTGTCGTTATCAGCCGCCGAGTTATGATTTTGCCAGTAGCAGTCTCAATGTATGATTGTCTATCTTTTCTCTGAGTGTTGAGTGTTGTTCAGATCCCTTGGTGACTTCCTGCGGCATTTTCGTCAAACCTGTTGATAAAAGTGGAGACATGTATGCTTTGTGCATCGCTACAGAGGTCATACTATTGAGCGGTTTTTTGATGTTTTCTCTGGGCCATGCCGGTATGTTGGGGAACTAACAAACAGACTGACCGGTTCTGCAGCATTTGGTAATGGATTATTACTTGATAAGCTAGTTGTTGCGAGGGTCGTAATGTACATGTGATATCGTGCAGATCATCCACAGAGTTCCTAGTGTTCTAACAAATATCGGTCTAGCCTTATATAGCCAGAATGTCTAAGGGTGTAGAAACTGATTGTTTCTTTCTGTCTTAGCTGTCAGTCGTACCGCTAAATATTTCTTCTAGCCTCTGGATCTGCAGCTCACACACTCTGAAGAGTGCTAACTCTTTGAGCCCCATGATAGGTATCGTTAATCTGAGAAATATGTGGCTTTTCTTCCTACACCCGAGCGTAATATGGGTGCCACAAGGTGATTGTCACCCGGTTTAACCAATTTTAGTAGCTCGCCAAGCGTTTTTACTTTGAAATAAGTTGTCTTTGTTGACCTCGTGGCTAAAGTTCAAAACTGGGCAATCTTGTTTCGGTGTAACAAGTTGACAATACCTGATGTATGTTTTCTGCGGATACACTGTCACAAGATGACCCCCCCCCCCCCCCACCCCCACGAGACCTGTCAGTTAGGTGGTCACAGGAGTGCATCCACCAGGAAAATATAGATCAGGTCGTCACCCTAATTAGTGCCTTGACCATGAATATAATATTCAATACAGACGCCACTGTCCGATGGCGTCCAGGGAAACATGCTCATAAACACAATCATGGCCCAAAAAGTGAAATACTTTTGACTTTTTAAACAATTTAAATGATTAAAGAAATGTATTACGACTTCAAATTTTAATTCACTCCAAACAAAGGAAATCCTCGAGCTCTCGGGAAAGTCTAAAGAGATCACATGGCATCAAGAAGTTTCCTTACGCGGTTGATTTCAGGTTTAAAAAAATATAATTTGTGATTTGATATAATGTGCGACCACTGTGTAACTTGTGGACAAACTGTGCTTCCGAACTCTAACCCTAAACCTAATACTAACCCACGATGCAGCAGAAACTAGATATAGGTCAGTGTTAAATATGTCATCGCTAACCTAAATATATTAAACAGCGTTACAAGTATATGTTTAAGCACCAGCAAAGAAATTCAATTTAAAATGATTTATAAATATTCTCAGAATGGCATGGACAAAGAGGAATAGAAATACGGAAGTTTAAAAAGATTTGACCACCAAGAATGTTTGGCTAATAAACAGCATATTGACTTGGAAATTGAAATATGTTGGTCATATCAAGCGCCATAGCTGACTGTGGAAAAAACAAACAGTAGAAGGCGTGGTAGCAGGAAGGAGAGGTAGAAGCCGACCAACATTAGGGTGGGCACAGTGTATACAACGTCCGACAATTAAGTAATGAGACTAATTTTATTATGGCTAAGACAAAATGCCAACTAGGAACCAAAGCATGGAATCCAAAGAGGCAACTTTCGTCTATGATCTGGCAACTTTTATTCGCCGCCCGATAAGCGCACAACAAACAATAAGCCATTGTGTTAACATTGTCAAAGGTGTATTGTTACGTAATCAGCATGGGGCAAACAAGCTAACATTAAATTATGTTTAAAACTCCGAAAAAGCGCCATTGCGACAGTAGAACTGATGCGACTAGTTTATGGGGATAATTATTTATCTCGTGCACAGATTTTCAGCTGGTATTCACGATGTAATGATAAGCGAACTGTTAACTACACCAAGCAGTGAGACAGAGTTAGTTGAAAGAGATCATTATAATGAAAACATACACGCCGATCCTGATGAAGTATATCCCCAACTGAACGAAATACTTTTCGCAGACGACCAAAGCATAATACATGAAAACGAAAATTAACTTCAAATCCACGTAAATGCGCTACACACAGTCTGCAACGAATATAACATGAAGATCAGCATCACCAAAACAGAAATTCTGAAAATAGTAGAACACCTAATATACTAACTATTCAAGTTAACAACGAACAACTCAAACAAGTGCAGAAATTTAAATACTTGGGGAGCATCTTCACAGATGATGGAAGAATTGATAGGGAACTTGAGGCAAGATGTCAAAAGGCGAACGCAGTAACTTACCAACTCTCCCCACTGCTAAAACACCCAAGCATCAGTATGGCACTAAAACGACAACTGATAAATTGCATGTTTATATCAACCCTGTGCTACCAATGCCAAACCTGGTCCCTAACAGGAGCACAGGAGAAAAAGATCACGACGTGCGAAATGAGATGCTTACGTAAGGCTGCCAATGTCACAAGGAGAGACAGAGTTCGAAACGAGAACATTAGAGCAATTGTAGGAACCACACCATGCCTGCAATACATAAAGAAGCAACAAATAGAGTGGTTTGGCCACTTGATGCGAATGCAAACCGACCAACTGCCTCTACGAGCATACAACGAACAGCACTACTGCCCTAGAGCAAGAGGCAGACCGAGAGTACGATGGATAGACAATATATCAGAGATCCTGAGGCAACACGGACTAACAACAACACGTGCAACACACCTGGCACAGGATAGAAAACTGCGATTGAAAAATTCCACGAACGGATACAAAAAGATCATTGTTTGACTGTGGGGATGATGGTAAATGAATTTGGTGTTAATACAGGGACTATTCAAACAATTTTAGTGGCACATTTGAGCAAGAAAAAAGTTGCCTGTTAGTTTGTATTCAACACTTGGCAATTTGTTTCTTCTTCAGGACAGTGCACCAGCTCAAAGGGCAGTAGGTGTACAGGAATTTTCGGCCCAAAATCAGATGCGTGTTCTTAACCATCCACCTTATTCCCCAGATTTGTCTAACGGTGACTATTTTCTATTCCCAGAATTAAAGTTTCTATCGAAATGACGCTTCTTTGACAATATTGCTGGCATCCAAAGGGCCGTAACATCGACTTTTAGGGCCATAACAAGAGAAGAACTACAGTGGTTGTTCCAGTGTTTGTTAGATTGTGCCACTCCCTGTATCAAACAACAAGAGGCTTATTTTGAATAAACTACAGGTTATATCTTCAACTATTGATTATTTTAATTGTTATGGAATCCCAGGATTGTACCTGCCACCCATTTAAGGCTTTGTTGACCTGGCAGCCAGGGTTATTTTTTTTTTTTTTCGGGGAGTCCGGCTCCACCAGAACACGAAGCCACAACGTTCCGATGCACAGGAGAGGGTCTAGTTGCCACACTACAGGGTTTCAGAAAAATTACCGAACCGGCACCACACCAACCAGGTATAACCTGCAGAACAGTTCGGATAAGCATCGTGTGATGAGGTGCATTTTTTGGGGGGAGAGGATTGGTAATGAATGGATGGATGTGTGAAAGAAAGAAAGCATGGATATATAGGTTCGTGGATTAGTGAAGATAATTGGTGAAAGGTCGTTGGGTTGTCGATGGTTACGAGAAAGGATGAAAGAATGTGTGTCAGGTTTTATTTTCAAGATCATGTCAGTCAGGATCAGGTGCTGTCGCCACACCGAGGGTTTGATTTCAATGAATCTCCAATGCTCTTTGTCTCTCGCCCCATCAGCAAGCTGGACGGTGATCAGCTACTCGATGATAAATACAACTGAGAGTCATCTTGAGGCCCTATACCATAAGAGAAAGTGTGTAAGGCAGATAAGCTCCTACACCCCCATCATGTTTAGAGGTTGTCATTTTTAAAAAAAGATTTTGTTTATAAATGTATATGCATTATTTAGCAAATAATATTTATTATTATACACTATTATTAGGCATTTAAACGTCTTCTTTCTCGCGTTCACCGGCTGTAAACTGGCGGAAAGCCAATAGCAGTATCATCATCATCATCATCATAGTTTCGATCATGATGTATCGTTTATACTTCACATTACCCTTGCTATCTTTTCGTCTATCATGTTAGATTTCATTGGTATACCGTAACATTCCGAGTTTGCTATCAGATGTCTCATTAAAGAAGATGAAGTCCGAGATAAAGGTTAGCTTTTTGATCGCTGTAGCTCCACGTAATGTTACATATTGAGTTCTTCTGGAAGAAGAGCTAACATATAGATTTACCCACACACAAAAAACATATATGCGACAGACATGTCTTTTGTCGCCTCTCCTATTTTGACATCAATGGACTGGATTAGGAAGACAGTAATTGCTTACACCAGGAACAGAATTCAGTGGACTCCTACAAAAAAGCTGGATGATCTGGACTTCGCTGCTGATATCGTTCTTCTGCCCCACTTACAGTACTATATACTCAATATACATAATCCGAGTTTACTGTAGTTAGTCCTAAAATCTATGTGCATAAATCAGGCAAACAGTAATGTGGTTTCTCTTAATGGTATCCTGCTTCAGTACTCTGAGTGTTACACCTGTTTTTGGCAGTAATGTAGACAAAGGTAGATCAAGATCGGGGAATCGATAGAGATATTAAAACACAAATACAAAAGGCAAGAAGAGCTTTTATGGCAGAAGGTAGTTTGTGGAGATAAATTAAAAGTATTACTTAACTTAAATTTGTTTAATTCGAATGTCAAATCGGTACTGTTGTAAGGAGCGCAAACACGGAGAACAACTAAAGCGATTACAAATAATCTACACAAATTCATTAACTGGTACCTGCGAAGAATAAAGGCAATTACAAGGTATGATAGAGTCACTAATGTAGAGCTTTAGGCGAGAAGTAAACAAGTTCTAGTGAACCAAGAGGTGAAAATAAGGTTCTGGTGTTAGGTATGAGACACGTTGAGAAAACCTGAAAACAATACAACTAGAATGTCTTTACTCTGGAATCCACAAGGACATAGAAGTAAAGTAAGCACAAAATACACACTGAGAAGTTAGCTAGAGAGTGACGTTAGGGAAGCTGCATGCGACAGAGAAGGGTAGACGGACTTGGCTTGATTTGGTGGGGGCGTATGCTCCACTGGAGGTCAAAAGGCAGAAGAGGAAGTTGTTCCAGGTCGAAAACCAGGTTGCTCATCTCTCATGATTGTGTTCCTTACATGTTTAAAATAATTGTGAATCTACCAAGAAATTTGTTGACACTAAAAAAGTCTGGGACATTACTGATAACAGAGAAATGCCTTTGTAGTTGCTCTCATCGTCATCATTTTCATCAATTTCTACTTCTGTGTGGAGCAACAGTTTGCCATCCATTGCTTGATGGACATTATTCTATGTCGATATAGATGCTCTTTTATGTCATCAATCCTTGTTCTTCGACAGGGGCCTCTTGTTTTCATTTCACATATGTTCCTATGTCTGGTAGTCTGGTAGTCTTAGTTTCAGCTTCATAGCGAACGGGTCACCCCCATCTTTGCTCCGCTCCTGTGCCAACGAAAAACACACAGAATGTTTATCACAGTCCCTTGTGAAAAGACTGACAGACTGCTGTCTCAGCATATCTAGCATACACTCGCATTAAAGCATACGGTAGCCATCCGAAGTGCTAACACAAACAGTCTGACATTAGAAATGCAGTTTATCTTTGATGATAGCAGAACTTCTCCACAACAGATTAGCAGTTGCCCACGCGATCAATTTTAGTAACATACGGGCACCGCCAACATTGCACGACAGGCATCGCGCCATTTTCTGAATCTACAGTTCACACCACCACGTTGGTCACAGTCTAAAAAACATTCCAAATGCAATCCGCAGCTCACAGTGTCACGCCATGCATTCAACTCAGAAGCTGGGCGACGAAACAATATCCAGTCTACAAATGGAGCAAACATGCATCGGCCACCGTCCGGCAGAAGCAAAAAATGTGCCTCTGCTTCGAACAGTGCCGCTGCCTAGCGTCCATTTTAACCGCAATTAGCGCCTGTGTTGGTAGTTGTTTTGTCTGCGACCAAACTATTTATTCTATTTCTGGATGAATTTGCTGAATAGTGTTGTTTCTACCGCCTTTGTGATAATATCATTTCTAACTTGTCTCAGGTAGTTTAGTTGGCGGGTTTTTTCAGGCATTCTATTTCACATGTGTTAGGTTTAAGTAGGTTAGCCTTTGACAGCGTCGTTACCGCCAGTGAGATAACCTTTAGAAATGATTCTTTCACTAATGAAGAATATTCTCCTGTGCCTAGATTTTATTCCATGAATCTTAGGCTCGGTTTATAGTTGAATCATCTGCTGCCTTGAGCATTTCTGTGGTAATATCGTTATCACCTGCTACCTGATTGTTTGCTATTTAATTGACTGATTTATTTTTCGACGATCGATTTTTTTTTCGCTGCGTTCCTGACGCTGGTTGTAGTCGAAATTTGACCGTTGACCTTGGAAATCTGCATGATTCCGAGTCATTTATCTGTCCTACATTTATTAGTAACATAATTCTTTTGTTGGCCACTTCATCAAAATTCATTGTTTTATCTAAGTAACTAACTAACTAACCAACCAACTAACTAACAATTAAATAGCTAGCTGTAACTATCTAACCAAACAACCAACTAACTAACCAACTTACTAAGTAACAAAGTAACTAACTAACTAAGTAGCTAACTAACTACCTAACCAACTGACTAACTAGCAAACTAGCTAAATAACTAACTACGAAAGAAACCAACTAACTAACTACCCAACTGACTAACTTACAAACTAACTAACTAACTAACTAACTAACTAACTAACTAACCGACCAAATATCTAACTAACTAAGTAACTAAGTAACTAACTAAACAACTAACTCACCGACCAAATAACTAACTAACGAACTTACTAACCAACTAACCGACCAACTAACTAAAAAAGTAGTAACAAACTTACTAACTCACTAGCTAACTTATTAACTAACTAACTTATATCAGCCATCAACTTTCATTGCAGGAATTCGAGATGGCGTAGTGGACTGACGCTTATCAGACTTCAAGAAGTTCTTGGGTTCGAGATCGCATTGAGTAGGATTCTTTCCCTCTCCAAAATGGACTTGACTACCATGAAGACCTTAACACAATGGGATACCAGGCAAATTCCTAAGAATTAACAGCATTTGACGGGATGCTGACCATATCTGCAATCGAGTGTCTAATGGTCTATACATAAAAATGTCCAGTAGTGTGCCTGATGCGTCACTGGTATTAAAAAGACCCTCACATTTCACTGCACCATGTTATAGGTTAAAAAGTTTCCTATCTCATCATCATCGATAACTACTTCTGTTGTAAGGCCCCGTGGGGAGAAATAATCTGCGATTCAGTGCCCGCTGACTGGACTGGCTATTGTCATGGCGTTAAGGCGTTAAGTATCTTTAATGTTGTCGATCCATTTTTCGTGTCCGTCCTCTTCTTTTTGTAGCCGATCTTCTTAGATATAGTGCCTGTGATGGTATTTAATCTCGCTGCATTTCTAACTTTTTTGACCAAATAACCCGAACTGCTCTTTCTCGATGAATCTAGTACAAGGTGTCGTTTCCACAACTTGTCTGGTAGTATCATTATTCACTTCACCTTCCATTGTGAGGTTGGCGACTTTTCTCAAGTATCTCATTCGAACTGATCTTTTTTTTTTTTTATTACAAACACCGACTGTGGAATCAATTACACTTGCAAACTAATCGCCTGGATTTCTATGTATCCCTTGTGTGTGCAACATTATTTTACTCACTGTCCTTTTGGTGGGGTGTCAGAAGTTAGTTGTGTATCCTTCAATGTGTGTTGCAGAACCAACCCCAGCAATGTATGGCTGTTGCTGTTTTTCTAGGCAAATGTTACGTTTAGTAGTTTGCTTTTGCTTACTAAACAGTCAGTTTTTGGTATCACCGTGGAAACCAATGCAAGTCAAATCGTCTGTAGCTGGGATCCAATCCGGCATCCCGGCATTACGAATTGCGTTCGCAACGTTGAAGCAACAGACGCCGACTGTGTGGTAGAACCGCCTGTTTAGGAACAGATCAAGACATTAACCGAAAAAAACATTATTGCTGTTACAGACACCCTAATTAATGTATCCTGCTGACCCTGTGAACCCTGTTGTGTTCAACTGAGGTTATCACACAAACACACAAAAACAAAAGTATATTAAATATGATTTGTTTTCTAGTGCAAGATGCATTTTTTGAAAAGAGAAGAAGTTATTAACTGAAACAAAACTATCACGATGACTGTTGGTTGTAAACATTTATTCTAAGAACGATTTAGACACCAAGGATGGAAATAACACAGTGCTTTCGTTACCAAAATGTTGCATAAGATTCTAATGTGATTTTTCTGTGATGTTGCTTGAAATGCTTTGATCTTCGGCCCTGCATTAATTTTATTGAGCCAGTTACCGTCAATAACTACCCGGTTCTTTTCGTTTCCTGGATTGCTAATTAAAATGTGTGTTGTTGTAAAGAACGTTAGCTGAATTACTCTCATAAAAGTATCTCTAGTCAACAATCTCATGTGTGTGCATGGAACACCGTGAATCAGTAGTGGTTTCGTTCTGTTCAGCAACTTGTCAGGGAATAAATATGGTTTGTCATCCAGGAGCGACAACTACCAGACAGAACACTTCTTCTGCGGGTTCATGAAGGATCCCAGGGGGCAGTTGTAGGCCTTGGCAAACTCCTCTGAATTTTGCAAAGCTCCGTTAATTCTGTAAAATAAGGTAAAAGAAAGTTAAGGAACTCCTTTCGATGCCTTTAGGGTTTTTTGGCATATAGAGCTAAAGTTATGTTGTATAGACCAATCGGAACTCGGTCGGTGATGTAGTCTACATCAGACTTGTTTCCCTTACTTCATTCCGGCTGTAATC
Source organism: Candidula unifasciata (assembly GCA_905116865.2). NCBI lineage: Eukaryota > Metazoa > Mollusca > Gastropoda > Stylommatophora > Geomitridae > Candidula > Candidula unifasciata. The sequence goes on from CAJHNH020000043.1 coordinate 142,380, forward strand.
GCGGGCTCTAATATAACCTAACGGTTTAACAGGGTTCCTGAGACGTGCCCGATTGAACCTCATATTAATTGTTGCACTTTGTGTTACCGGGTGTTGGTAGCTCGTTGTATTGTCCTGCTGGGGTTAAATCACATGCACGCGTTACTTCCCTGCAATTCACCTCGTACCAGGCTGTGTCGATATAGGAGCTAAAATTAGTTTTTTTTTTTTTTTAAATTATTATTCTCAAGTTATGTAACTAGCTGGTGGTGTATCATTTTCAGGGCGCTGTAGAACCAACCGCAGCATTTGTGTGTGTGGTGGATTTTACGTTCAATAGTTTGACATTGCTACTAAACGGTCAGCTCTCGGTACCACTGTCTTAACCAAAGCAAGACGTTGGTTCTGCTACATGCTGGCCCGCAGCTGGGATAGAACCCGTTAACTAGGCATTACGAAGCGGTTTGCGACGCTTAAGCCACATATTTCTTCTTGTTCAGCATTTCGAGCCCTCAAGGTTCATTGCTGCAGATATTACCCGCCTCCATTTATATCTCTGGTTGCTCGTCTATTTCCAGTTGGTGACACCAAGTGTTAGCAAGTCTGTCTGGGCAAAATCTCTCCATATCTTATTGGTCTGCCTCGTGGTCTACGACCATTTATCTCTCTTGTGTATACAGTTTTTTTTTTTTTTCTTCAAAGTCATCTGACATTCTTTCAATATGCCCCAACGATTTCAGTCTGTTAGCTTTTATAATGCCAGTGATCAATGGTAATTTAAACAGATTATGAATTTCGTTGTTGCTTTTCGAAAACTTGTAATAAGGCTGGTCTTATCAACGTTGTATATATTTTGATCTTAGTTTTGCGAGACAGACACTTTTACTTTAGCAGATGTTGAAAGGCATAGTTTACTTTATTTTTTGATTGTTTTCTAGATTGTATTTCTCTCAGCAGGTTAGTGAAGCTGAGTTTGCATCCAAGTACTGATATGTTTCCGTTCGTTTGATATTCATGTTATCGACTTGTTTGTGGCCAGAGTTTATAATCTTTTCCTGTCTATTTATTATCGTGTATTCTGTCTTATCTTTATTGATAACTAGCCCCATTTTCTGAGCTGATTCTTTTAAGAGAATCAGTTTTTAAACAGTCTCTAGTTAATTTTCTCCAACAATATCAATGTCAGCTGCATAACCTAGTATTCTTGTGGATTCTCCTACAGTACCCTCTTGTTTCAATTTCCTTATAATTTTCTTCAGGGCCAAGTTGAAAAAAAAGTGGGGACAAAGCATCACTCTGCTTTAAATCAGATGTTATTTGAAAAGGGTCAGACTTTCTGCCTTTACATATAAATATATATATATACTATGCCAAAGACGCCGACAATAAACTATCTACACATCTTTGATGACATTGTAAAAGTTGTGATTAAGTTTCGGCACAGTAATCACACTGTAAAATGCTTGACTGAACTGTCACAAGTACAAGTCATTAACTATATAATCTAGTTATTCTGTAAACAACAATTTACTATTTAATTCCAAGGCTAACGTCCCCACGCTTTTATTAGCTGTTTTATAAAATTGTAGATGCGTTTTGGAAAGAGAATTATTTGATCTCGTGTGACCAATAATTAATTACCGTATGAAGTAAATTATGTTTCTCATTTGAGTGTTTTATTTGAGTAATGCATGTTTAAACAATTCAATTTTTGTCACATGTATATATATATATATATATATATATATATATATATATATATATATATATATATATATATATATATATATATATATATATAATACTTTTTCATCGTAATTGCATGTTATAATTTAAGTTACTCAACAGTTTTAAAGAATAAATGTTATAACTGCTGCACCGGCAACGGCTGCACTTGACCGGGGCAACATGCAGTTGTGTGCGAGTAAGAAGAAGTATGACCCGTGTCAGTAGGTTTACTGTGATGACCAAACAGCACCTCTTTATATTACTTATATTTATTACTTACATTTCTTTCTTTTTTTCCTCCAAAATTGTGAATCTAGTGGTCTGTAGTTGTCAAGAATGCAACATGGGGGGGGGGAGGGGGGGGGGAGGGAAACGATAGTGGTAGTTGTAATGAACTTAGCTGGGGAGGGGTTGTGGGGGGGGGGGGGTGGTGTGTGGAATGATCCAGAGGTGTGCTTAATGTAAGTTAGAGTTCGGAAGGTCTAGGATAGGATAGGCAGCTTGGTCGTGTTTAGCTGGGGAAGGGTGGTGCTGGGGTGTTGCTCATAAATGTTAAGGCACTTGTGATCTCTCTTGTATAACACGTAAACTAGAGATAATTCCTTTTTGTGCCCCCTTTTTGTTCCCCATCTGTGTCGTTGCAGCTTTCTAGGGCCCCAGTGAAGCAGCGACGCTATACAAGTCCGCAAATATCTCTAAGACTATCTAGCTTACACGATAGACCCTTTCCTCCAAATAATCAAGTGGAAAACTGAGTTTCCGAGGGCTAACTCCCGAGTTGACTCAATGGGGCCACCCTATCAGTTGTGATTTTTTCATGAGCAATTGTCTGTGCTCCCATTTGCACTGCTTTTCTCAAAACATGGCCAATTGCTGGTTGCCACAGAAGTGATGGTGTGTCATATGTAGTAATCAGTGTGCAACTGCTGGTTTGTCGTGACTGCTGCTTCCATTAACTATTCTAGTGACATACTGTAGGTGTTAGTGGCTCTGCCTTTAGCTCTTGGTTCATGTGTGAGCTGCGACATTTTGCCGTGACTGCTGTCTCTTTGACTTTTAACAGAATGTAGTGGCTGGCATTTGGTATGGTTCTCGCTGGCAAAGGAATTGATTCGTTTGCGACACAGTTGGAATTATAACATTTTTGTGGTCAAAATTACATAATGCAATAAACTGTCATGAAAGGCGCTAAATGATAGTCTGGTATGAAGTCCAGCTAGCCAATTTTAAAGTTTATTTTACCGGGGCGTCTTTTCGGCTATACTGATGTTGGACCGATAGATCGGCCCAGTTGTCTCCAAAGGTTTAAACAGCAGACAGAATGGTAGTTGCATAAAGAGAGTTTGGACACTACTGACCTATATCTCGCTGGTAGATGAGATCCTGAGGCCAGCAACATCTTCAGTATCGGTGGCTTCCACTTCTCACAAAATAACTGCCCAAAGCATCAGTACACAAAACGTTTTATATAATCGACTGTTTCAAAAAGGCATGTTAAGTTTTAAATGAGACATCAAATTCTTCTTCTTCTTCGCGTTCACCAGCTGTACACTGTGGCGGAAAGTTCTGGTTGCTCGTCCACTACTGAACTGCAGTCCTGCTCCAGAACATGAGTGCTGCATGTGCATCAGTTTTACAGATCTCATTCTCTTGAATACAGATTGTTGGTTCCTTGCCTCTCCGGCAGATGCACTCCGACTTCAAAGGAAGCTCCCCAATTAGTCGACTCTTACAACATGCTTTTGGGGAGGCAGTGGGTCTATTCTTGTTTCCCCCACAATGGGTCCTGGAACCCACACTGGGGTTACATCAAAATTGATATTTAAATATCAAGTTTGAAACGATAAGGACAAGTTTCTTCTTATTTTCCTTCCCCTCCTTCCCCTTTCTATTCTTCTTCTGTTTCATCTTCTTCTTTCTCTGCGTTCGTTCTTTGAAGAGCATGACTGACTGACTGACATTCTACCCCACCAGGACATCACACAAGCGATAAACACCCATTGACACAATGTGCTACCATGTGGGTGAGGATCACAGTGGAGAGGTCCCAGAAACCGCGTTCAGCCTTTAGGCCATATTTATGGTCATGTTATATTGCGGCCCCTGGCAAGAGCCAGAGTAGGGCTTCAAAAAACGAAAAATGTCCTAGAAAGAACGGAAAGCAGATGATTATTGAAGAGCATTAAGAACTCTGGTATTTATACTGACGTGAAGGCCTGGGCGGTGTAGAGGTTAATCGCCTGCTGATCGGAAGGTCGTGGGCTCAGCTTCTGACTGAGCTGGAATTGTTTCTTAAAAATTATTGGCTCCTAGGTTGAGCTAGCTTAAATAGGTAAAAGGTGAGGTCCTAGGAAGTAAATGCGACTAGCGTAATGCTGACCCCATCACCCACCAAGCTCCGATTGGTCTATAAAATATAGGTCAAGTTCTAAATGTCCAATATACCTGTTCAGTAGTGAAGTTTTTATGGAGATCCCTAGGGGCTTGGGAGTTCGTGCTCTGTGCGGCGCTCTCGGCAGACGGCTAGCGGTTCCGCAGAGAGAGAGAGAGAGAGAGAGAGAGAGAGAGAGAGAGAGAGAGAGACTGAGCCATATAGGATAAAACCTAGTGCCATGAGGTCGTTCCTCTCGACGTTAACCTCTGATCTTTATGACTTACCCGATCTCATTTTAGCTGTGCCGACATGAGAGCCAAGACGATTCAGACTGCGCATTTTAACCTCCAACATTTGGGCCTTCTTGCGTAACATTATGGCCTTCAAGCAAGGTCCTATCCGATAGTTTGCGACCACTCACACATTCGGTATCAGCAAAGCTTTTATTCAGTCGTTTTTTTTTTTTTAACGACATGGTTGTAAAGGAACAATGGACCAACTTTCCCTTCGTCAACATCCGCAGAATTACTATTCTATCACAACTACGTGACGGTGAGGTATTCGTTTGTAACTTGCGGGCTGCTTCCTGGAGGTTTGAACAGCCCTTAGACTTCAACCGTCTCATCCTAGATGGACATCCCAGCTTTGTGTTGAATCTTATAATATGGTTTTAACTCACGTCTTTGGGACGTAGGTGTGCCTACATAATTTATTGCCTACATTGGCACCAAAGCAGTAAAAACATGGGATGAAGGAGGGGAGCGGGACTCATAAAATCAGCAGCAGCAGTAGTATCAGTATTAGTAGTAGTAGTGGTGGTGGTGGTGGTAGTAGTAGTGATAGTAGCAATAGTGGTAGTAGTGGAGGTGGTAGTAGTAGTAGTAGTAGTAGTGGTGGTGGTAATTGTAGTAATAGTAGTGGTAGTAGTAGTGGTAGTAGTAGTGGTAGTAGTTGTAGTAGTAGTAGTGGTGGTGGTAGTAGTAGTAGCAGTATTGGTAGCAGCAGTAACCAGCGCTGCTTAGCGCCCTATGCTTTAACCTCATGATTCTCCACTCTTACTGTTGTACTGTGTGGACCCAATGATATCCCACCCTTGTTCCTGTACTGCTTAGACCCCATTATCACCCCCCCCCCCACTCTTTCTGTTGTTCTGTGTGGACCCTATGGTCTGGCTCCCTTACTGCTGTCAATGCCTTCTCTAGAGAAAGCTAAGGCGCACATCCTCTCAGCTGTACGCAGTAGACTAAGCATAAACGAACAACGAATGTTATTTGAGAATGACCTGAAATGGGGAGTGTGATTTTTACGTGTGTAGATACATTCTTTTATAGTTACATTCCCGAAACAGACTTTTCTTAAGTTTTATGTATTATTAACTATGCCTGCGAAATATTCTGATAAATGGGCTTGACATGACCATCCCTTGCAAGTATTATATATTCGATACATCGAAACAATTCCGTTATTGTTTCAAAATTAAACTTTGCGAAATAAAGACAAAAATTAGAAGAATGCTTTTAAATATCGAAAGATAACATTTACCTGGCCAAACGCAAGAAAGAAAAGTTGATCTTGTGTGAGATGTAAGCCAGGTAGAAGGAGCTCTGTACCACATCTTTTCACTTTTCTCTGATAAGCCCTTTTAAGAAAACAAGTTTGTTAGATACTTTAATTATTTTCATTATTGTACATTAGTCCATTCAGCCCATAAGTGCGCGGACCACCTCCTCAGTAGTTTCCGCAGCATGCAGCGCCTGACGACACAAGTTATGTGTTGATCTCTTATTCTTCTGTGGCTTCCTGCATGGTGTTCTTGTCTGGTCAAATCCTTTTTAACACGCTGTTCTTGCAGTCTGGTCATTCTTGCAGATTACCAGTCATCCCTTGATTCTCGTAAACGTGTCACTTCTCGTAGAGCATTCAGTATATTAGCAAGGTCCATGGCTTGTCCGCCCTCTACAGCAGCCTTAACTTCCAGTCTATCAGCATGTTTATTTCCTTGCACACCTGCGGGCCATTACAGGAAAACTGATTTTTCCGGCGTCGACCGCCTCAGAAACTCCAGCTACTGTCTTCGAACCTAATCTCTCTCTTCCTGGGCATACTGAGTCACTGAGAAAGGCTTCGTGTGTGAAAGTATGTGTATCCATGCATGCTATTGCTTTAGTCACCGCAAAGCATCTATGGGATATGAGCACTATCATAGACATCGAACAGAAATTACTGTCGTAATACGTGACCATTTTGCTGGCGTAATGTTTACCACATCAGCCACCCATTGGCGTTTGAACTATTTAATATACGTGTAGCACCATATGCCCTGAAATAAACCTGAAAGAAGGTCCTTAGCGGGCTAATTTTTACTCTCAAGGGGAATAATTCATTACTTTGATTAACCGTCTTCAAGTTTACGATTGTTAGATGAAAGATATAGATGTCTTACAGATAAGACACCTGTGTCTGAGAGATAGTTGAGTGGAGTGGAGTCAAAAATTGACATCACAGCACGCTTGACATTGCCATGCATGCTCTGTCCTCATCTGCAGCAGGAACCGCCGAGTTTCAATACTGATGGTACCGGTCACAATCTGGTTAAATGTCCGTCTTGCCTTACCTCTGAGCGTAGTCAGCCGGTAAAACCCTCTGGTTACACCCAGGTGTCTCATTCTCTCCAGGTCATAATAATCTTCTTTCTCTACTGATTCCGTTGCGTGTTCCACATCTGCCTTGTCGTATATCAATTCCCCACCCAGTGGTGTGGATCCAGTCAATATGTCTGCCTGTTCATTACCCAAAACGCCGGCATAGCCTCGAGAAAAGATCCAAAGTATGCTCACCACCCGTGACCTTTTCAGTGAAGCTGGCCGCTCTGCTAGAAGCATCCCTGTCTTCACCTTTTCAGCATGCTTTCAGAGTCTGTTACAATTACGAAATGTGTATGGGTATGAGAGATAAGAATCTGTTTACGCGAGAGATATAAAAACATATATGTGAGAGTTTGTATGAAAGACAAGACTATTATTTGTTATAAGAAATATGTGTGCGATAGACCAGAGACACATAGACCTTAGTAGTCCCTAACTGTGAACAGATATCAACCGAAACGAGAAGTAGAGCTCTATAGTTTTACATTATTAAGTCATAAACGATAAGTAAAGTTTACAGCTAGAACGACTTCATAAGAACATGCCATGAATAGACAATGTTGCATTTACAAATAAGAATATACGAAACCGTTAACTGAGGCCTGTCTAAGAAATATACATATGTCTGGCCAGCTAAAGCACATTAAAGGATGTTAGCCAGAATGTCGGGTAGCAAGTAAGGTTGTAATTAAAAAATTAGTAGATAAAGCTGTGTTGTAATTTAAGGACCTTAGGTGAGTGAGATCCCATTAGATAGGTAAAGCTGCTAAAGAAGAGATATCAGATTCTCAGGAGAAAAGAGAAACTTGATGGTTATAACCTCCATGCTGAACACACAAATGCAACGGCATTGGTTTGAGTCCACAATCCTGCACAACGGAAACATGCTGTCTGAATCTGTCAGCTCGTCTAAACCCGTTTTACCTATTTACTTTTTTACATATCGTTTGCAAATGATGGCCCAAATTATTTGCCAGTCGTGCAATATATCTCTTGCGAATGTAGAAAGTGGTGTTAGGGAATGCCAGACCATCAGGCTGAACAACATATGGGCAAGTTTAACAGATAGATCTATGGCAAGAGACCGTGCCTAAATGGGACTCAGAGACGGGACGTAACCGATTCTTGATTAGAATGCCCTTTATGTGACGGTCGTGTCTATAGACCACCAGAGGAAGTTCAGAGAAAATCAAGCTAGTGACGGAAAGCATTACTGTACAAGTGTTGGGTATACATCTTACCTGAAGGACTCTTTGAGACCACCTCTGTCTGCTATCGTTTCACCTTGTGTGTTCACTCCGTTCAGCTGTAAAAGAGACAAAATTTTTACTCATATTTTTTTTCACGTTTTTCTAAAGATTACGATATTTAAGTCTCTCTAATAGTGGTGTGTTTTTCGCAATGCTTATGTCGAGTTATTATGACACACACAGAACACAGACATCAAATTTATATATATATACATAGATAAAACAGACATACTGGACACTGCCAGTCTTCCCATGCAACATCCTCGCTTAAGTTACTCTACTTAAGTAATGCTGTCAGGAGCAATCCTGGTGCATAGTCAAAAGTAGCTTGAAGCTTTTTTCTTCTGGACGCTGTCAACGCAAACAAGGTAATTATGATGATCATCATCATGTATTGCTATTCTACTGGTTCAGCATGGTGTGAAGGAACAATTTGCGATTCACTGCTTGATGGGCAGCAATGGTACTGTCATTGTGTGTCGGTGTAGACGTTATTTAATGTCATCAGTCCACGTTATGCTAAGGTGATCTCTTGTTTTACTCACCATATCTTTTCACATGTGGCGCCTGCGTTGCTTGTTGTTCTGTCTGCATTCTTACTAACTTCTTACAAAACAATCTGATTTTCTGTTACTCAAAGTATTTGTTTCACTGTTTGTTCTCACAGCTTATCATTTCCAACTATGTCTCAGATTATTAAGCTGGTGGCGTTCCTCCGGATTCTAATTTCATACAGTCAGTTTTACTGAGGTTAGCCTTTGTACAAGTCTCCTATCTGCTGTAAAACCACCTGTAACTTTCGTGCTTGTGTGTTGGAATTATGAAAATACACATAACCCCTACCAACGACGCCGACACAACCCCACATTAGCCAACAAATGTTGGAGCTTGTCTTGTGGACTCAAGAATAGATTTAGAACTTTAGAACACACTAGCTGGGCACGGTGTTGTTTTCTTTCTAGAAATACAATGTTCTGGTGTTTACACTAAACTGTCTGACAAAGGTGCCGGTACCCATTATGAACTGTCTGAGAAAGGTGCCGGTACCCACTATAAACTGTCTGAGAAAGGTGCCGGTACTCACTATAAACTGTCTTCAAAGGTGCCGGTACCCACTTTAAACTGCCTGACAAAGGTGCCGGTATTCACTATAAACTGTGGACTATTATGAGAATTTAGTGCATTTTATTGAAAATCTTTATCAGGAACAACAAGCAGCTATCAGAGCAGCTGGTGAAACAGGGAATTCGTTCGAGGTGCAAAAGGGGGTGAGGCAGGGGTGCATTCTCTCACCATACCTATTTAACATAAAAGCAGAAAACATAATAAGAAATGTCAAAAATGAACAGACTTGTGACAGTTATGATCCACTCAAAATTGGTGGCAAGCCAATTTCGGAACTTCGCTCTGCAGATGACAGTCCTCATTTCGAACAGCGCAAAGGGAAGAGAAAATGTAATATTATCTGTCCAAACGCACATTGAAGATCAGAATCTGTTCTTGAATTTAAAGGAAAGAAAAAAAAATATAAAACTGGCTATCACCCAAAAATAACAATAAATAGTGAAGAAATTGAAAAGGTTACAAACTTTGATTATCTAGAAATAGCAATTAAGACCGTTTGACAGAAATTAAAAGTAGGATGGCTATAGCAATGCAAAGATTAAACAGCAATAACAGTCTTTGGTTAAGCATCAGCAATGAGATCAGAATAAGAATTTTGAGTGCCTGCATCTTCCCTGTGGCTACATACGGATGTGAGTCGTGGACTATCTCTCAGTGCTAGAAAAAGAGATTAGGGGCTTTTGAGCTGAAATGCTATAGAAAGATTCTCGGTATATCTTGGTCAAAGAAGATGAGAAATATTGACATGTTAAAAGATCTGAACATCAAGGAAGATTGGCTTATAAAAGGTATCCTGTCTCGAAAGCTGAAATATTTTGGTCATATCAAGCGCAACGACGGATTAAAAAAGAGACAGGGGCCAACCGACACGAAGATGCGCACAGGATATAAGTGACTTCTTGAGTATTAAGGTTCATGAGAAGGGAGAGCTGACGAAAGACAGAGTTTCTTTCACGCAGACCGTGCTGAGAGCGACGTTCTGCAAAGGACCTGCGAGATGATGATGACTCACTATAAACTGTCTGACAAAGGAGCCAGTATTCACTAAAAACTGTCTGACAAAAGTGCCAGTACTCACTAAAAACTGTCTGACAAAGGTACAGGTAAGTAAAGAAAAGTAAAGATTCCTTTTCACGCCTTTCGGCGCATCGGGCATATGGGCAGAGCGTCCCATATTTTTACAGACCATCAGCACTCTGTGGGTAATGTGGTCAGCATTACGCCGGCTGTCTTTACATTCCCAGGACAGCCCAAAGGTACAGGTACTAACTTTAAAGTGTCTGACAACCGCGCCAGGATTCACTTTAGTCTTACAAAGGTGCCGGTATTTACTTTGAAGTATCTAACTAAAAAATGTCTGACACAGATGGTGGTACTTACTTTAAAGTGTCATACACAAGTGGTGGTACTCACTTTAAAGTGTCTGACACAGGTGGTGGTACTCACTTTAAAGTGTCTGACACAGGTGGTGGTACTCACTTTAAAGTGTCTGACACAGGTGGTGGTACTCACTTTAAAGTGTCTGACACAGGTAGTGGTACTCACTTTAAAGTGTCTGACACAGGTGGTGGTACTCACTTTAAAGTGTCTGACACAGGTAGTGGTACTCACTTTAAAGTGTCTGACACAGGTGGTGGTACTCACTTTAAAGTGTCTGACACAGGTAGTGGTACTCACTTTAAAGTGTCTGACACAGGTGGTGGTACTCACTTTAAAGTGTCATACACAGGTGGTGGTACTCACTTTAAAGTGTCTGACACAGGTGGTGGTACTCACTTTAAAGTGTCTGACACAGGTGGTGGTACTCACTTTAAAGTGTCATACACAGGTGGTGGTACTCACTTTAAAGTGTCTGACACAGGTGGTGGTACTCACTTTAAAGTGTCTGACACAAGTGGTGGTACTCACTTTAAAGTGTCTGAAACAGATGGTGGTACTCACTTTAAAGTGTCTGACACAGGTGGTGGTACTCACTTTAAAGTGTCATACACAGGTGGTGGTACTCACTTTAAAGTGTCTGACACAGGTGGTGGTACTCACTTTAAAGTGTCTGACACAGGTGGTGGTACTCACTTTAAAGTGTCTGACACAAGTGGTGGTACTCACTTTAAAGTGTCTGACACAGGTGGTGGTACTCACTTTAAAGTGTCTGACACAGGTGGTGGTACTCACTTTAAAGTGTCTGACACAAGTGGTGGTACTCACTTTAAAGTGTCTGACACAAGTGGTGGTACTCACTTTAAAGTGTCTGACACAGGTGGTGGTACTCACTTTAAAGTGTCTAACACAAGTGGTGGTACTCACTTTAAAGTGTCTGACACAAGTGGTGGTACTCACTTTAAAGTGTCTGACACAAGTGGTGGTACTCACTTTAAAGTGTCTGACACAAGTGGTGGTACTCACTTTAAAGTGTCTGACACAAGTGGTGGTACTCACTTTAAAGTGTCTGACACAAGTGGTGGTACTCACTTTAAAGTGTCTGACACAAGTGGTGGTACTCACTTTAAAGTGTCTGACACAAGTGGTGGTACTCACTTTAAAGTGTCTGACACAAGTGGTGGTACTCACTTTAAAGTGTCTGACACAAGTGGTGGTACTCACTTTAAAGTGTCTGACACAAGTGGTGGTACTCACTTTAAAGTGTCTGACACAGGTGGTGGTACTCACTTTAAAGTGTCTGACACAAGTGGTGGTACTCACTTTAAAGTGTCTGACACAGGTGGTGGTACTCACTTTAAAGTGTCTGACACAAGTGGTGGTACTCACTTTAAAGTGTCTGACACAGGTGGTGGTACTCACTTTAAAGTGTCTGACACAGGTGGTGGTACTCACTTTAAAGTGTCTGACACAGGTGGTGGTACTCACTTTAAAGTGTCATACACAGGTGGTGGTACTCACTTTAAAGTGTCTGACACAGGTGGTGGTACTCACTTTAAAGTGTCTGACACAGGTGGTGGTACTCACTTTAAAGTGTCATACACAGGTGGTGGTACTCACTCTAAAGTGTCTGACACAGGTGGTGGTACTCATTTTAAAGTGTCTGACACAGGTGGTGGTACTCACTTTAAAGTGTCTGACACAGGTGGTGGTACTCATTCTAAAGTGTCTGACACAGGTGGTGGTACTCACTCTAAAGTGTTAGACACAGGTGGTGGTACTCACTCTAAAGTGTCAGACACAGGTGGTGGTAAAGTAAGTAAAAAAAAAGTAAAGTTCCCTTTTCACGCCTTTCGGCGCATCGGGCATATGGGCAGAGCGTCCCATATTTTTACAGACCATCAGCACTCTGTGGGTAATGTGGTCAGCATTACGCCGGCTGTCTTTACATTCCCAGGACAGCCCAAAGGTACAGGTACTAACTTTAAAGTGTCTGACAACCGCGCCAGGATTCACTTTAGTCTTACAAAGGTGCCGGTATTTACTTTGAAGTATCTAACTAAAAAATGTCTGACACAGATGGTGGTACTTACTTTAAAGTGTCATACACAAGTGGTGGTACTCACTTTAAAGTGTCTGACACAGGTGGTGGTACTCACTTTAAAGTGTCTGACACAGGTGGTGGTACTCACTTTAAAGTGTCTGACACAGGTGGTGGTACTCACTTTAAAGTGTCTGACACAGGTAGTGGTACTCACTTTAAAGTGTCTGACACAGGTGGTGGTACTCACTTTAAAGTGTCTGACACAGGTAGTGGTACTCACTTTAAAGTGTCTGACACAGGTGGTGGTACTCACTTTAAAGTGTCTGACACAGGTAGTGGTACTCACTTTAAAGTGTCTGACACAGGTGGTGGTACTCACTTTAAAGTGTCATACACAGGTGGTGGTACTCACTTTAAAGTGTCTGACACAGGTGGTGGTACTCACTTTAAAGTGTCTGACACAGGTGGTGGTACTCACTTTAAAGTGTCATACACAGGTGGTGGTACTCACTTTAAAGTGTCTGACACAGGTGGTGGTACTCACTTTAAAGTGTCTGACACAAGTGGTGGTACTCACTTTAAAGTGTCTGACACAGGTGGTGGTACTCACTTTAAAGTGTCTGACACAGGTGGTGGTACTCACTTTAAAGTGTCATACACAGGTGGTGGTACTCACTTTAAAGTGTCTGACACAGGTGGTGGTACTCACTTTAAAGTGTCTGACACAGGTGGTGGTACTCACTTTAAAGTGTCTGACACAAGTGGTGGTACTCACTTTAAAGTGTCTGACACAGGTGGTGGTACTCACTTTAAAGTGTCTGACACAGGTGGTGGTACTCACTTTTAAAGTGTCTGACACAAGTGGTGGTACTCACTTTAAAGTGTCTGACACAAGTGGTGGTACTCACTTTAAAGTGTCTGACACAGGTGGTGGTACTCACTTTAAAGTGTCTGACACAAGTGGTGGTACTCACTTTAAAGTGTCTGACACAAGTGGTGGTACTCACTTTAAAGTGTCTGACACAAGTGGTGGTACTCACTTTAAAGTGTCTGACACAAGTGGTGGTACTCACTTTAAAGTGTCTGACACAAGTGGTGGTACTCACTTTAAAGTGTCTGACACAAGTGGTGGTACTCACTTTAAAGTGTCTGACACAAGTGATGGTACTCACTTTAAAGTGTCTGACACAAGTGGTGGTACTCACTTTAAAGTGTCTGACACAAGTGGTGGTACTCACTTTAAAGTGTCTGACACAAGTGGTGGTACTCACTTTAAAGTGTCTGACACAAGTGGTGGTACTCACTTTAAAGTGTCTGACACAGGTGGTGGTACTCACTTTAAAGTGTCTGACACAAGTGGTGGTACTCACTTTAAAGTGTCTGACACAGGTGGTGGTACTCACTTTAAAGTGTCTGACACAAGTGGTGGTACTCACTTTAAAGTGTCTGACACAGGTGGTGGTACTCACTTTAAAGTGTCTGACACAGGTGGTGGTACTCACTTTAAAGTGTCTGACACAGGTGGTGGTACTCACTTTAAAGTGTCATACACAGGTGGTGGTACTCACTTTAAAGTGTCTGACACAGGTGGTGGTACTCACTTTAAAGTGTCTGACACAGGTGGTGGTACTCACTTTAAAGTGTCATACACAGGTGGTGGTACTCACTCTAAAGTGTCTGACACAGGTGGTGGTACTCATTTTAAAGTGTCTGACACAGGTGGTGGTACTCACTTTAAAGTGTCTGACACAGGTGGTGGTACTCATTCTAAAGTGTCTGACACAGGTGGTGGTACTCACTCTAAAGTGTTAGACACAGGTGGTGGTACTCACTCTAAAGTGTCAGACACAGGTGGTGGTAAAGTAAGTAAAAAAAAAGTAAAGTTCCCTTTTCACGCCTTTCGGCGCATCGGGCATATGGGCAGAGCGTCCCATATTTTTACAGACCATCAGCACTCTGTAGGTAATGTGGTCAGCATTACGCCGGCTGTCTTTACTTTCCCAGGACAGGCCATTATGGTACCCATTTTAGGCTGGGTCGACCTGCGACGTCCCCATACCACGACAGCAATCCGCGCAGCCTGCAGTGGGTTTCGATCGCGGTATGCTGGCTTACGAGTCGGACTCGCAACGCCTTAGCCACGGACGCCGCCACAGGTGGTGGTACTCACTCTAAAGTGTCTGACACAGGTGGTGGTGCTAACTTTAAAGTGGCATACACAGGTGGTGGTATTCACTTCAAAGTGTCATACACAGGTCTTGGTACTCACTTTAAAGTGTCTGACACAGGTGGCTGTACTCACTTTAAAGTGTCTGACACAGGTGGTGGTACTCACTTTAAAGTGTCTGACACAGGTGGTGGTACTCACTTTAAAGTGTCATACACAGGTGGTGGTACTCACTTTAAAGTGTCTGACACAGGTGGTGGTACTCACTTTAAAGTGTCTGACACAGGTGGTGGTACTCACTTTAAAGTGTCATACACAGGTGGTGGTACTCACTTTAAAGTGTCTGACACAGGTGGTGGTACTCACTTTAAAGTGTCTGACACAGGTGGTGGTACTCACTTTAAAGTGTCATACACAGGTGGTGGTACTCACTTTAAAGTGTCTGACACAGGTGGTGGTACTCACTTTAAAGTGTCTGACAAAGGTGCCGGTACTCACTTTAAAGTGTCTGACAAAGGTGCCGGTACTCACTTTAAAGTGTCAATTAGAGTAGCGCTGAGCTGGTTAGTGCCGATGTTTTTATGCGTGCACACCTAGAGATTACCAACCGGTGACACAAAGTGCAATGTAACATTACTCAGATAAGAATCTTCCATGTCAAGTCCTTGAAAACCTGTTCAATCGTAATGTTCTATTAGGGCCCCCGACTGTTACAAAGTCGCCTGAAATCCACCCAGTACATTTATGTGCTCTATGCATGAGGTATCAATGATTAAAGTCATCTATGACTGTGACATCCACTTGAATGCGCCAGTCACTCGAACGAAGATGGTTTTCTTTTCTTCATGTTTGTAATCTGATTGCGAAAGGCAAAAAGTTTATGAAAATAATGTTCACCAACCGTGTGCTGTCAACACCAGACACTGACACTCCTAGAAAAAAACATAAACGTGAAATTACAACACGGGAGATGAGACAGATGTTTATGCAGTGAGAGGGAGTATTTGTGCTTACAGTTATATTGACTTCAACAACATTGGTGTTGGAGTTCTGATCAATGATACACTGCGCTCTGTCGCGAAAGCTCTGGCGATCTTCTTCAGTCCACCAATTCCGCAGGTTACCATCTTTGTCGTACTGGCTCCCTGTGAAGTACAGGAGTCATGATCAGGTATTTTCAGTAAAATAATACCAAATGTTTAACTTTCTGTAAAAAGCAAAAAAACATTATACGATGTGACACAACCGTCAAATACCTTGGCACAGTGACGAACAACAATGGAAATGTAACGATACATGCTGGTCATCACATATTGCCCCATTTCTGCTCCAGCTAAACTCATACAGAATGCCGATAGCTGTCCAAAGCAAACAAAAACAAATTGAAAAAAGGCCCCAGTCTTGATACAACTACTAATTTACTTCTTCTTCTTCTTCTTCTTCTTCTTCTTCTTCTTCTTCTTCTTCTTCTTCTTCTTCTTCTTCTTCTTCTTCTTCTTCTTCTTCTTCTTCTTCTTCTTCTTCTTCTTCTTCTTCTTCTTCTTCTTCTTCTTCTTCTTTACTCTACTTCTGAAATGCCTTGCAGTGTCAGGCAAGAAAAAGGATTAAAATTAAGAAAGGAATAGGGAATTGAAATTATAAGGATTAAAATATTAGGCAGCCGTCAGAAATGACAGAATGGCATTTTGTTTAGGAATAGAGATGAAGGCGGTCACTGCAGTATTCCTCTGGCTTAAGAGCCAGCTTTGCACACATGTCGTAGAGGAACTGTCTCGCAGAGCATGCGGAGAAAAGTGGCGACAGGTTTGCTCGTTCAGAGTAGCAAGCATCGCTTCAGAGGTCCCGTGTCTTTAGCATCTTTTGGATACTTTATCCAAGTCATGCCGGTGTGTTGGGAAATAAACAGGCAAATAGTCTGACTGGTGCTGCACTTCTAGGTGGCATACTGATGCACGACAAACATTACGTTGCAACTGTCGTTTGGGAGCCAGTGAACAGTTCGTAGGCATAAACAGAGAATAGCGACCTGTTATCGGTACAATCGGAATTAGAACTCTGCTATTGCTGCTGAATTTGAGGACGGAACGCTCAAGGAAATTTCTTAAAGCCTTCATTCAACAGAAGTGCCAACACAAACAGTCTGCCACTAGAGTTTCAGTTAATCGTCGCTGGAATCAAAAATGTAACAAGTAATGTTAAAGCGATGAGCTACATCCACTTCTTTTTGCGAACTGGGAACATAGTGCTAGACTTACATTGTCACAGACCAGTCTTCACTCGAGTTTAGGTTTAGTTGATGGATTAACATCATGGCACACGGGTGTAACCCATAAGTGCTCCATTCTACGTCTAACTCAAGCCTGCGTCTAAAGAATCTCTAGCGCAGTGCACGAACTCCGTTGCACCGGCGAGGATCATGAAATACTTAAATGGATTTTAAACTTCAAATTTTGCTCTGGCAGCGCCGTTAGGCTACTCTTTTCCAGTTTCAAATGCCAGTGGATTTTTTACGTGCACATATTACACACGGGCGTTTAATCTGACTACCCAGAGACCATAGGAGTTACCAGAAGTCAACACGAAACAATCCCAGCCTTTACTGGGGCTTGAACCTGGAAACTCCATCACTCGAGGCGGATGCCATACCTCGATCGAGTTACATGGTCAGTATCATTATGGCTCCCTCAACTTCCCAGGACATTATCTGATACATATCCAAGGTTGGATCGACCGCGTATGCAAGGTCAGATTAGAAGACAATGTTTATCTCAATGACAGATGACCAGGCAGCGTCCGAATAGGACCAGATTACGAATCATTCGTACCTGTCTGGATGACAGACTTCATGGATGGTACTTTCATCTTTGTCACAAGAAACCAGTCTCATTATTGATTGGTCGAGGCCTATTACAGAATAACATCCAACTGACAG